>VZRW01013440.1:1185193-1239867 GCA_013398125.1 Aegotheles bennettii | reverse complement strand
GGCCGCCGCCGCAGCAGCAGGGGAAAGCCGGGAGTCCGCGGGCAAGCGCTGGTGGCGAGGCCGGGCTCGGGGCCCTGCCCTCCGCGGGGCCCGCCGGTGCCGGGTGTCCCACGCTCGGCCTCTCCCGGCACAGGGCTCCGCCGCTCGGGCTGCCCTGAGCGAACCGCAGGGTCCAGCCCGAGCCCTCCCGCACACGCTGTGCCGCGCTGCCCGGGGAGCGGGGGCAGGTCCCTCCCTGGATGTCGTTGCCGGGGAGGGCCTTCAGAGCCGGTCTGGCTGGGGCTGCCGTGTACCTGGAGCTACCGCTCCGCCCGCCAGTTGCCCTGTCACTGGTTTATTCATAAGAAGGTTGGCCAGACGTGTGACCATCAGACCTCTCTACACTGATGGAGCACCTCCTGGCTCTGCTCGGGCTCTCCACGGAACGCACACCCCACACCAGTCGGCCCCTGCTCTGCAGGCACGAACAATCGGAGCCCCGGGCAGGACCTGCTGGCCAGGCTCTAATCTGGCTCAAACGTTGGTAGCCGTAAAATAATATTTCCAAACCTAATACTCAGTTTACTCTAATTTAACTACTCCCACAAGGGCCTAACGCTGCAGATTTCACTGGAATTAATTAGTGCTTTTCACAGGACTGGGATTTTTCACAGATTGCAAAAAAAAAGATAATGAGAACCCAGTTATGGTGCTTTCTGGAGCTGATGCGTAGGCTGGCAGTGGGTACTATGCATTGGAAATGGAAAAGTATTCCAAAAAGTAGTATCTTTTTATAATACAGCCACTACAATTCTTTGAAGCATTTGGAAATAATCATTTAGGAAGAAATTACTTCATTGGGATTACTCATAGGAATATTTATAGGACCAAGCCCCAAGCTGCTAATCTGTAGATATAATTTAATACTTATTCTGTTGCCTCAAACAAGTGATTTCTCAGACCACTGAATGATTGCAGTGAATGAGAACTTTTCACTGTATGTAATATTTAAGTGTTTTAGAGCCAAAGGAAAAGATACCCTCTATTTTAATGGTGTTATTCTGGATACAAATTCTGGATACACCTTAACAACTACAATTTGTTTGGAGTAAAGGGCATGTATTTTATTACAGAATGGAAACTTCAATACCAGATGCACTCAAGAGAAGTCTAGTGAAAACCAAAAAAACATTATTTTCTCCTGTTTATGGTCATTTGCAAGCTGCAATTCCATCTATTTAATTTGGTGAGCTTTAACTCATAAACCACCACCTCACTTCTTTAAACATAGAGAAGACTAGTCTGTCCTTTGTGGCAAATATATCCCCTTCCTCTCTCCTTTTGCACTGATACTAAACAAGTGCTTAAATCTAGTTATTAAACCTATGTACAGCACTATATAAACATGCAATACATTTTGATATATCACAATTCATGCAAACATATCATGGGCAAATCCCATTCGGTACGTGCAAAAGTAGTTAAGCCATTCAACCTAGAACGAGCAGTTTTTTCACAAGCTTGACAAGGAGAGCAATAACCAAGCTTATGATACCAGCAGACCTGGATGGCAAGAAAGAAGGAGGTTTGATTGGTTTATTAGGCATGTAGGAAATTGTTTTACTAGTGAAATAAGACCAGATCCCATTATACAGAATACAAATACAGATTGTGCAGCTAGATGGACAGCTTTTAATCGTATCTTTCTCTTTCAGCCAAGGCCCAAAGGTGGGATGCAGTGTGTGACAGACTCAAAAGTACTTTTATAACCTCAGTATCATAATTCATTATTTTGTGTAAAATACATTCAACAGCAGAAGTGAGTGTCAATGTGTGTGAAACAAGAGTGTATTAGGGGCTAAATGCAGTGACATCCCTTGTAATGTGGAAAGCTTGAAACCTGTATCAACAGGCTTCAACAACAGCCTTTACAATCAGAGCAAATGGAAAAGTTCAGTGGGATAGTAGTCACAGATTTTAAGAATCAAAAAGTAGATGTTTGATTGATTTAAGGAATTATGTTTGCAGTTTTCAGTAACTATATATGTTGATGTAAAACTGATTTTATTTTGAAGAATAATGGTTTATTTCCTCCTCTTTTTGAGCTCTATCATTGTTACTGTGTTAGAATATATTATCAAAAAATCTTTGTCTGATAGTAGGACTGGGAATAATTAGATTTAGTCCAGTCCAGTCCAATGAGTCTGGTGCATTGACTCAGACCTGACCTTTGTTGACTAATTAATTAAAAGGACCCTGTATCAGATGCAAGTGTTGTGATTGTTTTTTACACCCTACAGCAATCTTAGTCAGAAAAAAAAAAGATTCTAGTGTGCTATTCTCAGCATGTTTTAGTACAGGTATTTTTCATCTTTAAACATGAAGATGAACAACTGTGGGTTTAATTACTTGCCTTTCCATCCAAAATATTGTTTAGAAATTAATTAGGTAAGCTCTGACCTCAATGAAACACTAATGCAGACATGCTGAGACTGGTGCAGTATCTGGACAAAATTATGATCTAAAAAGGTAGAAACAGCTTTTATTAATGTCTATTTTTATTTTTCTTCCTTTCTCCCTTTCTTCCCCCCTTCTGATTCTTAGGATGCCTATGTATTTCATGTTCTGTTAATTCTAGTATTGCATCTAGACAGACTCCATCCAGATAGCATCCTCAAATTCGGATCTTCAGCACTTCTCTGTTTTATCCCCCGGTGTTCCAAAGACTGACAGAATTTAGCAACTCTTGCAGAAAATAGTTCCATTTTAAGTTTCACTTGATCTTTGCTGATAGTTTTCAGGCAGAAACAAATTACAGTGCTCTTAGTACAAATAAACTAACAGATTGGTTAAAATCTCATTGCAACAGAAGAAAAGGACTAAGGCTCATTCTTCCTTCTCCCCTCATTTCTACAGTCCCTAAGTGGAGCTTGTGGGCTTCACCTGCAGAGCCACTCAGTAAATCTGGCCAATGTCTTCCTAGGCTAAGCCTATCTGGGAAATTGTGTTAGACCTTTTTGTGCTCCATCATTCAGCTGTTTTCCTCTATAGTTCAGTTAACTTCTCAATATAATTGCTAGGAAACAGTCTGTCTTTGACCACTCCAACTGTTTATTTTCATTGCATCTTGAAATTGTATATGCTGGTCTTCCATGCTAACTGGCCCTGAAGACCATAAACTTCAGCTAAGTGTTCTGCCATTATTTCTAAAAAAAGAAAAATTAAAAATCAACTGGCCTACAGGACTTCTATCATACTTTTGGGACAGATTTCTTCCTATGGGAGATTTCTCTTCAAACCTTATCCATTACATTGTCTAAGTTGAGTTTTGTTGGAATTTTCATATTTTAAATGTTCCTTTTTCTCTTTTTTATTTGCTACTCTAGCTTTTACCAGGTTAGTAATGGAGAAGACACTTAAAAAGGTGTCCCTTAAACTTCTGACCATGGATTAAAGATTGATAAAAGTATCAGTAGACACCATATTTCTTCTACCAATTCTCATAACTAGGGCTTTGGCTCATACTGTCACGCATTTAGTCATTGCTGGTGACATTTTGTTATGCAACATGCTGCTTTCTTCTAGTAAAGGAGATTAATTGTCACACTATACTAACCTCCATGTAACTTCAAGGGGCAATTAAAATAATTTTAATGGAATAAGGGTTATTTTGCCCAAAAGTTAAATTTGCTATTTAAATGTACTAACAGCATTATATAGAATGAAGAAAATCCAGAGGGGAAATCTTGACCCAAAAACTGTCCTGTCACTACAAAACATTATATTCTGGAACAATTTTCTCTAGCTTGTTCACCGTCATTAAACCATTAATTCTAGGTGGTACTTTCAGTGACACTCCCTCAGAGGGCAATATTAGACATTCGCTTGTATGAGCTTCACCTTGTATGAAGAGAATGAATAAAAAATTAAGTTCTTCACTGTGAACTATTCCAGACTAGCTGTTTTTGTTTTAAAAACTGTTTATTTTAATTTGACAGCCTGAACGTTAAATTAAATCTGAGGTTTCTCTTCTTCTACTGTGAAGATAGTAGGAAGACTCAGAGCATACTGCTGCCTCTTAAGATGGTAAGGGAAGCTATAACATATGGCCCAAATGTTAATACTCTAACACTATTAAATGTCTGTCATAGGCTCATCAAAAACTTCCTGACCAGCAATACTTTGTTTTGTCAAGTGTCTAAAAGATCTTGATTACTGATACAGAGCTACTGGAAATAAAAATTAATTAAGATGCTCTTTCAAAATAAACATTTTCAGTGATGTATTTTCTATTTCCATTTTCTATGGAGGGTTACATACCTCCAGTAGAGATACTGTTCCTGACCCAGGAACAGAAAGGATTTAGGTTCTTGTACACATTTAAGGATTTGATCCCAGTACTGGATTTACTGACATTGCCTAAACAGAGAGAAGGTTTTGACCACCCTGACTGTGAAAACAGCATACAAGTGTATTGGTCATGCATATCCCTTTGCCTTTCTTAATAACAAACAGTAAATAGAATTTGGGATGTACTCTGCATCACAGGTTTTGTAATTGACTCCTCCATACCATTAGTGAATCTCAACTGAATTCACATGGAAGGAGAGTTTTCTAAACAGTAAGGATTTTTTGTAAAAGTTGAAGTTACCAGGCTTTTAGCTGAGGTTACCAGAATCTATGTCACTGCAGTCATGTCACAAAATATATACACTGCACTGGGCAGCTACACTGAGAGAGTCATATGAGCTTTTTATAGAATAAACCTGTAAAGCAGACCAGTACTGGAGATATTTGCTACTAACTCATATAGAAATGTGTTCAGAGCCTTTTGAATTATTTGTTCAGTTCTCTGGCTGATAAACTGCAGCCTATTTATTATACTATTTATGCCTCATTGTTCAAAATTTACTCGCCTATCATGAAAGGCTGCTATACTATAACTAAATGTAAGTCTTAAATACACAAAGGCTTATCAACTGTATGTAGAATATCTTTTAAAAGTATATCTTCAATTGGATATTCAGACTGACTACTTGCCTTAATTTATGCAAATATAGCCTATAGCTAAAAGCTTTGTATATTTGTTTCCCTGTGGTATTAGTATTCAAAAAATAGGACATTTTTTCAAGGGCATTTTATAAACGCAGAACTATAATTTATATAGCAAATTAAAGCTCATACAAAATGTGTGCACTAAGGTACAGATTAACATATTTAATTTCAATATTACCTGCAAACCTATTTTTTTCCATGTACTGCTCTAATTAGGCATATAAAATCAAGTCAGTATATTGTAAGCAATTATTTTAGTGGGAGTAGAAAGAGAATCTGAATTAAATATATGGTAAGAGATAATATCTTATGGAAATTAATATACTCGTTTGTACCAAGAAAAATGTATTCTAGCTAAATTTTATAAGATAGTTTGGAGTTCAAAAATATGACTCATGTAGAACTTGTAGTTTTATAGTTGCTAAGATGTTAGACTGTGCAACTGCTTTTAAGTTCCTTATTAATGTGCCAATGCGTATTCTTTGATATCTACAGATTGTCAGTAACTACTAATGACATTTCATATTGTGAAATTTCTCCTATTATGAATATTCACTCCCCCTACAGTCAAATGTGTAAACTGTTAGTAACTCTGTATATTAAAAGAAGTTTTTCTTCCATCATTTGTACATATCATACTTGGCTCTTCATATTTTTGCTTTCGTAACTGTTCACTTGAGAGAATCAAATGATGGTGAAAATCAAAATGCAATTTTTGTTTCATTGAAATCTAAAAGTAATCCTATAAATAGTAATTTTTTTCTTTCCCATTTTACCCTCAAAAAGTCTGAAAGCTAAATAGGAAAATTATGTTTAAGGAATGAGAACACAAAAAAAGATCCACGTGCTAATGAACTTCAGCTGTCTCCTTCTAATGCAGATTCCAATTGTGATGGGATTCAGACAGCAGAAACCATTCTCTAGCAGTAGAGCATTTAGCTGATCAAGTTGCTGTAATTCAGAATTTTACACTCAATTTCAATTGTAGAGTCAGCAAAATGTGCCATAGCTCAGTTCCCTTTATAAGTAGGATAACAGGCCCAGCCATTTCCTCCTACACCTTGCTGATGATCTCAGGATATCCAATGAACACCCATACTAACCGCATGGCAGTCTGATGCCTGCATAGCTATCTTGTGGCCCTAAAGCAATTCTTCCCCGTTTCTTGGCACAGAAGTTGCTGTCTGACACAGCTGCCTATACCTCCACTCTGCTCTGAGAGAATAACAAGGAATTTTATTGCTTGGAAAGGCCCACAAAAACAAGCAAGCAGATAATAAAGCCTTTTAGAAGAGAGATACAAAACCCCAGAATTATGTTTCTGCCTTCCTGCCTCCAGCATCACACAAGAGTAGCTAATGTGCAAGAAACTTCCTGGATCTAGAATCGTGAAGAAAACTTTTCCCATGTCATGAAAATTCAAAGCTTTCAAATGCTTTTCTATTTCATATCTGGATAAACCAGTGACCACTACAAAAACACAATGTACACAAGCATGTTCTAGGTCTTCCTTTAACATTCTCACATCCCAGCTGAGCATCCTGGCCACTTGGAAGTCTGAGGTAAGTTGCTCTTAAACTTCCCACTGAAGCCTTTTCATGTTCTATAAACAAAATTTTCATAGGATGAACCTGTACCAGGACAGAACATTGACTACTGGCCAGTCTTAAGCAGCTGTATTTTATATATATATATATATATAAATAGGGAAAATACACATATGTATATATATACACTCACATATACACACATTCACTTATTCCTATGAAACAGCTGGATCTGGAAAATCTCTAGTGAATCTCCTTCTATTTTACAAATCCTAAATAGTTTTCCCAAGTATAGGAGGAATAATTTCCAATCATCTATATTAAAGTGCTCAAGTAAAAGAAATGTGAATAAAATATTTTTATTTTAAACTTCCAGTAAGGACAAATTGGCAACATGTCCTCAACCCAACCTCTAGAAATATGTGGAAGGACCTCAGATGTGACAGCTAAACTTTGCACTCAGCAAAGTGCAGTAGGAGTGACAGAAAAAGTGGCAGACAAATTAAACAGCTACCTCTGTTTTAGCAATTTTTTGTGACAGCATTTTAAAAGTTTGCTGGGCAATTGCTCTAAAATGACAGTGTGCCACTCAGCAGGTAGTGCACTGAGTACATAAAAGAACTTGTCAATAGCTATTTCAATAGAGACTTTCAAACTCACAGGAACATTAGTATACATCATTAAAATACTAAATTCTTTCAGCTTTCACAGATGTAAAATTTTTGCTGTGCCAATTTTGCTAATTATCTCTGACATTTATGCTTATTGCATAAATGTTACATACTTCATTTGGTTCATTTCTACATGCTAGTTACTAGTCTGTGCGCTGAGTCAACACACTTGTATTATCAGAAGCAAAAGACCAAATATCCAAATACAGAGAACTTTAGGCACAGTGATGCAGTTTTGCATTTAATTTTTTTTCCTCAGTTTCTCCAACTGTCTGAGTCCAGCTTTTGGGGTACTGAAAAGAAATTATTTCCATGTAGCATTTTAAATATTTTTTTTCATTTTCTTGTAACAGAAATTATGTCAAGTATTAGTTGTGGTTATATTTCGAAAGAAACTGGTTTGCTTACAAAACAAATAAAATATGGTCATGTAACAGGAAATATAAAGTAATATTACTAAATAAATATTTTTCATCTTCTTTATGTTACTTACCTTCTGTGTGGTTTTTTGTACATATTTGCATAAAATTAATAACGTACCATTTTGACATTTTGGAACATAGCCTTGCTCGAGCAGTTTAAAGATTCTCTGCATATTTCAGTAAAAATGGAATAGGTTTTCTATTTCTAACATACACCAAAGTTTTTCCAATCACTTTAACAAGCACTGTCTTAATCTCCCCAGCCAAAGCAACTAGTGACATTTTTCATCACATTACTCTGGCTGATGAGGTGTTAAAATAAGAATGACCTAAACTTAGTTTACATCAGAATTCTTCAAGTGATTCTAATGCCTTTGGTAAAAAAAACTAATCCTGGATAAACTCTGCTGATGGAGGGCCAAGACACAGATAAATACAGTTTTTCACTTCCATGCCACCAGTTTGAACCTATTCTACTTTAGTACTCTCCAAAAACGATCACTGCTGTAAGCTGGCCTGTATGAAGTTGTATTAGGAAACCAGTACTGAAACAGATGGAAGAGAATACAAGACAACAGTATTTTGTTACATACTGGAAAGACTGTTTATGAGCCATCCAAGACCCTGCTCTATCCCACCAAACACGTGTTAGCATATAAATGTGCGGGGAAAAAGAAATGCTATTCAAGAGGACTTCCTATCAACCACCACAAGTACTTCACATTGTGCTACTTCCCCAGTCCTTTATATGGATTTGTTCTCAGAGTCATGACTCCTGTTTGTGTGCTTGACCTTGTATTCTGCTGCTACAGAACAGTCAATGTGACAGCCTGGTGCCAGACACATGAATTTTCATAATTTCTGAAATATTTCTAGTTTTTAAAAGCAACATACTGGTGTGGTACTGATGGAGCTAAAGTTAGTTTGTAATTTTCTGAAATGAAAGTGTTTTTTAAAGCACTGTAATACAGACCATTCCCTGTAATTCGAGATAGGCTGTAGCTGGGGTGAGCATGTGCCCCACACTATTACATGTTCAAACTCAGACTCAGATAACTTTCTGCATTCAGACAGGAAATACCTGGGGAAGATGTTGCCAGTGCAATCATACCCACTCCTGTAGTTAAAGTTCACGCTGGACCTCCAGTGCATTGGCTCCAACGTGTCACAAAATCCTGTATCTACCTCAATCCCTGCCCTCTACCTGTCTACAGACATTGCACTGCTGAAGAGTAGGTCACAGGCTCTTATGCACCTCACGAAACAGATAAAATTTTGCACCTTAAGATTCTCTTTCACTTCAAAAAAGTTTTATTCAGAGACTAGATTCATGTCAATAAGCACAGCATTATTACAAACTAATACAACCCTCTGAAGCTCAGGTCTGTATTAGATCCTGCAAACCAATATGCAGGAGGTGTGGTATTATATTAAAATTATAATAATCTTAAAATATTTATTAAAAACTGACTTCAAATTTTTTGGGTTTGAGCTACTTAATGCCATTAGATTTTGACCAGTAGTTATATGCGTGATTCAAACATAATTCTAAACATCTGAACGGTCAGTAGCTTTACCCTATTCAGGCATTCAAAGTCATCCTAACTGATTTTGTAAGAAAATGGCCAAAACTCACAACATATCAAAGAAATACAGTGCTTTTAAAAATGATACAATGGTTATAAAACTATTCATAAAGCAATGCATATCACTACATAAAATGTGTATTTTGAAGATTCGTACCATCTCTTCAATCACATTCATAGTAAGCAAAAGAATACTAAAGCAACAATACAGAATTTAGATAATATTGACATTAAGCTATATATCAACTACTAGATGCATTATGAAGTAAACTTAAACCTACAACACCAAGTAAATTCAGCAGTAAGAAAACAGTTTTCTTCTCATGAGTATACAAAAACTTGCAATAGACATTTATCTCACTGAATTAACTCCTCCCTAGTTATGACAGTCCAACTGGAGTGTCAAAGAATGGCTTTTATAACACACGGACTCAACCTCCATTCAGGCAAAACTCCCCTCAAAATAAATGGGAATCTCTCCTACAGCTCTGATTCTGAAAATGCTTACACATGTGCCTAACTTCAGGCTTAAGTAGCCCTATTGAAGTCCACAGGACCTCATTTTTAAAATTAATCCCATATAAATTTGTAGGCTGAGAGCCTAAAGAGAGAGTACAAAACTGAGCCTTACATGAACAATGGCTCAGAGTTTCCAAGGGGAATTGCCTATGAAAACTTACACTAAGACTGCAATGCCTAACTCTTCTAATCTCTTTTGAAAATCTCTTCATTCACCCCAGCTATTTCCTGAATAGTTCAAGGCTACGGTGGGCCAGGCAAAAAAAGAGAACTGATATCCTCACTGCCTTAACTAGCACCAGGATTCACACACAATATTAATAGTTTTGATGCAGATCAAGTTCTACACTTTATCAAATGGCATAAATATCTAATATGACAAGGATAGACCTGTATTCATTAGTGCTTTAGTCAATGGGGACATATGTTTGTAATGTTAACTCACTGTCACTTAGGAGGAAAAAGATCACTTTGTGACAGGCAATTTATTGCTATACCTCATTAGGAATGTTATGTTCCTGTGCTGAGTTAAGACATACCAATTGCAAAGTGGTAATCATCATAATATCATCAAGATGTTGCTATATTTGAATATGATATGAGCTCACCACCAGATTAGCCCACTGTCACCTACCAGCAGCTTGGAGCACAGGGAAGATAGTGCTCTACAGTGACTTATGCACACAGAAAAAGAAGGTACCTCCTAGGAAATGCATTTAGTAATTTGTTTCTAGAAGCCTGCGATTTTACAACTGAAAGGTGGAGTATTCTGGAAGTTTCTATGTCTGCAAGGAAAGGTGTCTGATTTATCCAGTAATGTGATCTGTCTACAGCATCTTATTCTTACTTTGTGATAGCCAGTATCTGACAAAATTATACAAATCTGCAAGCCTGAATCAGTTATAGTAGACCATTTTGTTTGGCTCTGGTAGTGGAAAAGGCCACTATGCCCATCTGAACAAATTTTACTGCTAGCCAGCTCAGTCAGTCAGTGTTTAATGAAAAGTTACACCCTCCTAATGAACAGAATTGTCTCTGACAAACAGAAGTGCCACAAAGAGTTTAAAGTCTTCTACCTTTGATGAAATTCTCTCTCATGTTAGGAGGTGTAAATATCTAATACATAGCAATTTGGAAAAAATTCTTCACAATTATCTTACTGTAATGGGAGTTCTTCAGTTATGGATGGCTAGAAGGTGGTTCTAAACAGATTCCAAGACAGTACCATGTGACAGAAAGTATCTCCCTTGTTAAATCTTACTCACAGAACTGCAAGTTCATTTGTGACATTAAAAAATTGGGTTTTCATCTGCCCCCTCAATGCCCTTGAAACTCCTGCAGACACGGTGACACAGAGCTGTACAGTGACCTCACAGATCACTATGAAAGGAAGAAACAAATTCTCTTCTTGCCAAGTCTACTGACTCAGGCAGTTATGAAAATTGGTAATTTTCTCATTACCCTTTCTCCTACACAACAAAATAACCTAATACATACTGCGGAGTAAGCGTGTTTTTCTATGCGCAGAACAGCACAGGCACTTCAGTCACACTGAATCCAAAGACAGGTGAATAATTTCTTTCCTGGAGACCCTAATACAGTTGTCTTCATTTCTGCCTAGCCAGAGGCAGTCTGGCTCAAAAAAGATTGTATCAAATTTTAATAATTGGACTGACCTAAGCAATGTTTGTTTTAGCCTGACGATTTGCATGACTTGCATCTGCAAATACTTTTCTTTATATACTTAGACTTCAAATAGATAAGTTTTACATTTTTATTTATCTGCAAACTGTTTTAATTCACCTATCATATATTTAGCAATATCTAATGATCAAACTGAAATTTCAAGATTTTAAAATTACAAAGAAAAATGTAATTTACTAATGTGTTTGGCAAAACAGCTGTAAAGCTGAATGGTTGTATTCCAAGCTTTCTGGCCATGTCCTATTCTTCCTCCTGTGGACTATCTCATCTAATTACAGTTCCACATCTTTTATTGTTTTAGGCTTTCTCCTCCCTCAGTTACACCTATGGAAAGTTAATCACAAAATAAAATGAAAAAACACAGAATTCCTAATCTGGTCCTAGATATTTCTCCACCATTACCAAAACAGTTTTCCATCATCAACCAGAGGAGCATACTGCCATTATAAAAGTGGAACCAGCACTTCCACATCCTTGAATATTTCCTCAAATATTTCATCAGAAGTAAAAACAAAACAGGAAGGAAAGAACTGAAGAAATTGGGCTCTATGCTTCTAGAGGGGAAAATATTTTTAAAGTCTGTATAAAACTTTTATTAAGGAAATCTAGAAATGAGAAGAATGTGTTCCCATTGGGCCTGCACAGAAATTTCAGTGCAATTATCAATAGTTTCCAATTATTTTTTGCTATCTGTTCTCCCATAAAAGCAATTGTGCACACCTACTCTGAAGAACCAAAGTTTTCCTTAGATGGGCAATTCTTCAAGAAATACCAGCTGTTTCTCTAGTACAGAATCAGCTGTGTATCATCTTATTCAACAAGGAAGTCCTAGAAATGTCTCTATCTGATGCTAGGGAGCGATGATAGTTCCGTATGACCAAAAGTGGTCCTGAACATCACCTGAGAGTTCAGTTGGTCTTATAAAAAATTCTCTATCCCCACATTCTACTGACTGTACCAGTCATATGGGATTTTGTCAGATTCCATATGGAAGAAGACAGAAACTTGGGACCTAGGACTTTAGATTAGAAATACAGCCTTTCCTCCTGCTGAAACAGCTAAAATAAAACACAAGTAATATCAATACTTTCAGTATCAGGTATTTTGAATGCAACTAAAATTTCCTGTAAAAAGGAAGTCAGTTCTTTCATCCTGATTTACTGCACCAAAAAAGGAACCCCCTCCTGACTTACATTACAGTATGTGAATGAAAACTTGGTATCATATATGTTAAAATGTTACCTGATAAACTTTTTAGAACCAGAGATTACACCACAAATATTTTTAATGAAATCTAAAACCAGATGAGTGAATTTAAGCCTCTAATTCATTAAGAAGTAAACCTTCAAGGCTGAAGAACACGTGTCACTTCTGGCGGATTTCAGAGGAATACAAATTTTTCACCAGAATTTTAGCATCATAGGAAAATGTGACAGTAGTAATAATATGTGATATTATATACTGCTAGACAAGTTGGACAAATTACATCTGCTACTGAATAGATGTGGAAAGAGTCTGTATTAGAAAACTTCCTGCTGGGTCACAAACATACATCAGTAATGGTTTGTTTTCTGCACAAGAAAAATTGCCATTGTCATATTCCAAAGTGAGTGTAAATTGTTTTATTATAAACTCCCTGTTGGTCCCTGTTTAACTGAGAAACCATTCAATCTAAATTTATCTTCTCTCTGCATGGCATTGCATAGTGTTGGTATCACTAAACTCTGTCTTAGTAACAAAAACAGTATTGCCTTAAAAGACAGACTGAACCCACGATCTTAAGCAACGTTGCCGTACATTAACTCTTGGTTTGCCCCCACTTACTTTGATTTGTAATCCAAGGCTCTCAATTTCACATAGTCAAGGCTTCATTGTTCTTGATTCCCAAGACAATCCCTACAAACTTTCACCATGCTTGACAATTAGACATTTATATTTTACATGTACATATTTGCATCACTTCCTTTAACTTCAATAGAGAGAAATACCTAGTCCAGATTAGCAATGATGCAATTATGCATTAGCAATGATGGATACACCTGTTCCTGCCATCCTCCATTTAAATCACCCCTTTGTTTGATTTCCAAGCTGGCTGACCTGCTTAAATAATGCCACTTAAATGTGGACAAAACAAATATGTAGCCTTTGTAGTTTCCTTTGCATTTTTTACTTTTCCATCACATTTTTATCATGTGGTGGAAACAGGGTAAGTGACAAAGATCCCAAGAGAACTGTGAAGCAACCACTCAGCCATCATAGAAGCTCTGTTTAGCAGGAGAAGGTCTTATTGTTGTCTCCAAGAGCTGCACCAAGAAAGACTTTGTTGAGAATGTAATTTTTCATGCTTAGTGCCATGAAATGTCAAACTGAAACAAAATCAAATTCACCACACTCAATGTCACAAACAGCTCTATTATATCAACAAAAGCTCTGCTGAGGAAAGTGAATGAATCTGGGTCCCCCGTAAATGCTTATCTGCTAGAAATTAAAAGTGTTATACTTGCATTTATTTGTATTGGAGATATTATAGGTTTGAATTTTGTATGTAAACATCTGCCCAAATTCATAAGGTGACAGAGTTGTTCAAAACAAAACAGGAGGATTTCCTTCATTTTCCTTAATTGGCGATTACAACAAGCAAGGCATCAGACAACACTTCCTACCCACTAATTTAACCTCTGGGGAATAGGAATATATTTTGTATATTGCCTCCCTTCACTGGAAACCTGGAGCAATTTGTATGTTTTCTTCAAGAAAGTAGGTTGAAAGATAGAATGTTACTAGAAAATTAGGTGATCCAGTCTTTCCCATATCCAGCTTCTCCACATGCTCACCGCCCAAAGTGGCAGCCAGCTCAGTGTGACTTGCACAGGCAAGTCAAGCCAGGTGATAGCTGCTGTCTCAGAAGAAAGCAGGAAGGCAGAATTGCTTCTCTAATTATACTAATCAAGGGCATCCTTAAAGCATATAATTCATTCCTCTTTTATAGGGTATTCCAGAAGAAGAAAACTAAGGGAAGGGCATAGCAGTAGGGTGACTCTTTCCTTCTGTTACTTAAAAAAAAAAAAAATAAAAATCCATGATTTACTAGGTGGAAAAAGCAGCAGTCCTTCTTTCTATAACAGAATTTTTCCAGTTCCTCTTCTGCATCAGGATTGTTTTGCATATCTGGAGAAAGTAGAAGCTGCAAGTGGTGAAAAGTTATAGTTTACTTCCAGGTGACTGTGAGGTCTTCTTCCACATTCAGAAAGGAGTTTGCGTGTTATTTTTTCACAGTAAGCAGAAATTTAAGTGGTTATCTGGAAAGCAGGTGTTACAACATGGCTTTGACTCAGCTAAAACGGAATAAGGGTTATTTCCTATGAGAGGGAAAGAGAATCCAAGTTTACCACTGCCCTTCTCTTGCCTCAGTGCTGTTTTTCAGTTCAACAGCATATGCTAGAGAAGCTGTGAGTGTTCCTGAAGCAGTCTGCCACTCTCCACTGGCAGCTACTAAGTCCCAGCTAGTCCAGCTGTAGCTAATTTAAGAAGTCACAGGTGCAGCAATAATCTAGCAGCAGGAACTGAGTCATTGTGGGTATTCTTTTGTATACAGAACTACAGATACAGGCTGAGATCTGTCTTGAGTATGAACTTCCATCAGATCCTGGAAGACAGTTAAAGTAAATCTTCAGCAGGGACCTCAGAAGTTAGAGAGGGAGAGAAAATTTAGCTGTACTCTGAATTTTGGATGTGTGTGGTATACTGTATTATTCTGGAGTTTCCCTAGCCTAAAATGAGATAAAAATTTGTAATAAAAAGCAGTGACAAGTATTCTTGGTACAGGCTTGTCTTTCCTATTGGGAAGAGCAGTATGAGAAATATTATTAGATAGTTTGCTGTAGCTGCATGGTATCTGTTTATTAGAACCCACTGATGTAACTAAGAAGCATAAACATTACATTTGCTAATAAAACTATTGTTACAGAAAAGCACACATCATCACAGTTATTGTCTTCACAAGGGTATATTCCAGAGAGACTTAAACTGGGCCAATCAATAGTTTGTGGGTTTTCTGTTAAAAAAAAAAAGTGTCTCATGATATTTAAGCATAACTTTAATCTTTCTTTGGATAAGCATCTAAAAACAAAAGAAGAAATTATGTATTTGAATATAAGAGCCTTACAAAAAAAAAAGGATTTTCTATTAATCCAAGTCAAGAGAAATAACTATGCACACAAGAAATGCATCCAAAATACAGAATGTTTAGTGATAGGATCTCACTTATTTTAAAGGTACCAAAATCAGAAATCTCCTAATGAAGTATAATTGTAAATTCAGGCACTAAAATGAAGAAAATGTTCACCTTGTAAGAAAAGCAGCACAGAGACCATATTAAAGGAGAGATTAGAGCTGGAGGATGCAAGTGAGGAAACCAATACAGATAAAACAGGAATAAAAAAGAACCAGCACACATTTGATTTCTGAAAACCTTCAAAAAAGCACTATTTTGGGAAAAAAAAAGGCGAAGAAATCAAAACAAAGCTTGTTTTCTGACATTCCCCTGCCAAGACCAGAAAAATGCAGATAGAAAAAAGAAAAGCAATATCTGAGGACAATGTGAACACACTAGCTGCCAGGCTGGAGAGTGAGTAACTGAAGGGACTTACAAGGTGAACAGCATTCTGAATGCCAGGAGAACTTACTTGTATGTTAATCAGTCATAATCTGGGAAAGAATTAAAACACCTACCCACTCCTCAGTGATCATAATTTCTGGGGTTTATTGTGGTAGAAATATTATTTAAATAGAAAAACATGAAAAAGAGTTTAAAAAAAAAATTTCTGTTCTGCTGTAATATCAGTGCGATCATTATTCAGCTAACATGAAGTCATAACTAGAAAAACTCCTTTTATACCTGAATCTCTTGTTCCATTTCCAAATTCAGATAGTCAATCTATTTATTTTTATCTGTATATTTTTTAAAAAAACATATTTTGAATGAAAAATATCCTTAAAGGTAAGTTTAATGCCATGCTTGCTAAGGCCTCTTTCCTCCCATCTCCAATTTTTTTAATTCTACCTCTTTGTTACTGCGTAGCTGTAGCCCACTCTAAAAATTGTAGGGCGGGGGGGGGTGTGTGTGAAGGAGTTTGAAAAGTGCATCTGGTTCAAGGTTAAGCTGAGATAAAGCCATAACTTACTTTAGACTTATCTACGCCTCATCTCAACTGTGCGATATGACCCTTTCTTTTTGCTGAGCTGCATTATCTGATTTTGATACTGTGTATCAACTGACAGACTTGTCCAGCTTTATTCTTGCCACTGTGGTTTCAAAAGGTGGCTACATTGAAGTACGGACAAATATTTAGCAATCCGAAGGAAATTTGGAGACAATTTTACTAGATAGTTTCATAGTAAACTATCTGAGAACAATCAGTGGTTTTCAAACACAAGAGTCAGCTAAATCTGCTTTTTGTAATAAAATTAAGTGCAAGTGAAATTAAGGTTTCATTGATTTACAGTTAATTCTTAACAATGTCTTGCTATTTTAATGTTAATCCAGACTACTTAAATAGACTCTGCCATTTGAAGTGCCCTCTGAAACATTTTCAAAAGTAACCACTTGGAGAAACAACAGGAGTACAAGTTAAGGTAGGAAAAATCAGTAGCAGAAGAAAAGACTTTAGAGCCTTTATTTAAGACAGCCAAACACTATCTTAAGAGCAAGAGGTGGCTAGGAGATGCGGAGCAGGTTTTGAGAAGGTTTCAGCTGAATTCTGAAACTAATAGGTAATGATATTATCCAAGCCACCAAACTTCAGGAGGCTTTCAAAGGTTTCAGCTTTGGCCCTCTTCAGTGCTAAAGCGATTATGTTGATTCTAGAAAACTTTTGACTTCCTGCATTACAGAAACAGCTAACAGTGCTCTACCATTAAAGACTGATTAGAGCTTTCAGCTTCAGCTGGAATGGATCCAAAGATGCTTAAATCTGTTTTTATACTTCAGTGACCACTGAGTGTCAGTAAAGAAAGGTAACAGTCTGGATTTTGATCCTGTTCTACTCTCCTGCCATGACTGTTAAAAGAAATCCTTGTCTTCTGCCTCCTACCAACCATTCTAAAATGTCTTCTCCTAAGCAGACATGTTTATTTATGAGAACAGCTTCAAAGAGTTTATATTTTGTGTTCAGAACAAAGGTCACTGCATTTACCAGTAAATTCCACTTATGTTACTTCTGCAGCACCCATACCTGGCATGCTTTGTCAGAGCTTCTGATTCATAAAACTTCAAGTTACACAAAATTAAAGTCATACCATAGGAAAACCATTGTCTCAGAAATACCCCATAAAATCCTTGTTTCTGTCTGATTTGGTTTAATCAATTTCTTTGATTAAGACTTATTAACTGTCCTTTGACAGTTAGGCCTGCATTACAGAAGTTACACAATATGCAAAATCAGTAGGTTTTGTTATTCCACTACCTTTTTGATGGCAAAAATACATTTTCCTAAGACAAGACTAAAAACTATTTATGGAATATCCCTTGCTCTGTTTTTCACTCAGCATCTAAATATTCAAGGTAATCCAAAGCTTAACTCCACACATTATGAAAACTACCACTTAAAATTAATTTATGTTTAAAATGACCTATAAAACCTTTCCTCTGAACCTCGGTTGAGATATCAGTTGCTTAAATATATTCAACACATTTAGCAGAATCCTATCACCTCTCCTGTTCATATTTAATTAAGAATTACTTTTGCCAGCCACAGGAGAATCAGAAGAGCTTTCTTTTGAGTTATTCACAGAGTAGTAAAATAACACATGCAGATACAGCAGCTGACAACATAAGCAGGGTCAATATTAGGACAAACTGGCCAAAAAGAGCAGCTTTTGGCATAATTTTAATCAGTTCTTGGGTGCATGAAATGTCATGGAGTTTCATATGAAATGAAATTATCCCTTTCTCTTAGCTTATTTCTGTTCCAACTAATCCTCTAACTCTTTATTAAACATTATCTTTACCATCTGCTCTGGGTGAATGTTCAACACCTTGCAGAAGAACTCTGGGCTGATTGGGTTTTATGGGCAACATGATCTGAGTTTTATGCACATACTTAGGATTATGTCAAGGACAAAGAGGATGAATAATCCATTAACTATAATAAGCAAGAACCCATATCAGTGCAGCTAGAACATGTGTTATGTTTCAAAAGCAAAAGATGAATTAGGGTTATGTGGATCACAAAATACCCATAACCCAGGACTCTCTCTATACTAGGACATCATTTCCATACATACAAACTCCACTAAACAGCATTTCTGGAAGTGACGTTTCAGTCTTAATGAATCGGACTTTTTACTGCTGAAATGGCATTTCCAAGCTGACAACGTGCAAAGAAATAGCTCTGCTGAATTGGACAACACGGAATGTTACTCTAATTTCATACTTTTTGTAAGCCTCTAAAATAAATCATCAAGGAACTGCTACAGTTTAAAGTCACAGTCTAAAAAATTACATTTAAAAAATTGTCAAAGGTTAGTCAAATGTCGCTAACAATTAGATTCAGTTATTGCTTCTATTCTTTGATAACCACAAACATTAAAATAACATTATCATCATTAATCATAATATTTAGTGTAATGTGTATCATCCTACAAAGAACTCATTTTCTACAAAACACATAATTGCAAGAGTTTGGTTTCTTGTTCACAACATTTCATGTAATTACTCAACTCTCACCTTTACATATCTGTTGCAATAGTTTGTCTTCCTTTAACTAACCTTTCACACAAAAGTATTTACCCTTTTTTCCACTATAAAGGTTTTTAATCCCATAGTGAACAACAATTATGATGGTATCTGATCACAGTGTGTATATTAATGACAGAAAATATCTGGACAATATCTTTACTCATCTCCTTGCAGAAGGTTTGCACATGCTCTAAGATGTAATGACAGGCTACTCTTCTAAACATTTTCAACAATTTGCAGAGAATTATTTGACCCAGAGTGAGCAGTATACTTCACTGCTAAATCATTCTATACACAAAGGGAAGGATCACAGTTTTCTATTGGTGTAAGTCATCTGGATTCTGTTTATTTCAGTAGAACTATGTTAATTTAAGCCAACAGTGTGATCTACATGCTTTTCAAATCAATGACACGATAAGGACTCTGAGAGAGGTAGACATTACTAACTACTGGATATGCTGCTACAGGCCATGAGGGTTGTCCACCTGAGAGCTCTGTCTGGCAACAGAAGGCTGTATTAAATCCTGGTATTTGAACGTCAGTACTCTACACACTTAGGCTGACCAGGAACCTTGACTTCCTTACCTGTTCCTCTGGTACTCACTAGGAGCAAAACAAGTAAGAAGAGAACCACTGAAACCTTCCGCCATGTACCATGCTCCAGACCTCTGCCCTCCTAGCTCACTGGATTACAGAGAGATCAGATTAGACCCTAGCTCATTTATTGTACAGGAACCTGCTCAAATTGAATACCCTAATCTGAACCTCCAGTGTGCTAGGCAGTAGATGAAAATCTACACAATAGTTGCATAGCTCAGGCTCCTGGTAAACTTATTTTCCTACACCTCAAGACTAGTGACCAGAGTAGAAGCACAACCTATCAATAAGTAAAAGAGAATAATAGAGCTGAAAGGTCTAGGCCGCTCACCAGAAGGCACTCCTATCAGCTCCCACCCATTGAACTTCAAAGCCTCTTCCAAAGTACAGAATTGAGGGGTTTCTTCCTGCTAATACTTCCATTATACCTCTTCATATGAAAGAAATTAAAGTTACTTTTCAGGTGTGCCTGCTGAAGAGTGCAAATTTTCAACATAATGGGAATTTTAAAACAAAAGATAAACTTATCTTATCTGTAAAGTGTCTCTCCCCTCCCCAAATCTTGTTTATGTACATGCATACATGCGTGATTTACCTGAAGTAGAAGGATAGTGGGACATGTAGAAGAACTCTCTCCAAAATAAAAACCTTGTAAGTATGAAAAGGGGAAAGGAAAAGAGTTACATAAAGCGTTAAAGGGAAATAAAGATTTTGTACATATCTTAACTGTTAGCATGAGTAATACACAAAATGGATTTGTTTTAGGTTACCAGCTTTTATCCAGATTATCCAGACAATCAGTATCTGGCTTAAATCCCCTATGTAACCATCTGTAGTAATGTCACATAAAGGATTAGCCTTATCTGACATTTGTAATGAATACATGGATGGAAGAAGAGGAAGGAGTGTGAAACAGAGTACAATTGTTAAAACTTAAAATCAAGTGAAACCACATCTTTACTTGCTGATTCTGATAATAACTGTAGGTTTTTTTTACTTTTTAAACATTAGCATGTGTATTAAAAAACAACATATCCTCATTGATTTAAGAAAAGCAGGCAAATTGAGAACAAATAATTCAATATATTTTTTTATTTGACCTTTTAAACATAACTAGAACATTAAATAAAAATAAAGCCTAATTCTCCATGTTCAGTTATGACAGATGGGTGTGATCACAAAAACATCAAAGGCAGGCTTATCCTAATCCTGTAAAGTGGTAAGTGCCTCCTGAAAGGTCCTGAGTGCCTTCTAATCCTACTGAGGATACGCTGCAAGTACATCAAGAGGTAATGGGAGTAAGTAACGAGGGTAGTAGTGGGCTTTTGTGTCCATAAGAGGAACAATATGTATCAAAAAGATCTGTTAGGAAATAATCTGATTTATCTAAGCATAGAGATCAGAAAGCAGGAAGATGTGTGTTTATTTTCTACTCTCCATGAGCCTCTATTGTATCTATAGCATGGCCTTAGGCATAGAGCATGTGGCTCTAATTCAGAAAATCTGGGTTCTCTTTCAGGCCGTTATTTGCACAGGATTGCACAGTGCCCCAGGCCAGTATCTTTACCTGTTGGCATCAATGTCTTCTTTCCACAAATCGTGAAATTGAAATGACCACTTCCAGGGAGGGGGCAGCCACAGCTTCTCTGGGCAACTTGGGCCAGTGTCTCACCACCCTCACAGGAAAGAATTTCTTCTTAATACCCAATCTAAATCTCCCCTCTTTCAGTTTGAAATTGTTCCCCTTCATCCTATCACTACATACCCTTGTAAAAAGTCCCTCTCCAGCTTTCCTGTAGGCCTTCAGGTACTGGAAGGCTGCTATAAGGTCTCCCCGAAGCCTTCTCCTCTCCAGGCTGAACAACCCCAACTACCTCTGCCTGTCTTCATAGAAGAGGTGCTCCAGCCCTCTGATCATCTTTGTGGCCCTTGACTGTGTTGGGGATCCAGGCAAGGCGATGTGTCCAGGATCCAGGCAAAGCTAGGCGATGTAATCCCAAGATGGCAGCAAGCTGCCCCGGAGCGCTGGGTGCACAGAGCCGGCCTCCTTTCCCAGCACTCAATGTTCTTGCTGGTATGGTAGGTTGAGTAGTTTCTCAACTTCCAACTCGCAGAGCACGTCCTGCTCCTTCCCCCGGTGCTCAGGCACTGAAGGTCCCCTGGTGCCTCCAGCCCTGCCTTTTATGGTCCACCCCCCTTGTTAGGCCATTAGCTTTATTATCAACAAACAATTAGCACCTGAATGCAATGACCAGGAGGGCTGCTCTGTCAATCAACAATCAGGTAGCCCTCTGGTCATCCTCTACAGACTGGACTCTCTCCAACAGCTCCATGTCCTTCTTATGTTGGGGACTCCAGAACTGGACACAGTACTGCAGGCGGGGTCTCACAAGAGTGGAGTAGAGGGGGAGAATTACCTCCCTAAACCTGCTGGTCACACTGCTTTTGATGCAGCTCTGGATACCGTTGGCTTTCTGGGCTGCAGGTGTACACTACCAGCTCATGTTGAGTTTTTTAGCAACACTTCCAAGTCCTTCTCCTTGGGACTGTTCTCAATCCATTCTCCACCCAGAATGTATTTGTGCATGGGATTGTCCTGACCCATGTGCAGAGCCTTGCACTTGGCCTTCATGCAGTTTGCATGGGCCCATCTCTCAAGCCTGTCAAGGTCCCTCTGGATGGCATCCCTTCCCTCCAGCATGTCGACCACACCACACAGCTTGGAGTCATTGGCAAACTTGCTGAGGGTGCACTTGATCCCACCGCTCATGTCGCTGATAAAGATGTTAAACAGCACCAGTCCCAGTACTGACCCCTGAGGAACACCACTCATCACTGATCTCCTCTTGGACATCGAGCCATTGACCACAACTCTCTGAGTGTGACCATCCAGCCAATTCCTTATCACCAAGTGGTCCATCCATCAAATCCATGTCTCTAATTTAGAGACAAGGATGTTGTGCAGGAAAAAGTAAATGGTACTACAGTGGAGTGTAGCAGCTAAACAAACAAGGTATATTGTGACATGCCAACCACTCCTCCCCGGTTTTAAACAAGCCTGCTAACTCACGCAGCAAAAGTACCTTGTGCAAAGTCACAGATGATATCTAGGGTAGCTTAAGAACTAAGCCTCAGCCAGTTTCATCTCATCCCTATGAAACTCTAGGATGATTCCTATTGGTCATATAGGATATGGATATCTTATTTCCTTTGATGAAATGGCCAAAATTAATAGCTGATATTTAAAAAAGGCTTCTTCATATGTGTATTATTAGATGTCACATGTCCATGAGATTACTTGATGCTTTTTTTTTCAGATATCCAGCTACTGCTGTTACCAGGCAGAATGTCACTAATGACTACATTTTATAAATTTGTGTGAGACATTTTTATAGCACATGCTGTATTGGCACCATTGCCCAATACTGCATGCAATTACTTTGTTGTTGCTGTTGTTGCTGTGGGCCAAGCTCTAACAAATTAAATTTAGAGAAGGGAAATAGGCTTATATGCAAATGGAATTAAATGCTGACACAAGGATAAAACAGCACTGGATTTAGACAGGACTCTCCCCCCCTACTTTTTAACCAATCATTAGATTTAAATTGAACAGACAGATTCATCTTTGATTTAAGTCCACTGTAATCAATGGAACTGCAGCAGGGATGAACCTGGAACAATATGTTTTTGACGGTTTTTATGCAATGGCTATCCAGAATGAAGTAGATGAAACAGATTATTTTTTTTTGCTTATAATTTATGAAATTATTTCCCATCCCCAAATCCCTACATCAAGGAAATTAGTTAGTGCATAAAAATGGATAAAGTAGGCAGCTGCATGCCAAATACCAACTGCTGACCACAGGCTCTGTACCCATAAACCCAAAGCCAAAATATTTATCTGACTTACCTGTCATCTAGAAGGAACTCCCTAATGGTGCAAGTACAGGTGGATAATTGCATGGTTTCTCCTCAATATCACTTGCACTGTATAAAAAAAATGAAGTACATTTAGTATTTCTGTAATATTAGTATCACATACAAATAATTGCTGAATTTAGAAAATTATGTTCTTTGGTGATCTAAAGAAGACCTAGGAAGAATAATGACTGTTGGTCTGATCACTGCACTAGACAAGATCCATATTTCAGAAAAATTTTAGAACCCCTGGTTGCATTTTGTCTTCACTAGAACTTCTTGTGGAAAGAATAACTTGTTTATAAAAATACTTTGTAAATTAATGTAGGACCAAAGGACTCTGGCAACGTCCACTGTATATGGAAGTAATGAGGAACTAGGGATCATTGCTTACACCAATCTGACAGACCCTGATTTTTTTGGCACCTTGTTTTTTGGCACCTAATCCTCTTCATTTTTCTCTCTCTTTCTAGTTTTTCATTGCTTCTTTTCAGCTGACAGCTAACCGCTTATTCATTTAATGATGGGTCTTACTTTTTTTTTTTTTGGTTTTGAGGATTCTTTATTCAACGGTAAATTCAGAGGAACTACAGTTTGTTATTCCACACAGCCATTTCTCTGTACTAAAGCCACCAAATGATACAGAGAACTTCTGTACAGGCATGAAGTTTTACCCTTATTGTGTTACAGTTTTCACTCTTATATTACTTTCTCCCACACAAAGAAAGTTCTAGCTTCTTTTTCACTACAGACATACAATACTATTTTAAGTAACTGCTAATGGTTAACCACCTATATTTGAGGGAAGCATAACAAACCTCCTACTGGCTTCTATGACATGGTCACCATCAGCCAGAGTTTGCAGATGATATGGCTGAAATATTACAGTACCATGCTTTTTACTTTGAGGCTCATGGAGCCCCTGGGTCCACAATAGGTAATTAAGTGAAGACTATTGTCAAGAAGTAAGTCCATGCATCAAAAACATTTGTTAACTGCTGCAATAGAGTTATCCTCAGCTGGCAGAATAGCCTTGGGACTATAGGTTCTCTAGGCAAAGACAGCAAAGCAGACAAATTTCAAAAAGCAAAACTAATTTCAATGCAAGACTCACTTCAGATCACATAGTCTTAGCAAAGCATCTATTTCATTTATACACCTTGGCTTACATACATAAAAACAAGAGGTAAGAATCAAACAAGACAAATACTTAGCATTGCACTTAAATTGGTGGGATTACTTTGTTTCCATTACTTTGTTTTACATTTACATATAATCAGGTCTGAAGCACATCCAAACTTTCTTCCTTTCCTTGAACAAATGTATTTGCTTCTTCCCCACCCATGCAAAAAAATACACGTATTTGCTACCAACACATTTTGCTTGCTGGAGATTTTTGAAAACATCACCAGAAGTACTTTGGCCACATGCAGTCCTATCAAAATATGAACAACCAAGAGAATTACCTTGGTATCATGTATTTTAATGAAAAGTTCCAAATAAAAGGTTAACTAAGTTATAAAGACATAAGCCAATAAAAAGTGAGGAAACCAACTGCTTTCATAATACACATCCAGCTTTAAAGACAAAGAGAAAATACTACCTTTGCAAGTACATAACTGCATAAATTACAGGAAAATTAAGATTTTACAGTTCAGCTACTAGTACTTTCCAGAACATGACGCGTGAAAGCCTGAGTATTTCTCTTTTTTCAAGCAGTAAAGGTTTCAACTTTTTATCCTGTTCATATTTGTTACCAACTTCCCAGCATTTATATTTAATTGATTTCAAAACACAGAAAATGGTCCATCAAAAGAAAACATTTTATAGATGTTACAAACTGTATTACAATCCTCCTAAATTTTCACTGTGGAACTACTGTAATTTTCAACTAATAAAACTTCATGCTTATTTTCTGGAGTTCTAGTTCTAAACATTTTGTTCTGTTTAGTGATTCATTATAGTCTAGTAGTAGCATACTCTAGACTATTCATTATTCTTATGTGAAGAAAGGAGAGTTAAAGATGGCAACTAAGATGAGCATGAATTCAAGGGTCTAAGCAAAACTAAGGTACAGGACGTCTCATACTTCATAAGTCAAATCTGCATTAAATTGCCCCTTTGAATATTACTAATATTAGTAAAGAAATTTGCAATTCAAGCATCATAGGCATATTTTTTTCTTATCTTTCAACAGGTGAAAAACAAAGAGCATTTTAAGGAGAGAAACTTAGGTTTTATATCCAGGAAAACAACTCACTGGATTACTATCAGCCTCATAGAGTAACATTAACAGCTTGCCTTGAAACTTCAAGGTAAGTGGTCCATTCATTTTCAGATCTTTCTTCTACTCCAGCTTTGAATTTATTCTTTTTTTCTACCAGAACACCCAAATTGATTTATAATTGCAAGAATGTTATTCTCCATGTGTTTCTTATGTCTGCAAAGAATCAGTATCAAAACCAGTTAGGGCATTCAAACTGAGATGCTGTCCATTTAATGAGTTAATCAATTCACAGACATACTATAAGGTTTTAAGTTGTAATAATAAATAAAATTAATCTATTTAGTACTCTTTAAAATGCCTTTCAGTTCTGCGGGGTGACTGGCTGCTGTTCAGTGAAATCTCTCCACTGCTCTGGAGCCCCCTGCCGTAATGTGAATACATACCTTGCCCATGCCAAGATGACAAAGGCAGCGGCCTTTGCCTGGCCCCTTCATCTGGAAGAGCTAGCTAATTAAATCCACAGCTGCGAATGGTGCACAGCTCTCAGATGGACACAACACCTGGTACTCTGAATACTCCTTCATTTTTCTCTTATGCTAGAACCTTATCTCAGTCTCTCACCCAAACTAAATGATGTTCCTAAAGAAAGTTTTATATTCCTTTGGGAAGAAAGTAGTAAAATTGAGTTAGAAAAGAGTCTTTTACATAAAACAAAAGAAAAAAAAAAGGATTCAGAATATTCAAGTATGTAATCACCACAGTAATCAAATGAGTATCCAAAATAGAATTTGGAAATGGGTTTGTTGTAAGAAACTGCCCCATTAATTGGTGAGCAGCCACAACAAAGACAGAAAAAAACATGTACAAGTAAAAGGAATCATCCAAGCACAGAATCTGAGAACTATTAATTGAAAGCATTTTACCACCTCTAAAAAGATGAAACATCCAGCTTGCAAATACATAGTCCAAATAGTGGGTCGGTGGGGGGGAAGTTAGTTACATTTTCAGCTCAAGTTAAAATGAACCATTGGATTGCACTAAACTATGAAACAGGAGAATCTGGATTCTGTCTGCAGTGCTGTGTCTGACTTGTTATGAAATCTGAAGAAGTCACTACTTGACTCTGTGCCTCAGTGTCCTTCATTCTTATTCTCAGCTCTGGTGAGCTACAGAAGGTATGGACCAGTTCTCACAGTGGACACATCTATGCCAAAATCAGAGTAACAGAGGGAGGTCGGTTAAAACATTCCCAGACTAGCTTTACTCTCACTGGCCTGCTCAACTATCCTAGTGAGATTTTAGTTGCCCCAATAAGCACTCAGGCTGTCTGGCAGATTTTCACATCCTGTGCCCATGTTTCCTGTCAAAGTCCCTAATGGAGTTTCTTTCAGCTGTGCCTACCAATCCTCCACTCCCACCACTTCATTACAGTGTGCAATAGTAACTTTCTATAGATGGCACCTGGATCTCCACTGGATCTCTTAGGTACCACATAAAACTATGTGCGGCAGAAATACAAACACCTTTCTTGTACTGATGGTTTGTTGATGAACTAGCCCTGCTTTTCTTCAAATTTGGTGTTTAGAAGCATTTCCTTCAATTCTGAGCAATTCATATCCCATCTGCCTAGAGTGTAGATCCCTGCAGTTAGTGTATTGAGCAGTCAAAGAGCCAGTCCGTGCCCTCTACATGAGTCCCTGCAGCACAGACACATACCTGTAATGTGCCAGGTAGCAGATGTATTGCTTTCTTGTGCAAGCAGTGCAACAGCCCCTGCACAGGTGGTTGGTTAATGCCAACAATATGATGCATATTTCCTGTGCTGAGGGGAACTGCATCTTTCAGGAATTGTATCAGGCTCTGGCAAAAAAATAATATAGCCAGGGAGAACATATTTCAATATGAGTGAGCTAATTATAATTTTGGCTCCTAAAGCTTTCTAACAGCCAAAATATAAAGTCCAGCTGGCATGTCCTTCCACCTGCCTGAAGGAAATAATCCCAATTTATAGCATAATCAAAAATCCTGTTTCCATATTTTGGGGGTTTTATAAGTTATTGCCAATACATCAGCCTATGGAAAAGCCTCAGATTGCTTTCCAAGTGATGGAGTGCCAGGAAGAAAAAGTTTCAATGTATACACATTTTACTGCCTCTACACTGGTTTAAAAAGCACACAGGATTGCCTGGCTGCAACTGAGGGGAGAAGAAATATCAGTCAAGTAAGGGCTTTGTGAATCACATAGCCCCGTGCAATTAACGGGCCATTGTTAATTTTCAGATTCTCATAAATTCATTGGAGAATTTGAGACAATTCAAAAACCAATTACAATAGAATGAAGAGGGGATTGGGCAATCAGCTGAAATGAAATCCAGCCCACAAAAACAAAATGTTGCAAGAAACCAGCCCTGAAATATGCTGGGAGAATAAAAGGCATATGGAACTGAGCAACTGCACCCATATAGTATTTTAAAGACCAAAGTATTATTTGGCCTGAAGGCAGAGAGTGTTGCATTGCTCTGAACATTGTTCTGCTAAGTACGTCAGGTATTCTTTGTTTCAGTCAATTATACCTAAAACATTGAAACTACACAGATGTACAGGGAAGCAGCTGTATGGTTTTCACTCACTATACCTGCAGTAAAAAATAAATAAATAAATAAATAAATATATAAAAAATACTATAGCACTACTTGCCCTGAAACAGCATTTTGAGTATGCACCTGCAAGGGCAGAGAAATTTTTCTACATCTCATAACCAAAACACTGCACCACAAATAGCAGTTTGCAATGATCAAAACAGCATTCATATGTCTCTTTTTAAGTGATGTTTTATTTAGAGATATAATTACGATTTTGATTACTTGTGCATGATGTAAAATGAAACATATTCTAGGCTTCATTGAAAAAATGTAAGGGACCAATCCTACCAACTTTATGAAAAAGATCAAGTCTTAAATAATCAACAACATAGACTTCAGCATGGCTCTTTATGTATGTGAGAAGTTTATGTAGTAACCCTGAGCCTAGACATGCGATCTTGATTAGTACTCTCACAAACCAAGGAAAGGAAACCACAATTACTCTTCAGCTGATAGTCATCTTGTGGGATCTGAAGTGTTGTAAAGCTCAACACTGGTTCAGGTTCTGAGACTGGAAGTCGAACGGGGTATGCCTCCTGCCTTCTATGGTGCATTGTGACTTGAATGCAATCATCTTTGCCACATGCATCCACTCTACATTTCTATGGTCAGGTATTCAAATTCCTTCAGTTTAAGTCAATGCTTGTCCAAGACATCCTGTCTAACACCAGGATCTAGATGGTTGTGCTAGCTGTGTGCTTGAAGAAACTGATAGATTCAGAAAGTTCTGCAATTGCAGAAATTCTGTACCATTTTTCAGTAGTTCAAAAAAGTGCAAACTTAAAGCATGTTTTGGATGGTAATAAAGACAGAATGGAAACCTGCCAGTGCACACTGCCTGCTACTTCAGCCTTTGGCCTTTGTAACACCAACCCCTTCAGCTGTTCTCGGTGCCTCTCCTCAGTGTGCATTACATAATTACACTATAAAAGTAGTTTGAAGAACCAGTATTTTTTTACTTCCTAGTTCAACCTATTTCTATATTATCACAACATACATATCTCTTATAACAGTGGAGTATCTATCAGTTTCCCACTACTAATATCTAGCTATTTACTAGCAACTACAGCCAGAATTCTGATTTTCTCTGAGGATCCCTGAGAATTTTCTCTCTTATCAGTTAAATATAAAATTCCATACATCTTAACTATATGTCCTTTTGAGATAACATTTACTTGGTAGAGATCAAGTTTGTGGCCAACCAAAGCTGAGGAATAGCAAGCACTGAGGGACAGTAATCATATAGCAAATTTACTGATAAGATTATACAAGTGAGGGCTACCACTACCATGCAGCAGTGAAAATAGCCTCCTTCATCCAGGAGGAAATACTAGGCCATTGAGTCACATGTTTAGGGATAGTGGCGAGGACAGGGGAAGACAGAATATTCAGAAAGCCATCACTGTCACATGGTAGGAAGGAATGGACCGGTTTCCATATGGACAACAGCACTGACTGGAGCAACCACCCTTAGCACATCAAAGGTCTTAACTCAGAGGAGCTCCTGGGGGAGGATGCAGTTCTCCAGGTCTGGGGCTGCAGGGACTGCCAGAGTCAGCCCCACTGGAGCAGGTGGAGGCAGCGTCCTTGCCTGCAGCAGTGAGCTAGCAGTGTGTCTGGCAGTGAAGCAGCCAGCGTCATCCCAGACTGCATTAACAGCATCATCAGCAGATTGAGGTAAGGGAATAGAGATTCATCACTTGGTAGACCTCATCTATAATATGGCATTTGGGTTTGGGATCTCTACCACTAGAAAGGCACTGGTGAGTCACCAACATAGTCAGGAACAGAATATATATATATATATATATAGTCGATTTTATATATATATAAAAGAATTCCATGGAGGGGAACTAACTGCATAGAAACCACCATTGACATTTCTTGATTCACAAGTGGCTGTAGGCTAGAAAAATACAGAAGTGATGTATTTGACATATATTTCCATAATTTTCTCTAGGTGGGGTTTTGAGGGGTTTTTTGCTACTGTTCGAATACTGGGCTAGACGGACCTTTAATGTGATTCAATATGAAAGTTTTTATAAAGATTATTTTCAACTGTTTCAGTAACATGCTAAGTTTACTATCTCAAATAACCACACAGAGTAACTGAAAAGAACCCAAATAATTTAGAGGGGTTTGGATTAGCTCCTGTTTTCCATAAGGAAAATATGAGGTTCAGGAGACTGGAAGACAAGATGAGCCAGAAGAGAATCAGTCTTTAGACATGGTCCACGAAAGTCTGAGAACTACCAAATCACTAAGTACTCAAAATTGTGTGCAAAATATGAATAAAATATTGATTTCATTAAAAATGTTAAGGACTACTTAATTCAACAACATTTATATGTTTGCATATTTATTTCCAAATTTGCATATCTGTTTGCATATATCTTGTAAAGCTGAACGTTAATTATACTTTAAAATCATGTATAAATTGTAACCAAGAATGTTGTATGAATTTTTGAAGTAAGACACATACTCAAGTACCATTAATTATAAACTGCCATTTAAAGCACACTGAAGCAGACCTCATATTGAAAAAATATTGAGCCCTTGACAAATAAAAAAGGCAGCAAGAGTTATTAACTGGTCTAGCTGATTAAATAGTATCTCCTACAAGCATAGCACGGATTTATTTTTTTCTTTCTCCCTCCAGAGCATGCCTTACTTTCACTCAGAAGAGACACATGACAATTTGCTGGCCAAGATAAATACTGTTATATACTGCAAGTATGATACACTGGTTTATAATACCTGTTTAGGATGATTCTCTTTTTGAAGTTTTCTTCATATAGAAATGACAGTCAGTAATATGTAACAACAGACAAATAAAACTTCACAGGTTACTTTAATGGATTAGTGTCAAATGAGGCGAGCTGAGATGATTTTATCACATGCTAATTAGATTTGTGAAATTATTTTGAGCAACTTAAAAAGCATTTACGCAAGGTCAAATCTCAAGCAGCTTTCAAAAACCTAGACTTGCTAAATATACAAGGTATGATGAGTATATTGGAATCCCCTGGAAACCTTTGTTTTAGTCATGTTCTAAAAACGATTGCAGCTAGGGGGCGGTCAGCTAACAGCTTTTACGTGGCTGCACTTTCGACACTAACCTGGTAACAGGAGATGTGAAAGAAGCCTCCTGATGACAGCTGTAAGAGAAAAACCCTAATAATCTGTGCTGATTTTAAATTTCTCCATTACTCTATATTCAAGAGCCTCAAACTTCACTATGAAGTTGTAGCAATGCAAGTAAACATTAGAATCACATACAGAAATGTGCCTGGTATTTGTTCATGCTATCACCATACTACAGGCATTCTAATACAGAGATATCCCCGAAGTTCTCCTACTGTGAATGTGACAGTGATGTGCATTATACCAATACAATGAAGCCATAATCCACAGAACAGATTACAGCAGCAATGCTTTTGCCAGTATAATTTCATGTACAAAAAACTTCTACTGGCATAAAGCGGACATAGAGGTTATACTTCATGTTATCCCAGCTTTCCTACTTATTACAAGTGACAGCAGGAGCATAACTACAACCTAAATATTTACCGATGCCACTATTTTAATTTGAAATGCTACATTTTGGGTATTTACAGGGGCAAAAGCTTCATATCAGTTCAAGCTTGACTTTCTTGACCACGTGTCACGTGGTTCTGGAGCACAGTCACCTCCAACTTGCTACTCAAGTTTCCTTGGTGGAAGGAAGTCAGAGGCAGTCTCATCACGTGCCCAATCACCAGGCTCTGCAAAAACAGAATATTTATTCCTGCCTCTTCAATGGAGGCAAGATGAGTGCATCAGCACCTTTTAACTGGCTGAAACCAGGGACCCAGAGTTCAAAGTGTTGGACTCTCTCTAAGAATGTATAACCTGGACAATCAACAAACAAGACAAATATAGGTCTATAAGCATGAGCTAGGTAAGGGTAGCTAGGCACAGAGGTAAGGCTAGTTAACCACTGAAATCTGCCTACAGAAACTCTGAACTCTTCAATACTGGTAATTCTCTGCCTGGCATATCATAGGCTTAGCTGACTCTGAGCTGGGGTAAGGGATCCGGTCAAGAGAATCACAGAATGGTTTGGGTTGGAAGAGACCTTACAGCTCATCCAGTTCCAACCCCCCTGCCATGGGCAGGGACACCTCCCACCAGACCAGGTTGCTCCAAGCCCCATACAACCTGGCTTTGAACACTCCCAAGGAGGGGGCAGCCACAGCTTCTCTGGGCAACTTGGGCCAGTGTCTCACCACCCTCACAGGAAAGAATTTCTTCTTAATATAGAATCTAAATCTCCCCTCTCTCAGTTTGAAACTGTTCCCCTTCATCCTATCACTACACCCCCTTGTAAAAAGTCCCTCTCCAGCTTTCCTGTAGGCCCTTCAGGTACTGGAAGGCTGCTACAAGATCTCCCAGAGCCTTCTCTTCTCCAGGCTGAACAACCCAAATTCTCCCACATTGCAGCAGGTGAGTGATTTTATTAGTAGATGCCCTGTATTAAATTTTATATATGAGAATTTGCATAATTTCATGGGTGCCACTCCAAGAAACTAAATACGCTCAACTTTCCTTGTGCTGTAGGAAGCAAAGCTGAACGGCACATCAGCAGTTACAGTATTACATATGGTCTTTTGCTTCCTCCTGGGAGTTGTTTTCCTTAGAAACAAAGCTGATTCCTATTTTCCACTTTGCTGATAGCTATTCCTGCATAGTTTGTGCTATGGTAGGAACTGTTGTGCACCCTTCCCTCTCCCTCCCACTCCTGCATACTCACACACTTCCTCTTTTCCAGTACAAAAGCCTTTTCCAATTATTTAGGGAATTTCACAAAATTATATTCCATATCCTTATATAGTGATAAAAATTATGAATTAATTAGTTCCAAAACATAATTTCAGTAGGGAAAGTAAACTTCCTACCCAGGAGCTATGTCCCTACCAACTTGGTATTTAATCTTAAAACAGTCATGAGAGAAAAGCTTTTGGGGAAGACAGGCTCCCCTACCCAGTTCCAGTTGCACTACCTAGGTGAAAACAGTTTGATTTCAAAAGAATACTTATGCAACAATTCTGGAATCAAAACTTACTAAAAGCTCTGGTTACCTTCAGATATTCCCAGTTACTGTCTAATGGAACTACCATTTGGGATTTAGTTCACAGTCTGCAAGCAATAATGACAGAAAATCAAGACAGGGCAGGTTACTACAGCATAGCTATCAGACTGCTTGAAAATACACTCTATAACCTTTAGAAAAACAAGCTTCCAATAAACACAAAAAGCAGGTTCCAGTCTATAATCTAGAATTCTCTTATCTCTTAACCCTAGTTCACAGGCTAATGAGCCTACTTTGAGAAAACCATCTTAAAGTGTCTCCCTTTTGTCCTTTCCAGAATTCTGCAGGCTGTATGGCTCATTACATGTTTCTCATAATACTGACTAGCCCCTGCCATAATCTGTCTCCTTGTTGCCTGAGTGCAGAAACTCCTCACATCAAATTAAAGGGCTAGAAGTACAGGACAAAGAGGTGGCAGAGCTCACCGAGTCTACAGGGAGCAATTGTACTTTTTTAAGGGAAGTATTTAATCTACTCAGGAAGTCTGGAAGATGGATGTCCTGGGAGAAGGTGGTTCAGTGGTGATAGAGGTGCTAATATAAACTGTATATAGGACTACTGTTATAATTTTAAAATTAAGAAATATATGGCCAATCTTTCAGCCTTTCCCTTCTCTGAAAGTCAGTATTTTACTGTTTTTAAAGCTTTGCATTGACACAGTGCCAACCAAAGACAAAAACTACAAAATACATGCACAGACCCTGCATGTCACTTCGCACAACAAAAATAGAATGGGGAAGATGTGCCACAATGCCATGTAAAACTTTTCCAGGCCTAAATAAAAAAGAAAAAAGATGACAATTTTAGACTTAGTGAATTCTCCTTATCCTAGAAAAAGGAATGGATTCAGACACAGGCACCGGAAGAATAACAGTGCCACACAGTATTACATGGGAAAAAAAATGCCTTAGTTCAACTTAGTAGCATTTTGTATATGAAGATTGAATGAAGAATTGCGAGTACCTGAACACTGAAAATTACTGATTTTTGTCACTATTCATAAGAAAATAGCACCTGAAACTGGAGACAGATTTTTTTGGGAACATCTTATAAACTATTAACTTGGTATAAAACATCTAGGCACACACAGAGAACAGGAGTGGAGTACTTGAGATGAGGGAGTTGTGGGGCACTGTACTACAAAACACACACAGAGCCACAAATTGATCTCTGATTAGCACAAGGCAGTGGAGCAGCCCTTGATAATCAAGCCTCAAAATAGGATCAGACTAAAACCAGAGCTCTTCTTGCCAGTAGCAATCTTCCTAGGCAAAGCACCCCCATTCCCCCAATTTCTAAATTTAAAATAAAATAAAATAAAATAAAATAAAATAAAATAAAATAAAATAAAATAAAATATTTGGTTATGCCTTTCTGTTTGAAGAATGAGTTTTCAAACAGTGTGGTGGAGCTTAATCAGTGCTCTGTAAGCCTAGTTCAACTCCCAGTGAATTCAACAGAAGGATTCTCCTTTTACATTAATGGAGCTGTAGGAGGCCTCACTTGGCCAAGTTTGCAGGGAGTACATCCCTGTAAATGTAATAAAGCTGAAAAAAAATGACACTGCTCATATAAGTAATGATAACTTTGTGCTATTAATGCTCTTAGGAAGGAAGGTGTTCAGGATACAGCCCTATTGACAGCTTTTGTGGCACAAAATCACCTCCACAACAAAGAATAAGGCAGCATATACTGCAGTTTAAAAAAGAGGAAGATATACTTTGCTGTATAACAGACAAAACTAGAGCGTGTCTTTGGATACTTCCTTAATCACACAAACCCCAAAATATCCTGGAAAAATTAAGTCAGCAGTTTCAATCATCCATCCAGCAGGAAAGTAAGTATTATTCATTTCATAACAATTTGTGGTGGCTCTGAAACAATAAAGAAAACATGCAAATTACACCGATACAATAAAGACTTGATTATGCAACTGCTTTGCCTATTTCACTGCAGCAATAAGCAAGCAAACGGAGACTGAATGGAACACAATTTAGCAATCTTATACTACAAAAGAATATTCACTTTTGTTACTGGTTCAACTACTTCAAATAAATAATTTTGGTAAATCACTATCATCAGGGGACCTTATCTAATGAATTTTCACAAGCTACATCACAATGATCCTAAGACTAGTTTCATTGTGTTTGTGCTCCACTTCCAGATTCTCAAGATGGAATTGTTTTGCTCTCAAAAGATGACAGAATACTTTTTAGTAAACATGTTAAATTAATTTTTAAGGGGTCAGTGTTCCATTTTTCAGAATTAACATTCTGAAATAATCTTTCCTAAGTACCTTCTACGTGAGAATACTTAAGCATATTAGAATTTACAGTATATTTTAACCTCATTAGAGCCAATGGAAGTTAAGTACAGCCTTAACTGTTGTGGTGGTTTTTTTCCTGAATCAGGATATTTCACTGTATTTTAGATCAAGACAGAAGAACACTGATAATTATATTTCAGGCAGCTTTCAGAGCACACAGAGAAGATATTCTATACAAAACAGGAGGGAAAAAGTACCTTCTATTCACTTACATGAAATCTAAATTTAAGGGAAAGTTTCTCTTCCCTGGTTCCTTGTCCTCAGACTCATGTACCTTTCCACACCACTGTGGGTGAGAACCCATATTTAAAATTTGATTCATTAATGCTGCTTGAAACATCATTAACTCATCCTTCGTGCTCCACGAGCTGCGTCAGGAGGGGTCACAACATACTGGTGCTGGCCAGCAGCCAGGGACAGCATGGCGAGCAGCCAGCCATTCTGCTATGGACTGGAGGGGGTTCCTGAGAGAATTTTAGAGTTCTTCTGTATTTCCACCTCTTTTACAGCCCAAGATCTCCTGCAGAGTTTGCATGTACAGCCTAAGGATACAAAAGGCTATGCTTCTCTTGCTCTATTTTTATGTTGTTGACTAACAGTTCCTTGTTCACTGACTGCTTTCATAAAGTAATCAAATCAGCAGTAACATTTTTATAGAGTTTCATGCAGCTCAAATGCACAAACTTCTTTTGGCCAAACCACATCCACACATGACTTTGCAGAATCAATGATTGAAGGTAATTCCTGCTTCCCTTGCAAACTGAGAAAAAAAAATATAGGAATTAATGATACTATCTTGTCCAAGTTCCCTTTTTAGGAGGAAAATAATGATCTTTGTTACAGTTTCCTGTACTTTAACATTCTTACCAATGAATTACCGGATTTGGTCCTGAAACATTCTGTAGCAACATCTGTAAAATTCGTATGTACCTTATGAAAGGACACCAAGTTACACATGGCTTCCAAGAAAATCAATTAATCAGAGCTTGTATAGAAGAGAAATAGGCACTATGGGTTACGGAGATAAAAAAATGCACTTTGACATGGTACAACAAAAGTAGGCAATATCACCAATACATCATTCTCTCATGCATATTTATAAAGATCCATATGTAAAAGCTCCCACCCACAAATGCACAACACACAAAAATGCATAGTTCTTTGGGAAATGGACTTTGTACAATCTGATAGAAAAACTTTACTGCAGCATACTTGAAAATAGATTGAAAGTTATTGCCCCACTTTGAACATTTCCTGAAATACACTATAATATCAGTACAAAGCTGACAGCATCAATCAGAAATCTTCAGAGATGCTTCACTTGATTTTTCAGAGAGATAAGAAAGCAACAAAGTGACTGGGCCAAGCAATTCCAGATACTTACAACACATTAATCAATTTGAAATGAGCTCCTTTTGTCTGCAGCTGTAATGTTTTAGAAGACATTTCCTAAACAAATAGATAGTATTTTCTTTTCTATTACAAATGATCAAACTCTGAGACTTACATAAGAATATTTAAAAAAATACCAAACAGTAGTATTTTTTATTAAAGAGCATGCTTACAAATATGAAGACATAGTTACAGAAGTTCAAGTAAAGCTTATTTTTTAAATTCTATCTGACCTTGGATTTGACAAAACTGTATACGGGTCAAGATTATGAAAGGGCTTCCATTACATGAAGTTATCTAAGTATTGTTCAGACTGGTTTTCAGGATGAAATACTAGCTGAAGTTTGTATTTACTTCATGCGCAATCACTTTAACCTTGCTATTTGCACAGCAGATGTCTTCTTCACAAGACTACAGAAGTTATTGACTATAAATCTTGATAAGATAAGCTGTTCATTCCTTGCTTGTCAGAACACTCTAAAAAGTCACATAAAAGAAAACAATTACTGAACTGAGGCAAACACTAAATGTGGATCCTAGAGTTCTTATGGGGATTTTAATAGGACTTCTGTCCAAATAAAACCAGCAGAATTAGAACCATTGTAAGAAAGTCATTATATAGAAATCAATTCACTTGTGAAATTTAATCCGTATGAATGCCAAAACTGCAGTTACAATTTATTCTAATTGGCATCATTTCTGAAATCTCAGTAGTTAAGAAGAAGATGCAGCTACCTCCTTTATCTTTGCATCTACCCATTCAGTTATCAGTGACACAACGTGTGGCACAGGAAGGGGTGCAAAAGCTTGTATTCCTCATCCTATGGGAGAAAAGAGTGACCAAGACTGCCAACTCAATTGTTTAAATTAACAAAAGCCCCCAGTGAGTGCTTTCCACTATGTCTGGAAATAGTTTCGGAAAGCAGGTTCCATTCATCTTTCTGTTTTACTGAGTTGATTAGGGAAGTTTGTTCCACTTATAAAAATGACACCAGATCAATGTAAGAAGGAGGATTGAGGGCTCAGATCTCCTGTTAAGACCAGAAAGGTATGAAAAACACACAGCAGATGGTATTTTGTGCGTGTGTGTGTTCACAATAATGGCTAAAAAACTAGATGAGGTGGACTACCCTGCAAAGATGGGAATATTGTTGCATAGTTTGGACAGGTATTAATGTGTTCAAGACAAAGTTCTAACTGATCAAAAACAGTTTGGCATTTTTTAATTTAAATTAGTTGCCTTCAGAGAACTCGCTATAAGGAGGTAAGTCTTATCTTCTTAGTCTCTGTCCACAAGGTAAAAGAGAAAACCACCACTTCTATTATTTCAGTTGTCTTCTACAAATGAACTTTCTAGAAATCCAAACCTGATTCTGCTTTTACTTATGTGATGCTAATGAGCTGCTCCTGAACTTTCTGAAGTTGATAAGCAGTCAGGCTATTTTCTAGGGCAAAATTTACTTTCTGTGGGCCTTGCTGGATTGTTATACTGTCTCCTGGTATGCTTTTGTGATGGATCAGTAGTCTGTTACCTGTTAACAGATGCATGATCATATGATCCAGGTACATCCACCTTCCAGGATCCTAAATTGTTCAAATACATTAATTCCCAACTTTTAACTGTGGTTTGCACAAGACATACTGATACATATACAGCTGTATCCGTATATATTTCTCTGCCTCAGTTCCCACAAAAGCTTTTTTTGGCCTTTAATCAGAGGTTAAATCCCATCTCTTGCATGCTGTGGGCACCATTTATAGACTTTTTCCAGAAGTGTTATTAAATAGGACCCGTGTGATTCAGAAGCACCTCCTTTCTTTCTGTCAGAGTTTCACCTGACAAGGTTGATGACAAACCTTTCTTTTTTTACACACCACCTTCTCCCCTCTCTCTAGCACAAGCACATATATATGTTACAACATAAATAATAAATTATTTTCATGCAAGTTGGTCAGTAACTTTTTCCAGAGATTTGGATACTTCCTACAGCATTTCACTGACTTCAGATGTTAATCCTTCCAGATGATGTTTCTCCAAACCAGATACACTTCCATGATTTTCAGGCTTAGTGCATGTTTAGCTCACAAATTTCCTCTTTGAAAGAGCTCCCGCAGAAAACAAGTAAATTCAGACTTCAGCTAACAAGAGTCAGGAGTTTCAAAGGAAAAAATAAACAAAACCCCAGACATTGCTACGTTTCCTATGAAACTTAATTACCCCATGCATACTAGTACTCAAACACACCTCTACAGTCCAAAAGAAGCCATCCACTATGTCCAGTTTAACACTCTAACAGGCAAATCTAATGCTAAACCAGGAAAGTAGACTGAAATATGCTACTTCTAGTGGATGTTTGCCTCCATTGCAAACCCTTGTTCTTTTCTATTCCAAATTAGCTTGCATATTGTAATCCACCTCCTACTCACAGAGAGGAGGGAAAACTTAAAGCCCACATATCTACTTTGGAAGAGTAACAGGACAAAATTCAGTTTAAAGAACCAAAAGGAAAAAAAAAAAGAGAAGCTATTGAAAAAGATAAGAATCCTTAAACACCTAATTTTTTTCCTACTATGCCTGGTTCATATCTCCAGCTGCCAGTCTGTCAAGTCTGACAATAACTGCTGTGATAGAAATATGCTAAAGAAAATAGGATGCCACAAACTGGCTGTTTAATGAAACAGTAGGAAGCTCACATTAGCAATAAACACAGAAAGTGTGAGAAGTCTTAGCAAATGCCAAGTAAAGTGCCGCTTTTCTGCTCTGTACTCGAGCAGTCCTTTTTATTGGTTATCTTTACAATGGAGCAGAGAAATTCAGGACTTCTACATGGGAATCCATAGGTATATTAATGTAATAACATGTGATTCCACCTGTTCCAGAATAAGAACGCTTTATTCTGATTTAGATGTTTTGCTTCTAAAGCTTTGTTTCATACTTTCATGGAAACACGGAGAGCTTGCTGGACTGGAAATATGCCTTTCAATGTGGACTTCTGCTTTGGTAGAAGTAAATCTAGAAAGAACCACCAAAATAGTCTATGATCTGTTCTGCAATCACAGGAGAAATATAATGGAAGTAATTTCAGATTAGCTACTGGGACTGAAATTATTCCTGAAGACCACACAGTATCAGAGGTTAAAAAAAAAAAAACAAACCAAATGAAACTAAACCAAACCTGAGTAGAACAACTAAGTAGAACACTTTTTATCTGTCAGTACAGAAATATGCATAAGACAAGAAGTCACATACTGGTTTTCTTGGTTCACAGTACACACCAGTGAAAAGGACATAAATTTATTTCTGATTTGAGGTGGATCTGAAAATCAGTCATTTTCAGTTAGCCCAGGAGAGGCCAACTATGATAACACCACAGCAGATGGAATATCACACTCAATAAGAAACATATGGGAGAAGGTTGGGGAGGGGGTTAAACCTGACAGAACCAGAAAAATACATCTATGGTAAGAATACACTGAAAACAAAACCAAAACCTCAAAAATGTTTTTATTTGTTTCTCTTGGGGAGACAGCATCTATGTGATGAAAAAGGGTTGATAAAACAGTAAGACTAGATTTTATTACAATCCAAAATGAAATCCTTTAGAGGTTAGCCATGCTGGGAGATCTAGAATCACTTTCTGATGAAGTAATTAGAAACATAGTTATTTGTCCAATTAACTCACACAATCCAGCATTAAGGTTATGAAATAAGCAACCTGATATGGTAAACAATTTAAAACCCCAAATGCCATAGGACAGATTGACAGCGTCAAAACTTCATGACCTTGCTGTCATTAAGAAGATGCATAAGACCAAAAATCTTTAGAACTTTGGAAGTAAAGCAAGCTCTTCCAGTTCAGAATAAAGCTAAAAAAACCCAACCACTCTGCAAATCATGAACTGTCTTATGGCAGCTGTTCAGAGAAAATACTCAGATGACTGTGTATCAGCAGATAGGTACTCTCAGTAACTTGCAAAAAGATAAAACACCCTCCACTCCCATATACACCCATAACATTTTATAAAACACATTTTCTGCTAGAAACCAAGGAAGCATTATAGGAGCAGGGATGAAGAATTAAGAAAAGCGGATCAATACCAAATATTTATTTACACTGCATGTGGGTAACATCAAGGTTCTGATGAGTATGTTTTGAAAAAATAGAAGAGCATACATTAAATATCTTCTCCCCCAATGCACACTTCGAATGACTGTTTCCTGAGACTGCTGCTGTTTGGCTCAGGCTTGAAACATTTAAATATGTTTCCTCAGAAGAATATGACATTCTGGATGAGATGAGGAATACAATGGTTTAGATGTTTTTCAAGATCAAAATCAGTAGAAAAGCACAATAAAGTGACTCTAGAGAAGAGCAGAATCGCATCAGTATAAATCATGGTAAGGCACACTCTGGCAATTTATCTGCTTTGGGAAACAAGAAAGAGTACAGTGATTCCATATACATATTTTTCATTCATTCAAAGCAGGTTTCTACTGTTTTAAGATAAAGTAATCTCAAAACCCTGGAGCGTTCAGTACCATAATATACGCTTATAAAGATGGAAATCTAAAACCATCCCTCACAACTGAGGACCTCAACCAATGGGATAAAGCTAAGTTGTCCTTTGTCACCTCCAAGAAGATACCTTACCATGCAACAAATACGATCAAAACCAGATAATCATCACTTTTTACTAGTAAGAAATGTGTGCCAGACTGAAAAAACCTGCATTGGTTAGCTGAACAATAAGCCATTTACTACTACTGTCTAACATTGCCTGGCAATTCCCTCTGGAGAATAAAGATCTAGGTTTGTAGAATACAGAGACAAAAACCTGTCAATTAAATCTTGATAACAGATTAAAGATGGGTACTATTTAAAATGGGATGTAGATAAAATGGAGTAATCTATGGCTAGATAATATATTATGAAAAATTCCACTTTCAAAATAAATACAGATGAATTGCAACAGCAATCAGGGCAAGAACTTTACCCATCTCAAAATTACAACAGGCATTAATTTTTTTCCAACTAGTTGTAAGAGAAGACAAGTCCTTCTCAATTAGTCTCACTTCCCAATGAAAAATGTTTTTGGAAGTACTAAAAATATGCAGTTGTGCTGTCAAATGATTTTTCAATAGACAGGATACATGCTTGAATTAGAAATACTACTCAAATTTGTGCAATGTTACTGTAAAGGGATCACATAATTTCAAGTGACAAACTGGATGAAAGTCACTATTCCATAGGAAAATGTCTTTGGGATGTGTATTTCAAAGTATTTCAAACAATGTAATTATTCAAGCAGCACTCTCTTTTCCTACTTTTGCAAACCTTTTAGTAGCCACCCCCCTGCCTTGAACACCTTGAAAGTCACCAGTTTAAAAAAAAAAAAAAGTTCACTTTTCTGTCAGTACTGCTGTAGATGCCAGTACCAGGGAAGGAACTCAACAACAGCAACGCTGAAAAAGATTATCTGCAGAAAGTATACTCTTCAGAAAGAATAGCCCAAAATCCATCAGACATTAGGAAAAGACAGAGATGGAGTACACCTAACTGGCTTTTTTGGCTGAGAAGGCCTCAGCTATTTATAAACCACAGAAGATTGAAAGCACCATTCCAGTTCACAGCAATGCTAATTATTTGTTCATGCACTATTATCAGGATGTGTCACCCTGTATTTCAAACACTGCAGAAGTTCAGCCAAAAGTATAACAGCTGAGGTTAAAACGCATGCTGCAAGGAAACCTTAGTTAGCATGTAGGGAAGTTATGCAACTGTGATATTTAATGGGTTCATTTGCCTGGGAAAGGAAGATTGGAACAGTGATCTGCAACTTTAAGTGGCCAACCTAACTGGGGAGAGGAAGTCTGGAAAAATGCACTTCAAGGTTTACGTTCCATTATTCAAGTGCATAATAATAACAACAGTAGTCTTGGAATAAAGTGTAACTCTTCTAGAGTTACAGAGCTGTTTCTTAATATAAAAGGAGTATTCAGACAGGAACTAAGAAACAATTTATCAGGAAATTAAAGGTGTATAAAACAATTATGTAGCAGATTAACCAAAACTAAAAAATTAATGACAAAAGTAAAGGATAGGGAGTCCAGTGCATTTGTTACATTCTCAAGAATAGACTTTTTTTTTAATCTAATACTTAAAATTTTGTTTTAAACTATTTTAGTTCTTTTCTTTTTTACTGCTTTTCATTTTCAAATATTTTTGTTTCTCTGCAAGACTTCAGCTGTTGGCTGCACAGTTTTGGGCTCCATTCAGAAAGAAAAAAACAAGAGCATGCAACCACCCTGAAACTGATGTATTGTTCTATGATCTTGCCTTCTTAAGTGCATGAGTTCGCTTTAAAGCCAGCTGCGCAAGGGATCACAGCAGAGGGAAGACGCAAGTCTATGTCAGAATGTGTCTTTTTAAGGTGTGCAGAGGAAAAAGTCATTTGGATTAAACTTTTCCTTAAACTTTTTCCTTTTGCATTTTCTCCCTATATTCATATGACAGGGAAACATAGGGGTTTTCACCTTGATGGACGTAAGAATTCCAATTGCTTACAAAGTATATTGACACTAGCAAATCATTCAATTGGTTCATTATTATTATGAAAAGTACAGTATCAATGTCAGATAAAGTTTGAATGAAACAATTTGCAACAGAAACTTATCTTATGTTAGAACATAAGATGCATCTCAGTATGCTATACTCAGTACATGATTCACTGTGTATTTTAACTCTTTGCCAAAAAATAAGAGATTTCATCTTTATTGTATTAACTATTTATGCAATCCAGCTTCCCCATTTTCCCTCTCAGTCCCAAGGAGAACTCTAACCAATGGTATTAAGGCACTAAAACCAAGTTCTCAAAAGCAGTTCAGACACTTGGAAACATAAGGCTTGCCTCCATTGAAGCAAATGGTGAAAATCCTCAGAACTGACTAGAAGGAAAATCAAGGTTTGTACCTTGTCACATGTAGAGTTCCCTTGGCAGAGGGCTTCCCATGGAAAGAAGATGAATTCAGTCCTAAATTCTTAAAATGAATAATAATTACTAAAGGATAATAATGACTAAGGTTTAGCAGTTTGCCACTAGATGGAGCAATTTAATATTAAAATTTCCATTTATAAAGCAAATCCTCTTGAAGTTTCAAATCTATCACTAATACACCTTTCCCATTATAATTTTTTTCTTTTTTGTGCTAAGGACACTTAGAAATACTGCGTCCTTGCAGATTATGCAAGAAGAAAGTTGCATATGAATAAACACAAATGTTTCTGTATTCACCTGTGTTACAGCAAAGACTGGAAACAGTGTGAGGTAAACTACAGTTCCAAAGCACTTCAGTTAAACTATTAATTTCATTTATCCACCAATATACACTACATAATTTTCAGAAACATTAAGCATTAAGAAATATTATGCAGTTTATCACAGTATTATGCTCCCTATACATCACAGACACCATAACAACTTCTTGCAAGCAAAGATTATTCCAAACTAGAAACCTTAAGCCTACCCTGAACTTTAGCCTAACTGTTATATACTTAGAATTCTTCTATATTTAAATATCAAAATTGAGAATTAAGGAGATTTTGTACTGGCACGTGTGAAAAAGAGACTCAACCTCATTAGCCAGAGTCTCAGTTTACAACAGTTGTACCTAAGATCCCTGTAGAACTACAGTGCCTTCTGTCAGTACAAGTCCAAAAGTAGAATCTATGTCTACCTACATTTAAAATGTTAATTTCAAGCAAGAATTTACAGTTGTTGCTATCCAAAATACTTCCTGGTAACATACATCTGTACGTTGTAAAGGTGAGGTGTATGCTTAAAAAACAAATAAAACAACAGTATTGTTGCTGAATGCATCTCTGAGGCACCAAAGTAAATCCTCGATGATTACATGGGTCTTACAATCCTTCTAAAATACTGGATTTACTGGAAAAAAGAGAAACAATTAACAGAGTTAAGGACAGCCCATGAATGGCAACTCCCAACTGACCTCAGCTTCACCTTTTTCTTTTAAACTACTTCTGTTGTATTATACTTATGAACTATTCAAGTTTTTGAAGTATCATTTGATAATCTGAAGGCTATGAAAACAAGTTATAGTACACTGTCTGCTGTACCTAAAGTCTGCATGCCTCATAATACAATATACAACTTTATTACCCTATTACTGCACCTTTCTAATGTTAAATCAACTTCTACCTGCACAGCAGGTGTAAATAATAATCAGATTTACTTGTGTTTAGGCCCATGGTGAAAATGCATGCTTTTAATGTCTAGAGGTGGTGCCTTCCTGTAATTATTTTTACTATTATTTATCATGATTAATAAAAGAACAAACCTTAGACTCCTTATGCAACTCTTAAGATAATTATGTACTTCTGTTCTGCAGAATTTGGCCATGGTTCCAAAGATACTGAGAACATATTGATATGTCCCCACCAACTCCATCATTATTATGACCACATTTAGCTAAGCTCTCCTACCTCAATCAAATCATCTTCAAGGACATTGCAGTTCAAGACTGGCCTATTAGGTGGATCTCAGGATGGAGAGAAAAATATGGGACGGGAGGAGGATAAACCTTATTATTCAATTTTTTGATTGTTACACTTCATTTTCATGCTTTGCTCCATCACCGCACTACTTCAAGTAGAGAAGGGAGGCAAGTGTGGAGTGTGTGGTGTGTGTAAGGAACAGACAGGAGAAAGCAAAGAACAAATCAAGAGGGGAAGAATGAAAGCACGCTGAATAAGGCATTCCATTAGTAAGAGACATTTCTAACACTTGTGTAAAAGCTGCCTTCATTAAAGCTAACATGTCAACATTGCAGCAAACAAAGAGGTAAATGAATGTAAAGAAAATCCAGGTTATCACATGTCAAATATCAACCCAGTACACAACCCAGCCCTCTCCTCCATTAACTCCACCTCAGTCTTTGCGTCTGGCTGGCTGCTCCTTGACAGCACAGATATAAAAAACAGATCAAGGCTCCAAAAATTTTTTCCATATGTTTTTCAGTAGCTTCTAGCCTCATTTTTCTTCCAAAGAAGAAACAAGTTCACTAACTGCAAACTACCTGCTAGACAACAAACCAACAACCCCATGCAGCACTACAGGCTTGGGGAAGAGTGGCTGGAAAGCAGCCTGGCGGAAAAGGACCTGGGGGTGTTGGTTGACAGCCGGCTGAACATGAGCCAGCAGTGTGCCCAGGTGGCCAAGAAGGCCGACGGCATCCTGGCCTGTATAAGAAACGGTGTGACCAGCAGGAGTAGGGAGGTGATCGTGCCCCTGTACTCGGCACTCGTGAGACCGCACCTTGAGTACTGCGTCCAGTTCTGGGCACTGCAGGATGGGAAGGACATTGAGGTGCTGGAGCAAGTCCAGAGGAGGGCAACGAGGCTGGTGAGAGGTCTGGAAAACAAGCCTTATGGAGACCGGCTGAGGGAACTGGAGTTGTTTAGCCTGGAGGAGACTGAGAGGAGACTTTATTGCCCTCTACAATTACCTATAAGGAGGTTGTAGTGAGGCTGGTGTTGGTCTCTTCTCCCAAACTGCTAATGACAGGACGAGAGGAAATGGCCTCAAGTTATGTCAGGGAAGTCTAGGTTGGATATTAGGAAGAAGCTCTTTACTGAGAGGGTGGTTGGGCACTGGAATAGGCTGCCCAGGGAGGTGGTGGAGTCACCGTCCCTGGGGGTGTTCAAAAAACAGGTTGATGAGGCGCTTGAGGCCATGGTCTAATGGTTAGGAATATGATGGGATAAAGGTTGGACTTGATGATCCTGGAGGTCCCTTCCAACCATAATGATTCCATGATTCTATGAACTTGAAAGTGTTTTTCATTTCTACTAGAATATTTCATTACATGATTATAATAAATGTTTCTAATCCAAGGCCACACTGAGAGTGTGGGATTTCAGTGCGTGCATTTCCAGATACTTTGAATCTACTTAACCCAAATTGATCCACATTAGTCCTTCAGACATCCAGCATTTGCACTATAACATAGTAGGTGAAACCGTAACATTAAATGTTTACAAGAAAATGCATTACACTATTTAAAAGAAAAAAAAGCCACTGGCACCTATATATCTAAGCAAATTAAGAGAAGCACAAGATTTTAATTGTTGTTGCTCTTTCAGACACCTAACCATTTCACTTTTCAGTCAGAAGAGCCACTCCACAATTAACTTTACAACTAGTTGCCAGTAGAGAAATCTCACCTAAGCCTTTCTATATTGTGTGTATTTTCAGGCAATGTGAGAATGCCAGCAAGTTCATTTACAGAAGAGAAAATGCCTTTGAACATCCTGAAGATGCATGAAAGTTTCAGTTACAGTCAGTTAAAAGGTATCCCGAATGGAATGTGTACGATTAACTTCCCTGCCCACCCCTGTTATGACCACCCCACTCAAAGCGAGGAGGGGAAAGTAGAAAGAAAACAGAAAGGAAAAAAGAAGAGGAAAAGAAGGGGAAAAAAAAGAGAGATACTCTTCTTACTTCCTCTCTTATGCTTAAACAACAGAATATTAAGTGGAATACACTATAACAAGCCACCTCTGAACCACAGGGTTCAAAAGCAGTGGAACATCAATTAAAGCAGTATGAAACTGCACTAAAATCCGTGAGAGCAAAATCGTTTGCCATAGTATAAAAATAAAAGAATTGAGGGTGGGGGAAGACAGAGAGTGAAGAGAAGGAAGAGAGAAGGGGAAGCAGTAACGTATTTGGCACATGGCTGATATAACATATCAGCACTAACATTTTTTTAATGTCTTTTTCTTGATATTGTTTGATGCAATTGTCATTTTCTCTGAAAGTTCTTAAGCTCCCTTCTCTCCTGAGTATGTCAGTCCTAGCAGAGCAAGAAGAATGCAATTAGAGCTAGCTATAAACCTGCCTGGTAACTCTCTTGTTTTAAGTGCTCGTTAGACGAAGATAGATCTGCCCTTTTAATTCTGAGACATTGCATACCAAGTACAAGTTAATAGCTACTTAGGACTTCAATAGCTGACAGAGTTACATATGCAGGTTACTGTCTCTGAGAGGAGATAAAGACATAGAGAGAAAAAACAGCCATCAAGTTAATCATGACCAAAAATCATTACCATCTAAGACTGAGTGTCTGATGAAGTCTGTTTCAGGATAATTTGTCATAGTTGTTTATGATGTCCACAAACATATTAGAGCTAAAGGAGACTTTCATGTATGGACACTACAGCACCAGATATGGCACTGCAGCTGTACATGTTTTCAGGCAAAGGGCTTAGTTCCTGTTCCTGTCAGTCTTTGCGGTAGATTTCAAAACAGCAAATTAAAACTGGTGGAGGACAACTGAAAGTTCACAAGTCACACATATCAGCTTCCACAACACAGGGTGAGACTAGTCTGTCAGTATCATGATGCAGAGAATGGACACAACCTTCTGCCTTTTGCACACTCTTCTGGGACCTTCCAGCAAATCTGCGGTCTAGTATTACTGGCAGCAACAGGCTTTCCAAAGTCAGGTCAAATCCCACCCTAGAAACACACAACAGAGACATCTCTGCAGCAGCCCTTCAAGCACAGATCTCCTACTGAGCAAAGATTTCTCTGGGGATGCCCATGTCTGACTCATCCTTTGCAATACATTTTCCTTTCCTCCAAATGAAGACTGGGACTTCAGCTATGTTGTAACTCCCAAACTCTTTGTTTGTTTGTTTTATATTTGCAAAGCCTTTTGTAGGAATTTGATTTTCCTAGAATCATGGGAAGTTGCACACCCTAAAGCTCCATGTGACAATGCTTTATCTCCAAACCCCCATTTTTTTAATGTCTATTCACAGCAACTTTAGGTTATGGCCACCAACACTGCTTCAGAAATTCAGTCTTCTTCATAACAGGATGACATTTTTAATCACTCTTGAATGCATCTTGCCTTGCTTTTGTAATGAACTTAGGTACTTTAGATCAGCCACCATTTGAACTAATGTACTTGAAACTGACAGAAATAAAGCAATGAGACCAGGAACCATCCAAAGGTATAGTTACCTTACTTGCACTGATCTCTTATCTACATTGTTAGAAAATAAGGCCTTGATGTTACCAATGCTGCACCAGGCCCTATTCACTTCAGTGCATTCAATGAAAGCACAAGAATTCATCTGTGCAGAGCTCGTTGCAGAAACAACACCGAGAATGTTAAGCTTGATCCTATAATCAAGTTTAATTAGAATCACTGGGACTTAGCATAGGTGTAAAGATCCATCATGTTGATCCACTTGTAGGATCACAGCCTTAATGTAAAGACAAAGCATTTTGTTATTACTTTAAATAATCCAAGTTGATCTCCTTTAAAGTAACGAGGTCTGATCTTACAGCTGGTTCTGCACAGGTAGGGTACTTCCTCTCCATAGAGTTCCACTGATATAAGGCAGATTTTCCCTCACAGAAGAAAGATGGAAAAGAACAGGAGGCAATAACAGGAATGAAACTCCTCCCCCTGGAGCACTCTTTTCTCACTGAATGCAAGTCTTCCCAGGCTCCAGAATTAATACAACAGATAGTAAGATAAGATTTGTTGCACTCCTCGTAGCACCTGCCTACTAGACTGGGTGATAATATGCCTATACCTAGCCCTGGGTAAAGGTATGCAAACACAGAAGACAAATTTTAACTAGAAAGTGTGCAGCAATTGCTAGCAGGGTTATGATTACCTCACAGTAATCCACTTAAAAGTTGTAAGATTAGCTATGTAATTAAAATAGCAATAAAGGAATAGTGTAAGAATATGCAAAATTTGCAAGCACCACAAGAGCTAAATAAACTTAGTCATTTCAGTTTTCTGTTTATGACATATCATCATCTTATCCTCTTCACTGTCAGTAGTACATCAGTGAGAGCCTAAGAGAGCTCACATGCTCTTGCTCAGGAGCCTTTTCTTACATGGAATTCCCTTCAAGAAATCTAAGTGAAAGGTGGGTAATTGACTTCTAAGGAATACTATGGAAGAAGTGATGTCTCAAGAAAAGAAACAACATTCTCAAGTGAAACACATTTTATTTTTTTCTCCCATTTAACATTTTCTTTAATAAACACCAGTAAGTTGTTGGTCTAAAAAAGATTAAATAATAAAAAATTTAATATCATAAAGTTTAACCTGATCCAGACACATTTTTTTCTAAATCTATTGCAAGACTTATTATTGGAAGCTCTTTCAAGCAAAGCTTTCTCCTAATCTCACAATGATTTGAGAAGAAAAAACAGGAAAATGAAAAGTACTATTCTTCATTAATATACTATTTTTTCAGCATCTCCAGGCTGAAATAAACAAAGAAAGCAAAGATGTATAACATTCTCCCATACAATTTTTCATGTGACTGACAGCTCCAGGATTTCATAAGGTTTTCAGAAGATCCAACTTAGAAGGACAACTATGTGAATATGAGTATCACTGCTATGTCTAGAAATCAGGGAGAACAAATGGTTACATTATTTAAAATCTGTTGTGGGGTTTTTTTTTCCTTTAACTAAAGTTGGGATTACATTTTTTCACATACTTGTCTTTATACCTAAGCAAAAGAACTTAAAGAAAATGTTATCCTAAAGTAGTCTTGAACTGTGAATTTTAGCAGAGAGAAAGAGGATTTCCTTTAACAGATATCAATATTACTTGCAAAATTAACTAATCTTTACCTCACCCCATCAAAAAGGTCACTAATTCCTAGAGCTTGTTCTCTGCCTAAAAAGGTGGTGGGCTGGCCTAGTATCAATCTGCCCCCAGTTACCTACTAAAACAGTGCAAGTAGAATGGTATCTAGTTTTTCTCTTCCCAAGACTGATAATTTTAGCCCATATCCAATCATGTCTCTATATTGTTGTCCCTCTAAAACACATCACTAATTTAAACAGGTAAGATTAGCCAGAAGCTTAAATAAAAACTTACCTTTTCCTGGTAGAGTCTTGCTGGTATTAAGTATAATAATATAATAATTAACACTTATCTAGTGTGGTTCACAAGTCCCCAATCCTCATTTCTACATGCATCGCCAAATGAAGGCAAGCTCTTCCTTAGATGATAGAGGACTAGTTAGACCTATTCTAAAAACTACCCTAGATTTTGTTTATAGTATCCTGGAAGTTTTTCTAAAGAGTTCTGTACTACGCCCAAGGGTTCACAAGGTGTGCTTTGCACCGCCTGGAACACTGGGAGTCTCAGCTGTTTACTTTTCCAGGTCTTTGAGACAAAGACTTTAATAACGCAACCCGAAGAAAAGAAATAATTAAAGGCATTAGTCAATGGTACTGACATCCTTTCATTCAGTTTGATTTTCTAGCATGCTAATTGAGTGTAGGGAATGAGATAACAGAATAATGGCTGAAGAAATAGCATTCAGATATTTTAAGGCACGGGCTGAACTCAGGATTCCATATAATGCTAAATTCTTGGACTTACGTACTTAACTGCCTTCTATTTTGGGACTCACTCGGAATGTTCTCTCTTGCTCAGTAATTCACTGTCACAGTATTTAAACGTAGAGCTACAGTTGTCCAGCACTGCCTTGTGTTTTCCAGACTCTGAAGGAAGAATGATTAAGTATCAGAGATTTAGCTAAGATAATGATGCTTTTTCAAACCAGTTCCTCTTTTGATTCCTGTACCACTACACTTCTATCAAAGAATCTAGGACTTTGTCCTTCCAAGTTGTGTAAATAACATTAGGAATACAAAAAAAAAAGCTTATAGGCCCTGTCTTGACAGGGATAACAATATGTTTTAGGCTACACTCAATGGGCAGGCTAGGTTAGGCATGAACTAAAGTCAGCTGCCTGCTTAGACAGAATCTTAAAGCTTCTCTGACTTTGTTGACACCCACTCATATATCTATGCATTTTCTTTGGGACACATTCTGTGTTTCCCTCTGGCCACATCTTGTAAAATATACATGCTAGCACATTGAGTCCTCCTCCCTTGCAATCAGAACAGGCTAGTAGATGAGCTGCAGTAACGGACCACACACATGCTGACAAGTATATGAAGTCACTAAGTCACAGTAATCCAGCCATTTCTGATTACTTTGATATATCCTTGAACATCTGTTCTCAAAACCAGTTCAAATGAATTTTAAATACAATCTGGCGTCATCCTATCATGGTCAAAATGAGAAATTATTGTATAAATCTCTCTCTTTGCCACCCCACCCCCACCTTCTTCTACAATGTGCCCCACACTGCACCATGCTCTCTACAAGTAAAGCCAATTCATGCCTTTTGACATGTGACTGCTAAACTAACACTACTTCACACAACTGACAGCAAAGCTGTGCTAGCACAAATTTTACTAGATAATGTGAAACTTGGCTATGGGAAAAATTGAGCCAGGACGTCTGGTGAAGAATAACTAGGATTCCCTCAAACAGCCCTTTTTACAATTGGCTCATATGAATGATTTCTGAAATTCTCCTTCGTTATAACTGTCTGAAGTATGAGTTACCTGCTTTGTGGCTCTTAATCCCCTAAAGATGTTTACCTGATGCCCAGACTTAGAAAAGTGACCTACATGACCTCCCAATTTAGCACTCTTCAGGTAGTTTAAAATTGCACAGTACATTAAAAAAAAAAAAAAATCACTCAAGAAGCCAAACTGCATTTGAGGAATTTACATTCACCACAGAAGGTGTATGCCTCAAAAATTTTATCTAAGTGCTAAGCCAGATACTGATACAATTTAACACAATTTACAAATTACCCTCTGACATTATATATTCCTTTGTGATATCTAAGATATGTTTTCCTCACTGGTTGCTGTCATGTACCAATACAGCAATGATCAGTAATTAAAATCTTGCATTAAAACTCAGTTAATCCCAGACTTATGAACTTTTCATATTTTTTGTAAAACAGTGACTGTTACACAACCAACAGGTAAAGTTTTCCTCCTCTCTGCTCTCTCTTTTCCTCCCAGCCTGTAATTGTCTGGCCACACTGAGCAGAAATTACGTCATTGGCTTCAAGTGCATTAAATCTATATGTATTAGTGTATGTGCAAAATTATGAACTATATCAACACAGTTACTTGGGCATAAGTGAGTGAAATAGTTTAATTTCTGTAAAGATGTGCATTGTTACTGTAGAACTATCTTAATATTTCTTTTATGTGAAATTAACTGTGTCCATAAAGTTCTGTACTGCACAATAGACAATATTTCACATTGTTTGGTACTCAACAGTGGAAGAATAAGAACACTTAAAATGTTTCAAATTTGCTAGAAATAGTAGTGGTAATTGAATGTTTATTTTTCACATCCCCTTTTTCATCCAAAAAACAACCAAAAAATAAAATAAAATAAACTCCAGTTTAGAGCAAACAGATTGCTATTGGCCTGTAGCCATACAGACATGCACTAGCATAAACAGAACAAATGCTAATGCCTGCATAAAGATTAATCTATCAAAAAGACCTCAGCTTCTATGACTTTGACACGAACTGCAGAGATAAAAGCTTTAATTGCTTCCACACAGCGTTTTGCACAAGTTCAATTAGCCCAGTATAACATCCAATATTGAGGTGGAAGAGCAGGTACATGTGTGTATAGACTCCCCAAGGAAAAGTGTGTGTTTAGGAGCAGGTGAAGAACACCGAGCCGTGCCGGGCAGGAAGCTGAGCCCAAGGCCGGTGTCACATGCTGCCAGGGGGGACAGAAACCGCTTCCTCCCGGATACCCAGGCTGGCTTCAAGCTCTCAGCAGCGTATTGCTGTGCAGACCGACTGAGCGGTGCACTCGCCCCGCACCCCCCTCCAGACTCCCCAGGCGCCCCACGCAGTGTCCAGCCCTTTCGCCTGACAGGATCAGCGTTCACAGCCCCACTCACCGCAGCCTCCCGGGCCACTGCTCCGGCTCCCCAGGGCGGCAGGTGGCTGCCCCCTCTCCGGGCACTTGGGACAAGCGTGACCTCCCCTCCCCGAGCTGCTCTTGCTAACAACGGCCAGAAGCCTTTCCCTGTCCCCCAGGCCTGGCGCAGCCGAGCCCCAGCCGCCCCCAGCACCAGGGATGTGCCGCACGCTCCCGCCCCCCGCCACCTCAGGGGGAAACGACAGAGCTCCCGGCGCTGGAGCTGTGCGGCGGGGGGAAACCCCGCCAGGGGAGCGCGGCGACGCGGGAGGAAGGCATCGAGGAGACCGAGGGGCTGAGGGGGCTTGAGGAGACCGAGGGGCTGAGGG
>VZRW01013440.1:1104943-1184277 GCA_013398125.1 Aegotheles bennettii | reverse complement strand
CGGCCCGAGGGGCTCCCGGCAGCCGCCCCAGCGCCCGCGGCGGGGTCCGGCCGGGAGCGTTGCAGCGCGGAGGACTCGGAGCAGCTTCCTTGGTGTAGGCCCTGCACTCGGACCGGTGAGGAGGAGAACATGGTCCGGACGGCGTCATTTGTCACACGGCAAAAGTTCTCGTCGCTCCAAAAAAACCCCAGGCGATCCCCCTATACTGCGAGAAGTCCTGGAAACTCGGGGGCTGGCTGTTTCCGTCCCTGCAGCCTGGCCCGTCCCGGCTCCTGCACCACTGCTGGCTCTCTGCTTGTCAGCCCCAGGGCTGGATGCAGTGCAGGAGCTCCACTTTTGTGCTCCTATCTTCACATGTCAGCTCGGTCTGCCAGCTCTCCCCCTTCTTTGTCCAAAAGTGAGCTTGCTTCTTTTTCCTGCTTTTTTTCCTTTTTTTTTTTTTAATACACACCACTAAATCTATGCAAGTTGTTATGGTTAACCAGGCAAAGAATGTGTCCCTGAATTTATTAGTTGGACCATTAGCCAAAGTAAGAAGTCCATAAATGGAAAACATTGAATTTAACATCCAAAGGGAAATTAGAAAGATAGGCTTTAAAAAGAAGTTGTTTTATTTCCTAAATGCTGTTCGATTCTCCTGTAATTCTAAATGTTAGCGATGTGCTCGCTGGAGTAAGGAGGAAAAGAAGGCACAACAGAGATGTAGCAGTCTACTTAATATTGTAGCACATGAGATGGCTGAAGGCTAAGAATCCATCTAAAATGCTGAACTTTAATCAGTGGCTCGTTAAGTGTCTAGGAAGAATCGCTATGTTAATACAAACTTGATACAATGATATATAAGCTGGTAAACCTGTTTGAAGTGGTGAGCTGTGTGAATAAGTAACTATGGTAGTGTTACAGGTAAGCTAAAAGGAAGCAGAATTCCTGTAGAAGTACCGAGAGTGGAGGTCATGTTAATTTAAACAGAAATAAGTGGGGTTTTTTTGTTTGGGGGACTTTTTGTTCTTGGGGTTGGGGAGGGTTGGTTTGGCTTTTGTTGTTTTGCTGGTTTTTTTGGTTTTTTTCTTGCAAGATGAGACTGACGGTGATACTAATTAAAAAATAAAACAAAAACCCCCAACAAAACAGGATGGTTTGCGCTGTCTCGTCCATTATATGTGGTACTTCTGTATCAATAAATGCAGTTCTATGATCAATACAGAGAGGTTACAAAGTTACCACGGAGATCCCAGTAAGGTTTAAGCTTTGTAAACTGCTAACTTCTAGGTATTTTTAAAAGGAACTTCCATATCAGGAAGAACGACTTGAAAGGTGGTGTTTTGTTTCCAGTGGTACATATTAGTAGTGGAATGCAAAGGCATCAGTATCATTTTTCTTTGGAATTCTTCAAAACAAATTACTCTTCATATACCTGTGTGTAAAAGCCAGTTTAGTGGCACGTTCCCAAAGTAAAGGGAACTACAGTGAAGTGTGAGATACGCCATTTCACTCATGTTTCTTCAGGAGGAAACTTCCTCAATCTAAAGAACTCTTAAGTGAAAAAGTGCTTACATGTAAAATGGGCTTCTGCTTGCATATTGCAATCTTGTGCAGAAAGATGAGGAAGTTGTAGGACATGTGTCTACAGTAAAGGTTGAAAGCATCACATACTTGGGTTGATCTAGATCACGAACGATGTGTGGTTTAGATGTTTTGCTAATACTTAAGAAACCAAGCTTGGAAACAAGCTAAACTCAGGGTTAATTCCAAGCGTTAATCCTGACGTGGAATCTGAAGTGAGCATCAGTCAGCGATCAGTATAACACCTTGCTTATTGATATAGTCTATTCCACATGCTTTTGGTGATCATAGTGCTGCATACTCCAGCGTGCTGTACGTAGTTAACTGTTAGGTTGGGTGAAGTTAATAAAAGTGGATCAATAGTCATGAATCAGTTGAGCTCTCCTGATACAAAGATTGGCAAACTTTCATAACTACTGACAAACAGGATGTGAAGTGGGTTCTGAGAAAATACAAAAAACAAAGGGGCAAAATAACAAACTGTTTAGAAGAAAGTGGTAGGACAGAGATGTGGTATATGTACTTGTTTCAAAGTGTACCGAGTTTAATTAAACAAGCCTTAAATAGGCCTTGGATCACACCTCTCACAGTGACATCTTTAAAAATGTGACTCCTCATCTGATAGAGCAGTTTCTTAAGAACCGCTGCTAGCAAATATCCACTAGATATTTCTGTCTTGCTTTTTCTAAAAATATGTTCACCGTTTTTCTATATCTTACTTGAAACTGTTCACAGACAGTTAATAGGATGTGGAAAGTACCTCTTGCTTCTAAGCAAGTTTTCACAGAAGTTTTTTCAAGGTGAAAAGTGCAGCACTATTCCTCAGTAGTTAACAAATTAGTACAAAATAAGCTTGGCAGTAAAAAAAAAAATAAATCCTTATTTTAGTTTGTTCTGTTTAGTAGCTTCACCAGCAAAATTACCTGACTACCAAAGACTGAAAGATTACATAAAGCCAGCTCACCTTTTTGCCTCCTTTCGTCTCCAGTACAGGTTCTTTTTGTAGGAGGGGAAAGGAGCTTGTGTAAGAACCATTATTGCTGATGTTGCCTTCTCTTCCAAAATTCTGCTGTCCTTCTCTGGGCTTTCATCCTTTTAGAACTTTGTCCAGCAGGTAAAGTAGCCTCTCCAGTGCTAGCTTTCAGGTTAATTGCACAGCCTTTAACTCTTTGCTTCCTGGTGGAAGTGCCAACTCTGTTTCCTCATGAAATCAAACTTTAACTTATGATGTGGTAGACTGTTAAATAAAACATCCATGAAATAAAGTCTTTTAAGTTTTATATGAAAAAAGGTTTTTGTTTGGGTTTTTTAGTCATTATTTTTAAAAAACCCGGTTTTGTGAGGTAGTGTGTATTTCCAAAGATGTGTGCTTTCTTGACAGTGATGATAGATGTCAGCACAGTAAGTTGATATGGCTGGGGTAACAGAAATTATTACTTAGAGTGTTTAAATGAACCGATCGTGTATGCAGAGTGATTACACTTTTCTACTTCTAGGTGTTCTCTACCACTTCTTTTCTAGACAGTAATATAATGTTTTAAACTTTGGACTTTTCTCATTAGTGTTACAGGATTTATTTTAAGAAAATTCCTGATTCACTCACAATTGTGCTTCCAAACTAATACCTGTTTAAAAATACCTGCCAGGAAAAGAAAGGAAAAAAAGTATATTACTTGGTTTTATTTGCTTAAATGAAATTGTTTGGTCAAGATAGAAAACTTGGGCTATGCCCTAAAGTAAATAAGCATGTAACTTCAAATGGAGATGTTAAAGGCTTTACTTGGAATGAGTTTTTCAAACTTGGCCATAATACATATTTCTAAAATTACAAAACATTGTCAAAAATGTCTTGATTTCTGTATTGATCAGAATAAAGGGATTTTCTAATGGATATTTTGTTTTAATGGAAGCCCTTGTGATCTGATTTCCTAAGATGCTGTATTCGGGGATCTTGAAGCATAAATTTACATGTCAGAATCATGTTTAAAGGCCATTGGTAACTTTTTTTAAAGTAGTGATGAACAGTGCAGTACCACAAGTGCAATATATGTAAATTGTACTTACACGATGACACATTCGGCATAGGTTTTAGTTTGTTTTATTTTTCCGTTTCATATATGGCACAAGAATATTAATAAAATGAATGTGATTGGCAAATACTTAGTATTTTGCTAGTCTGCATAATATAAATTGGACAGTGGGGTCTTAGGTTACACAACTATGTTTTGTATATAAAATTAGGCTCTTGTACCTCACTGTGTTGGATTAAACTACTATATGGGATTGAAGACCTGCAGTTCATTCCTGGCTGCTTTTCTCTCAGCTAGGTGACATTAGGCAGATGACTTTGCTTCCCCATGTCTCAGTTTCCTCATCTTTAGAATAGAGGTAATGATGCTCGCTTTTTTAGATAAAAAGTACTGGGTATTTATTATTAGCTGTGGTCAAGTGCCTAAGGACACCTTAAAAAGGTACAAGTAACCTAATTAATCTGTTTTGAACAGACATTGTAATTAGGCTGAACACTCAGTAGTAAGACTGCCTTCAAATACTGTTCAGCTAGGACAAATTAACCTCAAATAATTTTGAATTACTCTTTTTTCTTCAGCACAAGAAAGTGTCATATTCAAATGAAAATATCCTGAACTAGTCTACTGCAATTTAGATGTGCAAATGTGTGTACAGCTGCTTGGGATTTCTCAGGTCCCTACAAATGCTTCCAGAACTGATGGATTTAGGGAAGCACTTCAGTTTTTTTCCACTCATGGATATATATTACTCTTTAAACAGTACTCTGTTCAAAACTTGTATTAGTAAAATATACATCCTGTTCTCAGTGGAACATAAACAGTCCTTAAAATACCTTTAGGTAGGTGCATGGGTGGGGGTTTTGGTTTTGTTTTGGTTGGGTTTTTTTTCCATTTGAATTCTGTCAGTCTGCCTGTTAACAGAGGAACTTGTATATGATGTAGACTTGTATACATTTGACTTAATTTTCTTTATCAAAGCAGATGTCTTTCTAAGACCAAGATCTGTTATTTTTAACTTGAGATAAATTATTACTGATGGCTAGAGAAAAGTATATTTAGTTACAGTATATGTAATAGCTCTGCTGGAACAGGTTTATACATTGTGAATGATCATTCATTACAATGGAACCCAAAATCTGTAGTAGAATAACTAGATAAACATGTTCTTTACATTGGGAAATGGTGGTTTAAGGGCTTAATGATGGGATTAAGAATCTCTTCATCAATGTCTCGGTGCTTTGCTGAATTAGAGACTGGGATATTACATGGCCTCTGCTTAGATTCAGAGTAACAAAGCCTTATGGTGTGTTATATGCAGCACAAGGGTCTCAGTCTGCTTTTTGTTTTTGCTTGTTCTAGAAATCACTTGTACATCTGGTACAGATTGGTTGATGGTAGGCTTTTTGTTTGTTTGTTTTTCTTTTCTTTTCTCTAGGTGCATCCAGTAAGTGAATAGGCTCAGGAACAGACTGAGCTGAAGCATCTCTCATGAGATATTGCTCTGGAGCATGAGCGAGATGTTTTGTATGGTACTTTGAAGCTTTAATTATTAATGATTGGTCTGCAATTTCTAGCACAAGCAAAATAGCTTCTTTGCTAGTGTTGGGGAGTCATTTTCTTTTTTTTTTTTTTTTTTGAGCTGTATGTTATAGGGTCTGATCTGACCCACGATTTCTGTTAACTTCAAGATACAATTCAGAAGTAGTATATTGAAACAGAAAGCAGTGGTGCCATTAGTTAACAAAATGCTTTGGGCCTGGCCTTACAGTAACATTACATCTCATTAGTTTGTTTATTTGAACTGCAGCAATATAATTACGTCACACTGACACAAGTCCAAACCATTTTTGTTACTGCTGTTTTACAGTTACTGATTACTTACTGTGTTTGACAGCTCACCAGTGAACTGAAGTACTTGCATGGCAGCCTGGGCGTGCTTCCTGTGGGGCAAAGTTCTGCTCCGTGAGTTTTCTTATGGTGCTTTGTGGGGTGCTTTCCTGAACCTTCAGGAATTCTGTGACTGTCAAACTAAGTGTTTCGTGGCATCCCTCAGTTTTGCCAGTGCAACTTCTGGCAGCTGGTGAGGAGGATATGGCCAAGTTCTGTGGTGAGCAGACAACGTGAATAGGATAGTAGTGCGCAGTTGCAGGCTTACGTTCAGCTAAACGGAGCAGCTCTGCTGGGAATTCTGCTGCTGTTGTACTGTGGGTAGTAGAGGAGGCTGAAATCAAGCTATTCAGGCTAATGCATTTAACTGCACAAATAGGATGAGTTGAGAGACTTCACGTGATCGATTACTATGGTGCAGTTTGTGGGACCACCAACTGCGGCTGCCGATGATCTGATTGTTTTTTAAGAGGACACACCTCCTATTTTTCTTGATATTAGATATAGATTCAGGTTCCTTTCCTGTGTATCAACATTGTGCCCGCTGTGGCTGTAGTTCCTGTTTGCTGCTACAGTGGTGTACAGAGTACTTCTGAAGTGCTTGCACCGTGGTGGCAGAACTGTGCTCTCTCTCATCAGTGTAGTTTATTGCTTCTGCTGGGCAACCAGGGAAAAAAACAAAAATACTAGCATAAGTGTAGTTTTGCTAGGACAACTGCATCTATACTAAGGGCCTTTGTTGTTTTATTGTAGATATCTAGATAGCTATCAGGTACCAAATAAGAAATGGTTGATTGGGAAGGGCTGGGCTAGGCTATGAAAGGTTAATATAGGCAGATTTATTTTTCCTGTACTTTTTTTGTGCCATAAAGAAAGGTTGATAGATGGCAGGACCCAGGGAGGGTTTGCTCTGGCCCATTATACAAATCGGGACAACTGGGCTATGTTGGTAAAAACCTTAATGTGAACATGACTAAATTAGTTAGCTTTTTCTGTCTCCAGTTCCTATGGATTTCTTTAAGCCCTGTTTTCTTCACCGGAGACGTATTGGTTTTTAAATGATGGAGAATTTCTGACTTGTTCTCTAAGTAACTACAGATCAGAGAGCTTGAATCAAAAGCTTATAATAGCTGTTTCATCTCTGTAGTGTTACGTATGGTAGTCCGGTGCTGTAGAAGACTGGTTTATCTGTTGGGGTTTCTCAGACATTTGCTATACCACAACATGGTGGTAGCAGAGCTCATAGATTTTAAGTTTCCATTAAACACAAGAACATGTTAACCTGAAAATGAAAGTAGCAGAACCAGTGCTATTTCTGTTGAGAAGAGCCATGGTGACAGCTTTCCACTAACCTTCCACAATTGTTATTACAGTGTCACAATATATAATAGGTGGCAGATCTACAGCCAGCAGAAGGCATAATTAAGTCTGCAGTACCAAGGTGCTAATAGATTGTATCAAAGTTCTGAGATAAATCACAGGGATAACGTGGGGCTCTGTCTGCTAGTGTGACACTTGCAAGCAGACCAGGTCAGAAAGGAGAACTTCTCATGTGGATTAATACAACAGTAGTAGTTTTCTAAATTAGCGCTGAGCCTTAAACCCACAGAATATTGCTCAGCTTTTGGAATGTAAGGGCTGATACACCTTTTTTGTTACCTCGTAAAAGTTAATACTCAAAGCACTTAAAGAAGTTGTACATGATAGTGATCTTTATGAAATTTAAAAATTAAATACATGTACATGAACTTCATCAGTACATACATAGCATCCTTCTGTGTACTCATATTTGTTAGACTATTGAAATGAATAGGTTCCTAAAAGGAAAAAGAGCTAATAGTAACTTGATTGTTGTTTACCTGATTTGAAAATAGTACTCGCAAATAATTGTGGTTCGTAGCTATTCTGAAATTATTTTTCTATCTGTATGTATGTATATAGTTGGGGTTTTTTTCATATATAAACTTCATGTAAATTTTAGGGTGATTAAAAGAAGCAGAAAGAAGTCCTCCTGTTTTGGTTTGGTTTTGGGGTTTTTTTTATTATGTTTTTTTTTAAAGTCTGTAACACAAACTGCCTAATTAAACAGTTTGGGTTTTTGTTGCTGATCACTAAGACACAAGGCACGTTTGTGATGTAAATTTAGGATGGAAAAGTTCTAGTTGGCTCATTGACCATGCTGTGTGTGGAACTGGAAGCTTTGCCCGTACAGACTTGAGACAGTTGTTCAAAGAAGCTGTCAGACTTTGTCAGCCGGTACTGCTGCTGAAAACAAGCATGTGCCATGTTGTGTTGCTTTACGTTTGCACAGACAGCTATATGGTGAACAGCTTTCGTTTTAGTTTTGTTTTGGTGTTTTTCTTCCTCCTAAATTAGTTTTCAGCAAGATCACGTTCACAATCCAGTTAACTGTGTGGCCATATAGAGGTTTGCACCGGCATATATCAGCAAATGGTCTGGGGCAGGAACAAACTGTTAGGGGAGGTTAGCACTGCTGGTTCTTCAGGGTGCTTTTTTCTGTCTGCGGTGATGCTTTATGCAGTAAAATGTTTATCAGATTACAGGCTGAGATTTACTCTCATGTATGTGGCTTTGAGCTAGGGACTGTGAAAAGAGTCCAATTCTGCTGCAGATGAGTATACAGATAACGAACAGTCCAGGCACTGTCTGTGGCAATTCTTTTCTAACTTTGTATTCTTCAAGCAGGAGGTCTCACAATATGCTGCATGTGACAGTAAAAAGCTGTTTGTCTGAAAAATCGTTGAAAATAGAGTTGTGTTGGACATCATGCGTGGATGGAGGATGTAGTTTCATTTAGTTTGATGTAGAAAGTTGAGAACAGTGTTACAGTTTTGTAGCAATACGCTATGTGAATGCAGGGATATGACCACAACTTTATTTGCTAGCTTTCAGAAGTTGCTGTTAAACCTTTTATGCACTCAAGGCAAGGAGTGGTATTACAGTTTTGTATTAATGCATTTGTCTGTTATTGAGTAGCTCCATAACTGTGAGCCATTTGAATACTTAATAGAGAAAAAAAACAAACAATGATGAGTTGAATGTCTGCAATAACAGAATACCTCTTAATGGTCACATGAGCCTCAATTAAAGCACCACTTAGAGGATTGTGAACTACTGTGTACAAGATTGATGCTGTGCTTCAGAGGTCTAGCTGAATTTGGGGTGGAAAAAAGGTCTGAAAATATGGTGCAGAAATAACAAATTTAAGGTAACAAAATGATAAAATGTTTTCAAAGTTCTTATGGTGTTGAATGAATTTTCAAAATTACCAATTCCATCTCCTTGTACACATTGATAAACTCTGGGTATTTTATCTTCATAAGTCAGCTATGACATTAGACTCTGAGACTTTTTTTTTTAATTTGTGCTGTTGGGGTAAAGGATAATCTTTAGAATAAATAAGCAGTGTTTCTGATGTTTCCAGAGATTCCAGAGCTCTCTACTAATAGCTAGCTTATTTTTGTAATGTGAACAATAAAATTTATGCCAGTCCTTATATAAATGGAAAAAACTTGCTTAGTTCTGTTGTTCTGCCTACCTTTCTTATTTATGTTCTGCAGTAAGAGGAACGTAACCCCTTTTATGATAGATTTTAGGATTTACACTGTTTGTCACTTAAGTTATTAGATATGAGATTGAAATTGCTCTTTCATCATTGTCATGCATGTTACCTATCACTTGGACTTTTAATTAATGTAAGTCCATAAGCCTCCAAAACTATTATTGAGAATTTAGGAGGAATGCAAATTAACTCTTGTAAAACCATCCACTGCTTTTCTACTTAATGTGTTTATTTGTACAGGAAGACTGTTTTGCAAAACAAAAATTGAGTGAAATGTGTTTTAAGAGGATGTTCCCTTTATGGAAAGCTCTGCATATGACATGACAAGATTATTTCTTCCCTAATTCTCAAATCATGCAGGCTAAAATTATAAGATGCCGAAGATGTCAGCTTTTCTTAAAAATAAAGGACGAAAATATGTTGTTATCCTCTGAAGTTTAAGGATGTATGTTGCTGACAACCTGCCCACAGCACGTGAGGAACTATGTGGGCGTAATAGGGTAAGGAGACAGAATACAGTAAATGATATTCTAGCAAAAGGTTATAAAGGATAGAGTCAGACTGAAGGCAGGGTTTCAAAGACTTGTATTGAAAAGTACCAAAATAAGCATACTACAGATCTACAGAACATTTTAAAATCAGCCAGGCCTTTTTGTAGGACATGTTCTAAACTTAGTGGCAGCAGTAGAAAAGTAAAAGTACTGTAAATCGTACATGCCTGACTACTAGTGTAGCATTCTTGAACTGCTGCCCATTTAGGACTCTGCAATCTCCTTTAATGGAAGCATGTTTTCTTCAATATTTGAGTTTGTTTATTGCTTATTTATAAGCTCATATGAAGCTGGTGTTTTAGGCTGAGAATGACTGGATGTTAAAATTTGTCATTTGCAAATTATGGTATCTGTATAATTAGAGGTCCTTGGGAAGATTATTTAAATTTTGTTTTTGAAACTTAACCCATTACTTAAAGATTTTTCTTCAACTTGTAGGATTTGTGTCTTCAGTCTCTCCTCTCCTGAAGAGATGGAGACAGGACATTTTGAAATTTAAAACCGATTAAGCACTTTCACATTAGAACAAAATACTTTATTTCAGAGGGCTTTTTAATTGTTCTCTACTTCTTTATTCATGCCCATAGACTGACTCCAACTAAGTATTTGTCAGTTGGGAGAAAAATGTAGCCAGTTTTAATTATTCATCTTTGTCACGTTGATTCAAATATGATTTCTCGCCACATAAGCTACTTCACAAAGTAATATCTAAATCTGACTTTTTTCCTTTTCATTTTGTATGTGCACTTCTCAGATAAAATGAGTACTATAGCAAAGTACACGGGCATTAGTCAGCAGCTAATTCTTTTTTTGAGGGGCAAACTTCTTTCTTGAATTCTGCCTTTCGTTGTAACATACTGCAAAATGCAGAAGCCATTTATGATTGTTAGCTTAAATGCCTTAGGAATTGGTGTTCACCTGTGTTAGGATTCTGTACAGGAGAGTGAGTGAATGTATTCTCAAGCTTTAATTAAACTCATTCTAGCAGATTTTTTTTAAAAAAAACAAAACAACTTAGAAGTTTCTTAAATGCAGGAGGAAAAAGAACATCGATCTGCTGTAGAGTAGTATTCAGTATCATTTTCTATTTTTCAGGTTAGCAGCCAGCACTAATATTAAAGTGTTCTTTTTTGAAGGTGTTTGTTTTTTGGATGGGAGTAACTCAGTAATGCAGTTGGGGCAGCAGCTAACATGCACCTGGGAATTGGTTTCTTTAACACCAGTTTGATTCTTGAACCAGATGACCTTGGGTATGAAAGAAAGGCAAGGGAGATGCAAGTGTTCTCCCATTTTTGTAACTCTTTCCTTTCTCTAATAGACACTACTGTTTTATGGACTCAAAAGTAATGTTTAATTTCTTTAACATTTGTTTGCCTTCCCATCTGTTGCTTTTACTTGGATTAATTTACTGTCAATTTAAGATTTATACAGTACTTCAAGTAAACAGATTTTTAAAGCTTAACTACAGGTATCCATATTTTGAATTTATTCACATACAATTTCTAAACTATGCAGTTGTATTATTTTCATCTTGATTTCCATCTAGCATGTAATATTTTCTGCAGATTTCCTTCACTAATGTTGTCATGCACTTTGCTAACCATATATGTTGAAAATGTCAGATTATTGTTACGAAATTTTCCACTGTTATAAAATAAGTTGTCTACTGTCCTGAAGTATCTAAGTGTTTCTTCGTTGCAATGAATGTACTTGAACCTTAATACGTAGTCAAGTAAATCTACTGGGAATTCCTGCAAATCAGAGTTACAGCAGCATTGAGCATTTTGGTGGCATATACTGGGGACAATCAGAGGTGCCACTCCTTCCCTCAGGCTTAGCAAAAGGAGAAGGGAAGGGCTGGCTGTGGTTCTGGCATCTTCAGAAAATGGGGAATACCTGTGTCCAGGCAGAAGCATTGGCTGTACCCGCCCCGCCTGTAAGCCCCTTCAAATACAGCTAGGAAATAGCCACAACCTCTTAAAATTTAAGATGCTGTCAGAACATACTGGTCTCTGATTGAGTAGAAGTCTTCCTGCTGGTATTTTTCAGACAAAAGTTAGCTTCTATATTTTGGTCTCCTAAAGATGACATGCTTTAGATTAGATACCTCATTATAGAGGAATACATAGTAGATACTCTTGGGAATGCAACAGGTTAAGCTTCAACCATAAATAGGTTCTGACTGTAGCAATTTCTTTCTTTAGCTTAAAGGACTTCTAATGAAGGTTTTGCTGAATGTCATATCTAGAGTGGTTTTTGTAGCTCTTGGTTATTAGTAAAGCAGAATATCTACTTCTATTTAACATGTTTTTAATGCTACAGTTTCAATTACTAACTAAAGTTTTTTTCAGGCTGCTAACTAAAATGCTTCTAATCTGGAATGGAGTGGAAAACTTTTAGCCTTGAAGAAGAATGTCTTGAAAGTTAGAGCAGTTACACTGGAATATCAGCAGCAAATATTCCTAGAATGTTTTTAAAATTGTAAGTGGGTGAGAAAACTACTGTGTATATATGCCCTGTAAAACAGGGTGACGCTTTTAATATTAAAAAATGGATCAATCTAGGATAAACAGAGGTTAAATACCATGTTGAGGATTCCATTAACATGATTGGTGTTGGAAAACACCATAGAATGCATGTGTAATCTTAGCCACTCTGAAAAAGGAAGGGCATTGAAATCACTAACAAATATGCCTCATCGTGGGTTTTCTGAGTGCTGAGCAGTGAGAAAAGCAGTGTATCGTTCCCCTAGTTTAATGCAGTTGTAAGGTGAGAACTTCTTGCCATTATTATGTAAACTTGTTTTTATAGCATATCCTTTAAGATCTATTTTTATAGGCATATGTATACATGATGCACTGGAAAGTGGCTGTTCTATGCTGCTTTATTTCTGTCATGTTACAGATCTTATTGGTGTACTGGTTGTTTGGAAACGTATGCTTCCCATTTTCACTTCAGCTGATATTGAGATTGTGCTGGTAACAAGAGCTAGATGGAAGAGTGTCCTACCCACGTACATATGTAAAATGGGAAACAGCTTACTTGGGAGTTGTTACTGAGTCTGCAAACAGAGTAAAACTTGTTAAATGAGCATTAAGAAATCCTTCAGCTAAAATCCTAGGCTTTTGTTCAACACTCTCACTGCCGACTTCATATAAATGTCAGAGGTTCATTTTGGCTCTTAAGAAGGTAGATTTGGATTACTGCACTGCAGGTCGATGGCGGATCAGGGCTCCGAAAAACTGAGAAAATGTAGAAAGTTTTTAAAACCAAAACCTTAAGCAGATTTATATTTTGAAATGTAGATGTGTTAGGATTTTTTTTGTAGTCCGCATAATCAGTAAGTGAAATCATCTGCCTCGTTTTCATGCCTATTGCATATAAAGCAGTTAAGTCAGGAAATCTCTTTTTGCTTGTGTGGTAGGTTAAGCTAAGCTTCTGTTTCTTCGTGGCTTCTCTAATACCCGGAGAATTCTTAAATAGAAAATGGACATTAAGAGACAGTGATAAATCTCCCACCATGTTTTAAGGGTCAGAGAAAGAAGGGTTGCAAAAACACTGTTCAAGTGTATCACAGAATACATCAGTGATGCTCTGCTAAAGTCTCAGACAAATGGGGATGTGAAGTAATGCTTCTATAAATAACTCTGTGTTCATCCATAAACTTTTACTGAAAAGGCATGGAATGAGACGCCTGCATCTCTGCAAGTGGAATTTCGGGTGTGGCAGTACTTATCCCCAGTAGTGAAAAGTGATCTTTTCTACTGACCACCTGTAAAGATGATGAAAGGATTTAAGGAGGCTTTTCCATCCTTCTTTTACTGCTGGAAATGAAAGCAGGAGCAGCATTTCCAGCTGATGGGTGTGTAGGGTGTGAACTTGAGTAACTTCAGATATAATAGCCAAAAGTACTGTGAAGGAGTTCCCAATCCTAGAGTATAAAGACTTGGTATAAATGCAAACATACATCGCTTGCCTGTAGTAACAGATTCGGGTGCCGAGCTGGGGAATCCCACAGGCTGTGGTGAAGGCAGTCTTAACGCAGACTTAGAAAGCAAAAAGATCTGGTTCTTTCACTAAGATCTAGTATTTGGTCACTTGGCCCATTGCCTCACAAAACTGATGTTAGTATTACCTCTGATATGTATTGCTGCATATATAATATACTAAATAGTTGGCTGCTAAAGATGATGGCTTAATTAGAGTGGAATGTAGGCTCTCAGCTCTTCCACTAGTTTTGCAATGGCTAAAAATAACTCCTCTAAAATATAAGTGAAGTTAAACAGGCTAATGTATCAGTTGTCTGTGCTGAAAGATGGACCTGCCAGAAACAAAGAGATTTTATTTTTTTTCGCATCATAATTATCCATACCAGAAATTGCCAGAAATCACCAGAAAGTGACCCATATGGGTCACTTCTTTGTGCTTTTCACATTAAAGAAATTAGTGTGTTGTTCTTTAATAGCGACCTGACACTTGTAAGTGTTACTAAGAAATTCCTGTTTACTAGCTGAGGATTTCTTTTCTGTCATTTCAGTGATTTAAGACTTTTAACCTGCACTGAAAGAACAGAGAAATCTTGAATTGTACTGACTTGTTTTTATAATTAGGCATTGTAACATTCTTCTCCTGTGGTTTATTTAGAATATGTAACACTTCAAGTACCATCACTTACAGATGTGGCAATAACTGATACTGTAATTTGTGGATCAGCAGAATGATCAATCTGTTGCATTATCTGAGATAGACAATAATACCTCGTAATAGTAGCTATTACTAATTAATTTTTATCATAGAAGAAAACCACCTTACAAATGGGAGTGGACCTGTTTGTCATTACATGTTAATAACTGGGGTTTGAGTTCCTGTGGAGTTTTACTTTGATATTTCTGTGTAGGGATTAAAACTTCTTCACAAGCAGAAATTTAACCATGCATGTTTATCTTAATGCTAACATTACAGCCATTGAAAGTGTGTAGTTGCAGTGTTAACTTTAAAGTGAGTATCTTTTTGGATGCATGCCCAACAAACTGTCACCTTTGTACAGTGCGTGTTGTGTTTGAGGAGGAATTATCAGTCATAAGGCATGATTGTGACTCATGTCTGTTGACTGACCTTTTTACCTTTGAAAATCTCTTCTACCAAATGAAAATCATATCCTGTAGCTTGGAAAATACAGAACTATTATGTTTCCAACATCTTGAGCTATATATCAGTAATATTTTTCTGCTTTATATGTTATAAAATACTTATCTAATTTTATATAAGAAAAAAACAATACAAGTATTTATATTGGGGTGACATAAACCAAAACTTTACTGACTTTCTGTAACAGCAGAAATGCTGTAATTTAGGTGTTTGCTTTAATTAGTAAGGTATCTGTTGAAGTATGAGTTATGTTTTATTTGGGGAAGGGGGAGAGTGTTTGTCTTTGGACATATCACTAGTTTCTGTATTACCAGTACTTAGAGGCAAATTCTCCACACAACATTTGCATGACCTTAGCTTTATCTTAAATAGTTCTGCTTCTTCAGTAAGTTATGTTGGACTTCAGGTCTTTCAGAGTGGTAAAACAGCTGCTTTCACCAAACTTGAGCTTAATGTAACTACAGAGAAATCAATTAAGCCAAACTGAGGCAAGTCCAGTGATAAGAATTTCTCTCAAAAAATCCTTGGTTTAGTCTCTAGCAGTAACTCAAAGTGAGAGTATTAATTTCTAAAAGAAATGGATACCATGCATAACCATGTGTAGTATTTGGCAAGAATATTAAAGTATACACTTTATTTTAAAAGTATGTACTTTTATTCAAGAAACAAATATATTAAAGAGATAATTCTAGGCCATTAGGATGAAGCTGTTTATATATTTAGGTTGTACAGAAAATTATAAATGTTCCCATGAAGAAAACAATAACTCTGTGTTTATTTGAAAGTGTTAAAAAATAACAAGCAAACAAAACCACCCCAAAACCCCAAAAAATCCCTTTCAATGCTTATTTTTGCTATTGGTTTTAAAATGGAAGTTGTTTTGTTTGGTTGGGTTTTTCTTTTTTCCAAAGCAGCCTCAAACTGTCAAACACACAAAAATAGTAATTTCTCTGCTATTTACCTGTCTTCACATTTTTGTGTAATGGGATCTTAAGAATTTTTCCCAAAGTATATCTTAAAAGACTAAATTTTCCAGATTAAATTTAGGAAATGCAAAGCAAGTTTGTGCATGGAGTTCCTGTGTTGGCAGTGGGTATTTTAAATGTACAGCTCCAGTTCAGAATCTGTGACTAAGGGACTTCTTTTCTTAAAATATATTTGTACTTCTTTGAACTTGTTTCTCTTTCATGTATTGAACTGTCATTTAATCCACCTGGTTTTCCTCATGTTTTAAACAGGAGTGTATGTATTTATCAAATTATGAAGACATGCTATGATAATGTTACAGGAATTAGATGAGACATTTATCATGTCAGTGTTTCTACTGCATGCATCTTAGGTGAGGCTGCATTCAGAGGGAATTACTTCAGTCTTCTGGGCACAGTTCTATGATACATTATTATTGGAGATATTTTCAGCATACAGTATGGTAAAGTTTGTAAAATCTTTTTCCCTGTATCTTGAAAGAGCTCATTTATATTTTGGCATTTGGTAGAGCTTCTAGTACTGTATCTGGTCTACTTGCAACCATAATAATTATGTAAAATGCAGTTTCTTCTGAGTATTTATCTTGCTTGATCTAGTTACGCTAACTCAGTTTCTGTAGCATGGCTGATAATCATTGCTACTTCACATGCACTTACGAATGAGAATCTAAATTAAAACTAAGACAGCAAAGTCTCACAGAGAATGGAGGAGTGGTGTTGTTATAGGCATAGTTTCCTATGCTGATCTTGTTCCGGGACACATGTAATAAAAGTTGTGACAGCAGGCCCCATCCATCATAACGGGGATTTGTGCTGTTTCTTCTGCACATCTGAAACTAGAGAGGGTAAGGTTTGTTTCTACTGTGCTGGGCTGCGTTGGAATTTTTTGGCTGGGAGTAGGAACTTGAAGTTACAGATAAAAGTTCAGAAACTGCTGAAGTGTCTGTACCGTGCCTATTGCCAGAATATCTAGTCAGGCTTCTTGGATGCTGTAGCCATCTGCTGATCTCAGATTCAGGTGCTCGGTGCTTGTGCTGTGCCATAGCCTCTGTCGAGGCCTCAGGATAATGAGAGAGGTGATTGTGCGGATTTTCTTTTAATGTGATATTTCTTTGCAAGCCTCCTTTCAGGTCCTTCTAGCGTAAAACCCTCTGAAGGCATGCTGAAGGCAGCATTTCTTAAACAGAGGTGCTGTAGGACTGGGTGCAGCCCAGCAGCTATCCCAGGGTTAAAAGCAAACGTTCCCCCTGAAGTGTTCGTAGAGGAGACAGCTCAGACTGGGAGAGATGCAGAGGGGACCAACTGATTGAGGACTGTAGTTGGACATTCCTATTATAAGGAACACTTTTTTATATATATATATAAATATATATAAATTATTTCATCTCTTATAGGTGCAGCCAGGTGCTCACTATTTGCACACAGGAATTGAACCACATTTCATCGGTGTCCTACTTGAATCCATCCACATATAATGCAATGCACTATGGATATTTGCACCTTAAACAGCCTCTTGTTACAAAGTAGAGAGCTGTGACTTAGATTAGATTTAAATCCTGATTTGCAACATTCAAACACAGCACACTAATGCCAAAATCTACTAAAACTCCGAGGTTGTGGTTTTTTGTTCTTGATGTTGGGTGAGTGCTGGGACCTTGATCACAATCACATTTGCTTCTGGACAGGAGGAAATAGTCCATGTAGTTCCAGTAATCCAGACAAGCTGTCACATCTGGTTTTATGAATGACTTCGGGGGGAAGGGAAGTTTGCAATTGATTAACATTGTTCTTAAAATCAAAGACTACTGTAGTTTCAGGAATTACTATAGAGAGCTTCAGGGACCTTGGCAGTTAGCTCAGAAAAACAACTTTTTTTTCTTTTTTCCCTAAAAGATTATTCAGAAAATAAGAGACCTAAAAGATCCAAATCTGCACTTCCAGCTCTTCTAAATGAAACAAAAAATTAATAAACATTTAGTATTCCTGGATTATGGTAATATTTTTAATCATACAGAAGGTTGAAAAAACTATTTTTATATTAAATATCCGTTGTGCATTTTTTACTATACTTGTCAAACAGGTTTTCTTATTGTTTAATTGTCTGTTATTACTGACATGGTTACTAAAATTCAAGAACAAATGAAAAGGAATGCTAATAGTTTTAGAAAAAATATGTACGGTTTTACTGTAAGTTTTGACATGGTCTCATTTATTTATTTTCCCCTAAAGACAGGTTGAGTGTGTGCTAGTAGCAAGTCACTGTGAAGTATAAATAATACTGTGCACAAGTACTTGTTGGCTGTTAAGCATGCTGTAGTTTAATGCTCCACTTACCTTTCTATAACAATTCCTACCAGAAGTCAGCAGCCTGAATTCTTGCCCTATTTGATATTCTCTGTGATGGAAATATGGTATGATGCAGTGCACCTGTACTGCGCTCTTAGAAGCAAGTCTTTGGGAGTTATTGATGCTTAGGGTTTTAGAGTTATCTTTTTCTTGTAAGAGGTGGCAATTTGAGAACCTCATTTTGAGCTGAAGTCATTCAGTTTGCACAACTTCAGCAGGTTCTCTGGTATGTGCAGCTTCGTGGTACTCTCGTCTCTTCAGCAGCACCAGTTCCATCATTCAGCAGTTTAGATGTTCTATTCTTAAATGGGAGTCTGGGTGGTAAATGGAGTTTGGCAAGTTACCTGCGTCACTGATTATTTGGTTCAGAATTGACCTGAGGAAAAAGTGTGGGGCCTCCATGGGTTTTCATAAACAACATTACTACTCCCTTTTACCACAGCAGCCAGGATAGATTATGTATTATTAAAAGACGTGCTCAGACCACTACCCATTATTTTCAGCAACTACACTTAAAACATTTCCCAGGAGTACAGAAATTGAAGGCCTACATTCTGAATTCATCTGTGCAAATAGATAGTCTTTGAGCCAGCAGTCAGTGAGGTTGAGTCATTAGGCCATTGCAGCAGGAAAGCTATAAATGTGGGTTTCTTTCTCTTTTTTTTTTTTGTAAGCAGTAGTATCTATTTTGTGGTCCTTAATAGTTTATTGTAGTAAACATAGCTTCAGTTTCATTATATGCTGCAATGATTCAGAAATCTCCACTCTGGCTCATAAACATGTATTTTCCCATTGCAAAGAAGTATGCTCCACTGCCTCTAATTGCTTTCCATACAGCCCAGGAGCAGGTTGTTGGGAGCAGCACCAGGGGCCGGCTGCCCTGTGCTGCTGCGGGGCACAGAACTAGGTCACCAGCAGTCTGCTCTGGTGCAGGGGAAACAGGGATGCTGTGCCCCATGGGCCAGTCTTGGGACCACCCAACACAGATTGGCTCCTCTCTTTTAACCAGCAGCCAAACACTACCAAAGTTAAACTGCGAATCAGTAGCTGCTGCCCATTCTTTTGTCATAGATTTTTAAAGCAGTGAGGCCTGGTCTCTGTTTTGCCAGCAGGAGTGGTTTAGTCATTATCTGCTTCAGATCCTTTCCACTTCTGAGATATTTTATGTTAAATGATTCTGGGAGAGAGAGTAAAGGAAGTGGCTGTGCAAAATCCATTGATGGCTTCTTGGCTTAGAGAACGAGAGTGATTTCTTTGCAGGTGTCTTTGCACCCTGTCTGCTTGAACGGTGCAAAGGAAAGGACTTTTCCCCCACCTCCAACTGTTGTTTCTTTTGGCATACTTAATTTTCAGGTTGATGGGTCAGAATACCTACATCCTAATGGGTGTGGTGCTCAACCTGGGAGGGAGTTTATCCAAACGGGGAAAAGAATTTTTATTAAAGAATGTTTAGCTCTAACAAGAGATTTGTAAGAGGTTGTGATCAAATAAAGCTGGAGTATCCTTTGTTTTAATTCACTCACAGTTTAAAAGCAGAGTTTGAGTTTGGCATTTTGGGAGATGCTTTTCTTAAAGAAAAAATCTTATCTCACTTCTCTTACTCAACTATTAGATGTTCTGTCCGGTTGTCTCCATCTTGGCATTATCTTAATTTTAAAATGGAACATTGCTGAGGCTGCTCATCTCTCCGGCATGAGGATCTGTCTTAAAGCTTTGTTGCATCCCAACAGCAAAACATGTCAGCACAGGAGCATAGCACTTCACTTGCAGAACACGTTCTTGCTCTGCATTCACAGTGACCTTCAGGGTCACTGAGTGCATGGTTACCTCCTTGGAAGACTGTTTCACAGTGACCTTTGTGCCAGGTGACACATCTAGGTAACTAGGTGACAGGATACTTTTAGTTCAAAATTATAATTAACTCTGGATGACAAGAGAGACAGGAGTATCATCTGTGGCTTTTGGGGGGATTAAAAGATGAATGCTTAAATGCATAGGCAGTTGTGACCAGGTTCCAGTGTTAGCATCCACACTATTAACTCCTGGCTGTCTCAGAAGCAGATTGAAGACTGTATCCTGAAACTCTTAAGTCCAGGGACAAAGATGCTGCTAAGGCTGCTCAAGCTGAGGAGAACATTAAATTTAGTTACTGAAAGTGTGGAATGCAAATTACTAATGATCATTGAGATCTAATTTAATTGAAGACTTGTTAGAGACTACATCTGGAACAAGGGCTTCAAAAACCTGTTTGTAGAAGAACATGACATCCCTTTAATAGGTGGGATGTGGGGCTTGTAATGGGATAAAAACCTCCCCTGTAACAAAATACATGGTTGTTCAATAGATAAACAATTAACTGAAGTCTCTTTGGGAAACCCTAGTCAAGAATATTTCTGAATTATTTATGTTTTAATTATATTGTTCTGTTTGATAAGTGTACATTCTTGGCATAATTTTAGCATACTCGATGTACTGTTGGAATAGGGAGTAAAGATTTTCTTTTTGTTTTGGTGCTTTGCATTTTTAATATTTTTTTTTACACTTACCACTTGTCTCTCTGCTGTGAACTTTGCAAAAGTGGAATATTGGGCTTTGAATGAGGTCGATAATGAGTTTATTTCTAGGAAACTTGAAGAACAAGTGCAAAGGATTATGTTTTAAAAATACACGCTTTTTAAAATTTGCAGACAGTATTTTAATCTCTGTTTTTAAAGGCTAAATAGTAGTATACTAATTTTGAAGCTATTTTCCTACATCCTGAATTTTTATGTATTAGACAAACAGAAGTCAAAGATCTGAATCTAATTTGGTTATGCTTACTGCTTAAACAAATACTTTGCTATACAATTGCTATACAGATTTCTTTTCAGTTTCAGTTGTTACTCAAAAGAAATCACTGAACGCGTGGTGGTTGGTTTCCTTCATTATGGATATGAACCTTTGTACTAGTTGCTCATTACTATTGATTATTCTTTTTTAAAAAAAATTGATTCCTTTTATACGCCTATATATGGGAACAATGTCATGTATTTCCCAGTACAACTATTAATAGCCTCTCTACATATGCGTAATAAATTATTTATTTTAAACTGCACTAACAGAAATATACTTAGAGGAATCACAAGTGCACTTGAGGTATAAACTTGCATTATTTTTTCCCTTTTTGTTTCTTACGCAGTTTGCAATTTCTAAATTGCTTTTTAGTTGTCTTCTTCACTAATAGATAAAATTCTATGATGAGATGGTGATTCTGAATACTTTTAATAATTAAGAATCTTTGCATTACTAACTTCTTGTCCTAAAAGTAGCAGCTATGGGTAGAAATGTTTTAATAAGAGAAGCTTGAAGATGATTTAGTAAACTTGTAAAATTAGAGCTGAAGACTGGTAGACTACATCTTGCTTATGGAAGACAGTATTCCTGGAGTGTGTACAGATTGAAACAGTTTGACTGCCATTATCTGTTGACATGTGTTACCCAGGCATAACCTTCGTGATTCTCATTTCCCCAAAGACTTTTGAAACCAAACAAGTCACTGTGTACTGTGTCTAGAGATCATGTGCTCTGGGATGTTCTTGAAGCTCATTAGCTCAATGCTGTGCTTCTTGAACTCCTTCCTGAATGTGTTCTGCTGTTTCCTCTGCTGTATTAGTGTTTCCAACAGCAAATAGTGATGACAACTAATTTTACACCAAAAAGTTTTGAATTTTTAATCATCCCCTCAAATACCTTAATGTCCACCCAAGTATTTCAGAAGTCTAGGCAATTTCTTCACCGTGTTTAAGAAAATATAGTGGAATTTTGGTGGTTTTGGATAGTTGCATACAGGTCAGGCCACACATTTACTAAATGCATCCTGAGTTACAGCTGGATCAGATCCCAAGTTCAGTAGGGCCCTTCCTTGATCTTCACTTAGCTCTAGCCAACACTTCTTGGGTAGGACCTAGTGTCTACTCATTGTACAGGGTCCATGTAGAAGACACACAGGAAGTATTATTATGTATGTAATGAATTGTATTTGTACTTTATTGATACAGGTTCTATAACACACCCTTTGCACTCTTACTTCTCGATACACTAACATATACTAGGTGCAAGCATGGCCTCATCTGTACCAGTGGTCTGAAGGCTTTTCATCCCCTGCTCCCTTATTACACCAACTCCTCTACTTGTCACTGCAACTTTTTTTTTCGCCCAGCCTAGCTTGCTAGCAAGATATTATTATTCTTATTGTTTAAAGTGAAAGGCTTTTACTTGAGGAATTTTAAAAATAAAATCTAGCAGGTTTATTTTCCAGTAACATCTTGACAAATCTTTCTAAAGATTTCAGTATTTCTTTAAGCATTTACAAGCATCGTTAAGTTTTTTAACTTTTTTTGTTCTTTAAAGAGAATATATTCTAATGAATGTATAAAAATTCATCATAGTTAATAATTGTTAGAAGTTAGTCTTATTTCCTATATCCATTTGATCTATTAAAACACACAAATCCAGAAAGTTACAAATGTGAGTCATTAGCTCTGAGGCATAAAACTGCCAGGCAAGCAGCCATGACAAATCCAGAAGTATTTAAATCTCTTGCTGTTAAAAATAGGCATAGTAAAGATGTCACTACATTTAAAATAATTCTGTTGTAAAATGTAACTCCAGTTAACATGTAATGTCTTGCGAGATTGTTGCTTTAGGGCAATGTGAGTGTAGACCCATGGTTAGTAAATGGTCTTACAAAGTGAGTGTTTAAAATGACTAGGCTTTTTTTTGCAGCATGCGTTGTCAAGAAACAATGTTTCCTGGTGGTTATAGTACTGTTTTTCTTTCTAGGGGGATGCCAAAAGCCTTCTAGCCTCTGAGAATGTGAGCACTGGCCAAAAGTTGGACTTTTCAGATACAATGGTACAGCAGAAGCTGGATGAAATAAAGGACCAAATCAAGCGGGAAATAAGGAAGGAACTTAAAATCAAGGAGGGAGCGGAGAACCTCAGGAAGGTCACAACAGATAAAAAGAACTTGGCCTATGTGGACAACATTTTGAAAAAATCCAATAAGAAGTTAGAAGACCTGCATCATAAGTTACAGGAGTTGAATGCACACATTGTTGTAACGGATCCAGAGGATGTTGCAGGTACCATACATTATTATGAAATCAGTTTTTCCTCTTAGCTTAAATAAGCTGTATCAAATTTCACTTGAAAAAATTGCTCTGGGAATGACTGAACCATACATGGTGAGTTTGTTACTTAGGTATGTCTGTTTGTTTGGACTGACAAAGAAGCGTCCAGTCCCTTTGAGTTTTAGATTGTTTTCTGGGGAGCACTGTATTTCACATGCTAATTGATAATGCTCTAAAGACTAATTTAACATGTATCTTCACTTTCAGATATTACTATATTAAAATATTTTCTCAATCACTAATATTTCCTAATAGCTTTTTACTGTATAAAGCAAATTTCAGTAGCTCTTCCAGTGATGTTCTCTGAGCTATGCTGTAGGCATCAGCATTAATACAGCTTTTTATTCTGTAGCGGAAAAAAAATGATAAAATTTGTACTTTTAAAGTTGGGGGTTTTTTAAAACTTAAATATAACTTTTATAAACTTTAGCTGTTGCACCATTTATCTGACTAACTTGCCAAACGTGCTTCACTGTGGCAGTGATTTGTTAAGTCTTCAGGCTTTTCCACAATGAAGCTGTCGTTTTAAAGACAATTTGAAATTGTTTTCACAGAATGGTTGTAATTAATGGTTTTAATTAGTGTATTCTGTGGCGTGGCAGTGAGTCATTGCTGATTTTGAATGTATTTTTTAAAAATACCAGGCTTGGTGTTATAAGATGGAATGTTGTGAAAGTAAACAGTCCTTTTTCAGCTTTGTGGAATGACTTGGGAGATATTGCCAGCCTGGTGATTTCACACAGCACAGCCTTCTCTTGGCCAAAAGTTAATAATTGTGCACAAGCCATTGAAGGTGTTTGTGAAGTGAATGCCAAGCCTTAAGAAGCTTGAGCAGTAAAATAAAAGACTGCATCATCCTTGTGAAGAAAGGTTGGTTACAGTGAGAATTATACTGGCAGGCGATATCAGTAATTCGCACTGTCCAACCCTGTGCATGCTGCAGAAGTGTTGAAGTCTCCGTGCTGGCCTGCACAGTATTCTCTGTATTGTCTGCTTTTTTTGTCTTTGATCTTCATGAGATACAAGGGTCAAAGAGGGGAGACAGCTGGAACTAGTGGGGCAAAATAGTTGCTGCAGCGTGAAATAGGAATGAATACAATAATGTATGGTTCATCAATAGCCATTGGGTTTTTAGTAGGCATGAAGTGTTCTGTTCAGTATCAGCTAAGGGTTATGAAAATCCCCTTCAGTGTTGACAGTAGTGTGGCTTTTAAAGGAATGGGAAGAGTGGAACAGAAAGAAAATTGTACACAAACGGGGTATAGACTGAATATAAAAATCTGTGTGGACATAAACTTGTGAAGTTTAGCAGCAGTAGAACTTGAAAAGTGAAGAAGCAAATGCTCTTGGTGGAGTGCCCCCTTCCAGTGAAGTGTTTTACAACTCTATCATAATGAGTTAATGAGCAATATTGTCCTTGCACATGACTCAGGAAATGCAGTAGACTCTAAGAAAGCATTTACTAGTTCTAAAGAGATGGTTTAGGTACAAAGATCTAAATAATGTTGTTCAGATCCTTAGTACACTTCTGAAAAGACCAGCAGTGCCCATTGCTTTTGTGAGTAACTGTTAGCAGCCAGGCTCATTTCACCTGGTGTTCAAATACCAGAAGAGACTTCATGAAAAGCTCAAGGGATAAAAGATCAAGTCTGTTAAACTCATGTGCTTCTACCTGCTTTTCATGCATGCTAAACTTCTTAGTACTGTGGTTTTAGCTTTAATTCTATTCAAAGTATTATTGGTAGATAGCCTTTACAATCTCAATTATTGAAATATGCAAGAAAGCACTTACTAATTGTGTTTATATTCTCTGTGTAGTATCATATCAAGTATTGCTATATAAGACCCATTTTAATAGAATATATTCTATAACCTTCTAAAAAACAAAAAGTAATCTGTATTTCTTTTAATACCTCCTTTTAGATCAAAGATCTACAAGCACCCACCCTTGAAAATTTAAGTGCTTGAGTTTTTTATACTGTTTGCCTTGTAATTTAGTTGCCTGTCTCCTTCCTCATTCATGGTCACTAATTCATGGGTGGGTGAGTGCTATCGGAAAACATTCTGTCTTGAGACTAGTGGGTGCAAGTCATCTGGGTGATATTCTGATTTTTAATACTGAAGTCTTAGGTTTAACTCAAGGTATTAGGGAGCTTGGCCTTTGCAAAATGAGGTTGGTAATATAAAACTTAGACATGCTAACTGTGTGGGTGTTTGTGTCTGAGTGTGTGTGTGTATATATTTTCACACAAATCACACTCAGCAAGTACATAGACACATAGCCCTAAAGTTCACTGGAATCTGACAGAGGATACGAGAGGTCACAGGTATCTCAGTTTGGAAATTCTTGCTTTTGCTCTGGATCGACAGTAAATTTATTCAGCATTTACTGATGAAAATGGGAGCTCCCCGAATAAGTGCATGGTTTCCAGAGACTAGTTTTATTTGAAGTTACAGCTTTTCACTTTAGCTCGTGTCTGACCTTTTTCTGGTCAGTTAGTGACATGATTTAAAAGAGAGAAGGAAATATATGGGAAATGTTTTGACTGTGCAGAATACAAATGCTGAAAATAAGGTAAAGAGGGTTCAAGAGCTGTGGGAGTCAAGGTTTTTTGTTCTCTCTATGTACTTAAATCTTTTGGGGGGGGTGGCCCTGCATTTTCCTTGCCTTCTATTGTGTAGGTTTTGCAGGTTCTAAGTAGAAAAGGCAGGACTGAGATCCAGTGAGATGATCCCTTTGACCTGTCAGGCCTGAGCTCTGTTTCTGTTGATTGCTTGAAAGGTCATTGTGGTAAATTGCAAAAGTCATTTAATCTTTCCTTGTTCCTGTATCTGCAAAGTGGGTGTGAACATGTATTTGTAAAGTGCTCCAGATTTAGAGCTGAAAAGTGCATTACAAGCTATTGTGACTCTTGCTTATGGTATCACGTGGTAACTTACATTATTTTTTTAATGAACCACTAATTTGTGGTGTAACTTCTTTCTAATCAGCACAGTGTAATTGATACATGTTAAAACCATTAAATTTAGTGTTAATGAATCTACTGTAGAAAAATTTGCTTGAAATGGACTTATTAAAAAACGTTAACAAGTTTTTATGGTAATTTGCCTAGAGCTGAAAGCTTTCCATGTCCTAGTGCCCATAGGAAATTATTTTCACACCTATCTGAAGAACTGGTATTAAACCTTAACCAAAAAGAGCAGTTTGCCAAAAAGCTACATTACTGAGTGTGAGGGTAGATTTGATAGTGGATGTATGATTCAGAAACAACTTTCAGCATATCATAGGTTTACTTTACACTATAGTTTTACCAGTGGATCTAGATTTGTTTTAGAAGTGAGACTTTGTACCCAGTTCTGCCCTTATCTGGGACTGTATTAGTCATACTAGGACATGTAGTAGTAAAATTTATAGGTCAGCACTTAAAAGTGAAGCAGAATGCAGCAGTACAAAATGAGTAGAACAAGCCTAGTGACCACTGCTGCTGAAAATCTGAGAGATTTATTTTAATATGCAACATGGGGATGATTACTTCAGTCTTAGAGATGAAGAAATTTTGTGTCATGAAGACAAACTTCTACACAGTAGCTCAGATTAAATTAATATTATTTTCATGTGTCTAAAAACAAGTAGCAGAGAATGTGATTTTTAATATGACTCAGTGAGGTGCAAGATTGAAATAGCTTATGTACAGCAAGTCACTGATTTATTTAGTCATATAGTTGGTATGTAGGATATATATATAGACTGGGAAACTAATCTGTTCCATAGAGCTGAAGTGTAAAGGCGGATAGGGAGGTGGGATGATAGGAAAACCTTGGAGAGAATTGGGGAAACTGGATGAAACAGAGAGAACATGAAATCAAAGACTGAAGTTCATGCTGCCTCTTCCGTTCTCCTAACGAACTTCTAAGCTGCTTTACTTCAAATTTGGTTGTAGAGGTCACAATGAAAATAAATTATTTTGTTTAAGAATATGACTAGCTGACAGGAGAGTGAGAGACTGTTTTGGAGACTGGGATTTTTTTTGTCCCTACAGATGACTAGGTTGATCTGTCAGACAATGAAGTGTCCATGTAGGACCGGTTAGTGGAAACTGGTAGAGGCAGCAACCAAATTGGGCAACCTGGGCTGGATCTAGATCTATCCTCTTTTAGTTTAAAACTGTTCCCCCTCATCATATCACTACATGCCCATGTAAAAAGTCCTTCTCCAGCTTTCCTGTAGGCTCCCTTCAAGTACTGGAAGGCTGCTATAAGGTCTTCTTGGAACCTTCTCTCTCTGGGCTGAACAACCCCAACTCTCTCAGCCTGTCTTCATAGGAGAGGTGCTCCAGCCCTCTGATCATCATCATGGTCCTCTGGACTCTCTCCAACAGCTCCATGTCCTTGTTATGTTGGGAGCCCCAGAGCTGGCCACAGTACTCCAGGTTGAGGCTCATCAGAGTGGAATAGAGGGGGAGAATCGCCTCCCCTGATCTGCTGGTCACACCTCTTTTGATGCAGCCCTGGATACCGTTGGCTTTCTGGGCTGCAGGTGTACACTACCAGCTCGTGTTGAGTTTTTCATCAAGCAACACTTCCAAGTCCTTCTCCTCAGGACTGTTCTCAATCCATTCTCCACCCAGCCTGTATTTGTGCATGGGATTGCCCCAACCCATGTGCAGGACTTTGCACTTGGCCTTGCTGAACTTCATGCAGTTTGCATGGGCCCATCTCTCAAGCCTGTCAAGGTCCCTCTGGATGGCATCCCTTCCCTCCAGCGTGTCGACCACACCACACAGCTTGGAGTCCTTGGCAAACTTGCTGAGGGTGCACTCGATCCCACCGCCCATGTCGCTGATAAAGATGTTAAACAGTACCAGTCCCAGTACTGACCCCTGAGGAACACCACTCATCACTGGTCTCCACTTGGACATTGAGCCGTTGACCACAACTCTGAGTGTGACCATCCAGCCAATTCCTTGTCACACAGTGGTCAATCTGTTAAGTCCATGTCTCTCCAGTTTAGAGGCAGGGATGTTCTATGAGGGGCAGGGATGTTGTATGAATAAATGCTTTGCATAAGTCCAGGTAGATGACATCAGTTGCTCTTCCCTTATCTACCAATGCTGTAACCCTGTCATTGAAGGCCACCAAATTTGTCAGGCACGATTTGCCCTTAGTGAAGGGCACTTGTTTAGTGGTTAAAATTAGTCATTACTCGATTGAAATTCAATTCAACTTCAAAAGTTTCCAGGAGGTCAGTGCTGGATGTTCTCCAAGTGTAGAATGTCCACTGCTGCCTTGGACTTATTGATGGCTTAGTTCAGGTCCTGACACCCTGAGAAAAGCCTGATGATGCCTCTTTCTTCCCCTTCCTCCAGCAATGCCTAAGAATGCATCTCAGGTTTTTCTGTGGATGCAACACTGATGAGGCTAACTACAATTAAATATCCTCAAATAAGAATAAAATTAACTGTTTACCAAAGGACACTTGCTGCTAACTGAGTAGCTTAGCAGCATGCTGCAATACCATCTGGGAACCCAAATTCAGAAGGTTACATGGATCCTAGATTTCACACTGAGCTTATTGAAGAAGTAGCATATCTAGCATCTGGGAAAGAGTCCCCAAAGGAATGAGCAGCAGTCTCAGAGGAGTAAGGTTGTGTCACTACTCTAATAAATATAAATTAGGCAGGAGTGCTGTTAAAAGGTGATTGAGAAGGAAGAAGTGTTTGCTGGTGGGCACTACGCAAAGTGGAGAAGTTTTCAGAAGACCAAAGATCACGATTAAGATAAACATTTCAGACTGAAAACTGGCGTTGTCCTGATGCAGTCCAGACACTAAAAAAACCAATAATCAGTTAAACCATTGCTGTTAACTTATTTTAAGTCTTATATTTTCACGAAAACAGGGTATTGCAGGTGCTGGAGAAGCAGTACTGCAGCTCTTCCAGCAGCCTGGATGTGTGCTAACAAGCTGCACAAAACTCAGTGTGAAGTAACAACATTCATAGTTGTTCAGCAAAAATAACATGCTAGTTACTCGAAATGAAGTCAAGTTCACTGGAAATACATCTGTTACTTCACTTGATGTTCACTGTCAAGAAGAAAATGCCTAGGGACGTTAATCCATACCCCAGCAAAGCTCTTGCTGTTCTATGCATAGTTGGACTTTATCCAATATGCAAGTCTTGTACTGTCCTTACTGACCAACAAACGTGGCAAACTTGAGAATCTCTTATTTTCCTCAGTCCCTGCTTACCTACCGAGTGAAATAACAATTTGGTATGAGTACTTAACTCTTATTTAACTTTAAGCATATACATAAATCCCATTGATCGCAATTATCTGGATGAATTTATTACTTATTTGTATTATGAAGGTGACTAAATGTCTCCAGATTAGATTTGAGCCCTTCTGTGTAGCGCCTTACACAAACAGATCAGAGATGACTAGCCATAGCGAAGTGATTACAACCTCAGTAGACATTAGAGAGAGGGAAGCAGCTAATGCAGATGTAGCTTGTAGCACTGCTGCTATGATTGTCAGCGCTTTCCATAACAGGACCAGTTTGTCTGGCTGACTTAAAACTTTAATCTGAATTCTTCAAGAAGAAGCTGCCTCAGACTGCTTACTGAATTGTAATGGGGCCGGGGAGGAGGAGGAGTCACGTGGAAGCCATTTCTGAAAAGCTGTTAGTAAACTTTCTTTCTTAAAAAAAAGTCTTTGTTAAGAAACTGTATTGTTCCATGTTCGGGAGTTTAGTGAGCAGCCTCACATATGCCTAAAAGTAAAAAATTATTTCTTCCTATTAATTACTGCAGAAAAGTTTCCTTTGCTGTTGGTCGCTAACGAAGCATGTAGTAGAACCGTGAAACTAGATGGTAGAGGGGAGTGCAGGCCCATGAGTGCAGGCCAACTCCTGAGGTGACCCAGGTAGGTGATGTGGTTACACCTTCACGGTGTAGATGCATGCAATAACAGCTGCCTGGGCAACCTGAACTGTGGTATCTAATTAGTCCTTGATTTGCAACTTGAGTGTTGTTTTAATGCAAAGGGAGACTGTTTGTGTGTATATTTAAAAGCTGTGAAAACAGACTTCAGGAGAATCAAGCCTTCCCAGGGATCATCAGAGGGCTGGGATCTTTAAGTGTTAGAGGTCTGCATCGTAAATCCACAGTTGGTAAATATTCATTTATGCAACTAATCTACTTTACAGGGAGACTTGACACTGTGACTTTCAAGTTCCACATTTGTTCTAATTTTGAATAGGTTATTAGGTGAGGGCTAGTTGAATGTGAAGGCGTAAGTGAGAGGAAAGCATGTTGTTAATCCTTGTTTTATTAATAACAGACTTAAGGTAAAGCTGTTGAAGTGCAGTGTTTCACAGAGAAACCAAGCCAAAACATTGAAGTGAGGATGAATGACAAAAGAGATGAGAAATAGCATGGATTTATTTTTATTTTTTTTCATTTTTAAACATCTGGTATTTTCTGTGCTACTTTTAAGGAGTGAGGCTGCAGTGTCTTAAAGTGAAGACTGAATTAGCAACAGAGGAAGTTAAAACTTCTCCTTAAATGAAATCTGTAGGTAGCCTCAGCAAAGATTGCAATTTAGAAGGAAATTAAACAGCAAACTTGAAAGTAAAATGTATTAAATCTCCAAACTAATTATCAGAAGCTTCTACAGAATAAATATGAAATGGCAGACAAGACACCTCCTCCCCATGGCACCTCATAATTAATAATTTATAAGTTACTAGTGCAATGCTTGTGTTTTTCTAATAATTGAGGATTTCAAGAACTTGATCTATCATCCTAGTTTTGACTCAAGGAAAATTAATTAAAAATTGAAAAAAAGACTGTACTGCTGTTCTTGGGTAAATATGATCTTCCAGGAGACCAACTAATGTCATTTGCCCATAGAGAAGGTATTCTCTCAGTTGTTAGAGTAAAAGAAATCAACAACAAAAAACCATTATAACAGTGGACATTATTTATCCTCTTACAAGAAGTTGGAAAGAGAAGCCATTGGGACTGCTAGGGAAGATAGCTGGCTAAAAGGACAGTTGTGTTGGAAATAGGCAAGCGCTAGGAGTGCTTAATAGTTGAGTGGCCACTTACTTTCAGTTTGCTAACAGTTCATGTTGCAGAAGCTGAAATACGAACCAGTGATTATTAATAGACTTTTCTGCAGGAGGATGGAAAAGTTAAGGAGTTTGGCTGTATAATTTGATTGATAAAACTAACTTGCATTCCATTAAATTAATCCAGCAAGATGCAGATCTAAACACAATAATATTGTCAAATGAAAAAGTTTTATCCTTCCCACAGATCCATTGTTCAATAACCTGTCTGCCTATATAACAGATTATCCCAGGATTCTGTTACGATTCCAGAGCAAAGTCATTCAGCTTTATGACTAAGAGAAAGGCTCATTTTATTTATTCTTAATTTTGACATAAATCACACCTGCAGTGTTCACACTAGAATGAGGATCTACTTATTATCTGATTTTTAGATCATGCTCATTGGTATTGAATATTATTGTCCAAGTTTGGTTTTAAAACGCTTAGATTTAAAATCAGGAGTGTAAGAAAGCTTAATAGACAACTGCATTTTTAATTGACTCAAGACATTCCAGAAGACATAAATCTCTTTTGAAATGAAAATAGACCTAGCTGCAAACCTGCCTATTTTCCCACTCCGGAAAGTGATTCATGTGAACTAGGACACATGTAGGAGTCACTGGGCTTTCGTGAGGCTTTTCATGTCAAGGCGCATTTGCAGTGCTGTAGCAAAGTAGCTCTGGACAGGAGGGTTAGTCTTAATACTTAAGTATGATGTTCCAGCTTTGTTTAATCTACAACTTAATAGAATTGAAAAGTTCAGGGTGTTTTTAGGGGGAGAGGGGTTTTTTTTTGTGGAGTTTGTTGGTTGTTTTTTTTTCTGCACACATTACATCATACCTTTAATTCACAGATTGTCCTAGGACTCCTGATACTCCAAATAGCGATCCTCGGTTTTCTACTAATAACAGATTGATGGCCTTAAAGAAGCAACTGGATATAGAACTGAAGGTAAAACAGGGAGCAGAAAATATGATACAGATGTACTCCAATGGCTCTTCAAAGGTAAGGCTTTGGAATGCTTAGAACACTAAATGATTGTGGGTTTCATATTGCTGTGGTGTGAATGTACAATATTGAAATTGCATGCTGTTTATGTTTTTAGTTTGGGGTGTATTTTTTTTTTATTAAGTAGTTATGTCAGATCTGCTACAAATTACTACACCATTTTTTGTTGTGGTTTGATACCCACTCAAGTGATTGTTTTATCAATTTGTCCACATGCAGTTCAACCTAAATAACAAATCCGGCTTACTAAATTTAGTATATCTAGTAATCTTTGATCTTGTGTGATTCGTGCAGCAGCAAAGCTTGGTATGACATTGGCTGGTGTCTGATGCTTTTGCTAGCTCCACTAAAAAAAAATCCATTAGTTTAAAGTAGTAGTGTGCGTAATAATTACATAAAAGGCAGCACTGCCAAGTATGTTTCTGAAATGGTCATCTAGTTTTAGTTGGCAATAAAAAGATTTGTACCACGTATTTGTTCTAACAAGATGTGTATAGTATTCTGATAGAGTACTTTTATTTTTTTTTACAGAAGTGTGGTTTTGTAGAGGTAGCATCTGATAGCATCAAACTGACGTTAAAAATAAAGCCACACTTATTTCTAGATCTGAATTTTAAATGCATGCTCATTTGCACTCACTCTTGATAACATCAGAAGTTCTTCAAGGAGGAAGGGTGAGAAGTGTTTGCTAACTCCTGAATGGATTTGACTTCTTACATTGTCTTAACTATGTAATAAAATTCACCATGTACTGAGAATTCCTTAACTCAACTGAAAGGCAAGCCAAACCTTTTAAATTAAAAACCCACCAAAAAAACCAACAAAAAACCAACAACAAAACCCCAATAAAGACAAAACCATATTTTATTAGTATAAGGGACTCATAGTCCTCAAATGAGAAAAAGGGCAGGAGGAGTCCTCTACTTACCTGCCCCTTCACCCTTCAGTAGTTACTCGTTGCCTGTTCTTTCCATTTACTTTTACTAAATCATTAAGGAGGTGAATTTCCAAACTAAGGGGCAACACAAGCATAGATCCAACAAATAGTATGTAGTAGCTTGGTTAAATGTTTTTTGCGTCCAGACAGTAATAAATAAATAAAATGGAAGTGTTTTAAATTCTTAGAACTGACTGACCCAGCACCTGGCTAGGTGGGTACACTTACTAAAAAGAAGTGTTTAACTTGAAGGGTAGACATTTGTGAATTGCATTGCTACCCCTTATAATTGATAATAACCAAAAAGTGTTGGAAAGGAACTTAGTGTTTGAATGATTTTCTGGACTGTGGGGAGGCAGATTACATTGTATCTGCCTCCTGTATGCCTTTCTTACACCTTGCAAAAATTGCAGTGAATGGTGCGCTGCCCCAGAAAAATGAGTTTAGACTAGATGGACCATATGTGCCATCAGCTCATTCTGTCCCAGCAGCACCTCTGTTAACCAGGTGGTAGTTTGATAGCCTTATCTGAAAGTGACCTGTAACCTACTAGTCTGGGGCAGATGGAAGAAATACCTGGAGTGCACCTTATGACTAAGGGCCTGGGAATGCTGTCTATGCACCACAGTCCCTCAGCTCCTGGAAACCCTGGAGCCTGCATCCTCTGGCACCATGTACTTAACATCAGGTACACTTAAAAATAATAATCAGCTGACCCAATGGATCAAAAGACATATATAAATTATGTTCTTAATAAACCCTCAGTAAGTAACTTTATAACAGCCTGAAAAAACTTAACTAAACACTCAGGCTATAGTATTAGACATCATTAGCAGGCTTTGATCAGACTAGGTAGAAAGGATAAATTCAGGCTTGCTTTATGATTGAGGCATGTAATTAAAATTGATGATTGAATCTTATATTTGCAATTGGTAAATGCTTAAATATGCCTACCAGATTGGGTGTATATAGTAACTGGGCTGGGGAGAGCAAGCTGGAAAACACAAAAGTATTGCCAGCTGCTTCAGCAAACAGGATGGAAACGGTGCGTATTCATTCTCTCATGTTCTGATACTCAGTAGTGAGTTAATTTGACAGGTTTTAACTAGGCTTGAGCATGGTGATTGTGTTTTAAAGAGCAGAGCTTAAAATAACTGAAGTGTTTGGATGAGGTTGGCAAAAGGGGAAAAAAATTCCCAGTTTGAATCTAACCCTGATAATCCAGTAGTTCTTTAAAAAATAGCTGCAGGACCCTCTTTAAAACATATTAAACTATTTTGTGACTTTAATTCAAGTATACCATATGATCTGATTTCAAATTTGTTGTATTATTTTCAGACCTAAATTTAATGGAAGGAAGTTGTCACTTGCTTCTTACAAATGAAAAAGCAGTCTGTTAATAGCAATAAACCCATCATCTCATGAAAAGGTTTTCCATTTATACTGCTTGCTTCAGTAACATTCAGCTCAACCTATTTGGACTTAAGTGTTTCTGAGATATTGATCATCTTTCCTTGGACTTGTGTGCATTCTCTGAGATCTCATGACAGCTTTGCAGATCAGTTTTAAATGCACTGTCAGTTCTATACTCAGGAGATGCCTTAAAATATTTTGTATTCAGCCTCCAACGCTGAAAGAGCTGCTGAGTATAACATATCCATTTTGATTCTGAAGATTGGGTTTTCTGTCTCTTGAAGAAATAAGGATATCTCTCTAATCCTGAATTACCACTATTTTAAACTTGAAGGGCTGATATTCCCCCTGAGCAAGCAAATCCATTGCATAAGAGCATATGAGGAACTGTCAAGCAACAAGATCAAAAATAAGATAATAGTGAAGATGCAGACAAAGGAACACTTACAGCATATTTATACATCAGAATGATGCATGGCTAAGGTTTAATACAGAATTCAGGAGTTGCTTGTAATCGGTTACTTAGATTGTGTACTCCACTGTAGGCAGTGGTTATTTCAAAAATTGACATTTGTATTTGAGAAGGAATTAGTTGAGGAAATTCAGTGTAGCCATTAAATAATTCAATAGCAAACATGGAGTTTTAAAATATGAAAACTAGTGGTATCTCTCTGAAACGTTGATTAATACTAAAACTTAAAACCAAGAGTTCTGATACCACTGATATGCAGAGTGGGCACAATTTCTCTGCATGTAGCTAGAGCCTTTTCATGTGTATATCTTGGAGTACCTACCCTGCAGAACACAGGGTAGCATCAAAATATGTGAGCAAGTAATACATTAGGTGTGAGGTCGTAGTGGAGTTCTGTGCAGGTAAATTTCTCTCTTCTCAGTATGCTGATTTTTCTCACAGTAGGCTCCATGGTGCCAGTATTTCTGGTATCTGTGCTACACTGCAGTTCTTTGTCTTGGTTGTGGTAAGGGGAATAATTTAATTTCTTTAACAACTTAAAGAATTGATAGCTTCATTACAAAATTAAAAATGTAAGTATAAACCATGTCCATGGGAAAGTAACTTAGTAATGAGGTTATAGAGTGGCTACAAAAGGAATTAACCAAAATACCCTTTGGGCTGTAACAAGTGTGATACTCATCTGTGCTGGCTACTGTTAATTACTCTGATTGATTTGCACTGCACAGACAGGGCAAATAGACTGCCTTAAATTTTCTCATACCCCTTTTTTTGTTCTTAGGGTAAGTCAGATCAATTTTAAGTTGTGATGTTCCCAGAACATTTAGAGAGAGCCATAGAGCAGCCATAAAAGCACATGCACAGTTCCACATGTAAGAACCATTTGATAATCCATTGTAAGTCAGATCTCCAGTAGCCGGAGGACAAAAAATGGTAAACCTGAGACACGTGTGGCTGGCTGCACTCGTGACAATGAAATGGTACTAGTTTGAAAGTTCAGCTTCAGAAATACTCTCTTCTAAACTGCTTCTTGTGTTACTGCTTTTGAAAACAGAAATTGGTTAGCTTAGTTGATTTAGATGAACAGTACTGTACTTTAAGTTATTGATGAAATAGCTAAGGAAGTGACCCTCATTATGTACTCATTAATACGAAAAGATCTTCAGCTTTTATTTGTTCAGAAAAACATACCGTAGATTTATTTATAATGTGCTATGTAAGCTAACTTCATATTTCTAAATTCAAGATTGAAAATCAGCTCAAGTGAATTGGTACAATGATTTTTACATAGATTTAGTCTAGCAAATTTGTCTATTAGAAGAGCTCTCATCATACAGTAAATCTGAGTCATTCTATATAGGGTGGATATATTTTGCACTTAATATCTTGTCCTTTCTGTAGTATCAGCTTACAAAACGTTGACCTATAGATGTAATGCTGCTAGATCGTGCCTCCTTTATTCAGTTTTAAACAGATACAGTTTCCAAGAGAGTGGCTTGTAGTGTTTCATCAACCAGACTATGCCTCTGTCCTAACTTAATTTCCTCTAATATCCTAATGTGGTTAGTTGAATTGGCCTGCTATACCAAATGAACTACATGGATTTAGTTCTTGTTCCTAATGCATGTGGTCTTTGAAGCTTTCAATGTGTTTTGTTCCATGAAGAGTTTCTGATTTTAACTTGTTTGTTTGTTTTAATAGGATCGCAAACTTCTTGCTACAGCTCAGCAGATGCTCCAGGACAGCAAGACAAAAATAGAAGTTATAAGGATGCAGATTCTTCAGGCAGTCCAGACAAACGAATTGGCTTTTGATAATGGTGATGGAGTAGAAAGAAAATATGAATCATTAATATCAGAATGCCATGTAGATATGTACCCATATGCATACAGAGTTACCATAAATTTCTATTGGGAATGTTAGCTAAAACTTGCACGAACAAAAAATAATCAGAGACTAGACATACCCTTTGCGTGTTAGGATGACAAATATATCTGCCTTGAAGCAAAATACCTTAAGCTTAATGAAGAGAAATACAATCTATCTTCATCATCCTTTTTATACATTATGCAGTCTGTTTTCGCTTTGTGGTCTTAGTTCTCCCTTCACACACGCTTTCTTTTGCCTTGACAATAACTAGTAATTTTCTTTAAAGCATATAATCTTTTCACTATCCTAAAAAAAAAATTCTGACGCAGGTACAAAGCCTGCTTGTCATATTCAAATAGTTTGACCTTATTATTACTAATGGGAGCACAGATGGAGGCAAATTTGTGTTGTCTTTGTAGGTATTTAGGCTAGATTGAGTAGTAAACAACTGTTTTAAAAACAAAACAAACAAAAAAAAACCTCAAGTGTTTTTAAAACCACCTGAATTGAAGCACTCATGCTGCATTTCAGAAGTATTCTTAAACTTTGGAAATCTTTAAATAAATGAAAAATAATCCCTGAGCTGTAGTAGCATGAGTGTACTATAAAATTGTGGGCATACTGGTACATCTCTAAGTCTTTAACTTTATTTGTATGCATTTCTGAGTATTGAGGTTGCATGTCAATCCTCATAATCAGGGCCTGGATATATCCTAGATAATGAAAAATGTGTGTGTGTTGTGTTGTGTTTTGTGGGGTGAAGGGGGGTTGGTTTTGTTTGTTTATTCTTATGCTTATGGCCCTTCTGGCTTTTTTAACACCCCATTGTAGCACATGGTTTATGTATGTCCTTTGTTCAAAAGAAAAAGAAAAGTATTCAAACTAGAAAGAGCTTCCACATTCTCTACGAATTACAGCTCCTCAAGGAGTAGGACCTGTTTATTGGATTGAAGCCCTGATCAGTTATTTCTTCCTTCAAATGCACATGCTCAAAATTTCACAGAATAGATTGAGTTGCAAAGGACCTTAAAGGTCATCTAGGCCAACCCCCCCAGCCATGCACAGAGACATCCTCCACTAGACCAGGTTGCTCAGGGCCCCATCCAACCTGGTCTTGAGCATTTCCAGGGATGGGGAATCCACCACTTCTCTGGGCAAACTGTTCCAGTGTTTCACCACCCTCATGGTGAAAAACTTCTTCCTTATATCTAACCTAAAGCTACCCTCTGTCAGTTTGAAACCATTACCCCTCGTCCTGTCACAACAGGCTCTGCTAAAAAGCCGGTCCCCATCTTTCTTATAGGCCCCCTTTAGGCTTTGAAAGGCAGCAATAAAATCCTCTTCGGAGCCTTCTCTCCTCCAGGCTAAACAGCCCTAACTGTCACAGCCTTTCCTCATAGGACAGGTGTTCCAGACCTCTGATCATCTTTGTGGCCCTCTTCTGGACTTATTCCACCAGGTCCATGTCTGCCTTGTGCTGAGGGCTCCAGAGCTGGATGCAGTACTCTGGGTGGGGTCTTACCAGAGCAGAGTAGAGGGGCACTGTTGCTTTTATGGCATACTTCAAGCTTTTCCTTGGACTACCAAATCTGTATCTCTGCATATCTCAAGCTTTTTTTATTATTATTTTTTTTTTTATTACTTTTTTTCCTGTTTATATGGGGGAGGGGTTAATTTTAAAGAAATTAAACAGGGGCATGGTCTTCAATGAAGATTGTTTATATCTCTTTACAGCAAAACCTGTGATAAGCCCTCTTGAACTTCGAATGGAAGAATTGCGGCATCATTTTAGGATAGAGTATGCTGTAGCAGAAGGTGCAAAAAATGTGATGAAATTACTTGGATCTGGGAAAGTTACTGACAGAAAGGCACTTTCAGAAGTAATTTACATTATTACAATTTATAATACTTTACTTTAAATGTTTTTTCAAGAAAAAAAAAGTTGAAATCTTTCTTTTTTTATTATTATTTTAAAAAGGCGCAAGCAAGATTTAATGAATCAAGCCAGAAGTTGGACCTTTTGAAGTATTCACTGGAACAGAGATTGAATGAACTTCCTAAAAACCATCCCAAAAGCAGTATTATTATAGAGGAGCTCTCACTGGTCTCTTCACCCACATTAAGTCCTCGTCAAAGTGTAATATCTACTCAAAATCAGTATAGTACACTGTCCAAACCAGCAGCTTTAACAGGTATGATTTATGGAATTTTGTTGTTTATTAATTGGTTTAAAACAAGTCTTTTAGCACCAGCTTTATTTCTTTCTGGACGTATTTCATTGTTGTTCTTTTCCTAGACAAAGACATTTAGAATTTCCAAGTGTCCAAGCACCAAAAAAATGCAGATAAGTTTCTTTGATTTATTTGTTGACCTTGTTATAATCCTGGTGGAAAAGTGAGGTTCTGGCCTTAAGCTAGGTCACTATGGAACGATATTACTCATATATGCAACGCCTCTCATCTCTAGATTATCAAGCACTTTTTAAAAAGGTGGGTAAGTATCATTATCCCCATTTTACAGATGGGGAAACTGAGGTGCAGAAGGGTTAAGTGACTTACCCTGATCACACAACAAGTCAGTGGCAGAGCTGGAGATAGGTACCTAGCCTTTTTCCCAGTGAGATTTATGCTATGAAAACATGTGTTATGTTTGTAAACATAGAGGGAGATCCTAACAAACGTGCATAGAACTAGTGAAGCCTCTGTATAATAAATTGCAATTAGACATGGAGATAGTTTGGGGGTTTGGTTGGTTGATTTTGGGCTTTTTTAGAGACTTTAGCCTACTGTGAGGGAACAGTACATTTATATATAAATGTAAGACTGAGGAACTTCTCATAGTTTGGTTTACCTGGAATTGTCTTCATCAGACATAAACTGTTTCAAGAGATGAGTCATACTTTAACAAAGCTCTTAAACGTTTGTCTCCCAGTGTTCTTAAAGAAAAGCAAATACTTTTGATTAGTTGGGTGTATGTTGCTTTACTAAATTTAATTAATAAGTGGTCATATAAAAATTACTAGTACAGATAGGTTTGGTTTTTTGTTTTATTTCCAAAAACTTTTTACATTAACTGTTAACAGAGTAAGTTTATTATAAAAACAATCTGTAATTCAAATGTTCCTCTAGTTATACATGTATAACTGAAACCAGAATTTAGTTTTGAAGTACTGTGGGGTTATATTTTAAAACAAAAAGAGGAACTCTTCTGCGAAGCTGCAATAATAATAAAATGGAGTGAGTCTACTTGTCTTCCATTTTGGTTCAGTAAGACAAGTAGCAAAGGGTAAAAAGCATCTAGGCCTCAGCCAAGAGCCTTTGTGAAGTTGCAGAGTGATGAAGAGAACTGTTTTTATGTTATATGGAGTTTCAGATGATCAGTGACCATGGGCAAGGAAGTATTGTGCCTTGGTTTTAAAACAGCTTTCTTTTTTTTTTTTTTAAATTATTCTTTTCCCGTGATTTATAATTATGGGTCAGACACATATTGTCAGTGACAAATAATTCATCTTTAAATGTGATTTACTGATACATATGAACAGTTCCTAATAGGAGTTACCACAACAGAGCTACATGCTTGTGAAGTTCTTAATAGTTTGTTTCACTTTCGTATTAGCTGCACAAAGAGCTTTTGTATTGAACTGGATTTAAATGAACGGTGGTTTTGTGTTTTGCCTCTAACACTTTGTGAATAATAGATCAGTGCTACTGCCATACTTTAAGTGCATCAACAGAACTTTCAGATATGCATCCAGTCCTTATACAAATTATAGCCTTTCTGCTTATTTTCTTTATTACTATTATTTTTCTTAAACAGTTGGAGAATTAAGTATTCTTTTACCTTCTAACCTGTTCTGAGAGCCAGTAGCAGCATCCTTTGCCTTCATAGCCTAATGCTTAGCTGCCACTTGTGGCTGTTGGTTCCCTGCAGGATGGGATTTCTTACATGGGTTTTTCAGTGTCTGTTCTGCGTACTATAATGTTGCCAGACCATTTTTATGTCAAGTCTGATTTAAGTTTCTGTTACAAAAGAGTACCTTTTTAAGTTTCACAGTTAAGTACATTTGTGGTCAAAAGAACACACTGTTTGGGAGCTGCATTTCTAGCTGGCAGTATGATTATGAACTTCCTAATTCCGCTACTTCTAATAGTTAATTTTGTTAGTCTCAGTGGTGCCACAGTTTTACAGATGCTATCTTGTACAGGATGAGGTAAGCCTACTGTTTTTGTAACCATCTGTGGTATTCAGATGTTTCTGTGCTGCTGGAGGAAACACTCTTAAATTACAACAGAAGCCTCTATACCTCATTTGGTTAAAGATGTAAAAGATTTTGAAGAGTACCTTTTGTCTCAGCTTTTATACATCCAAATTCAGTCAAGTTGGAATAATTCAATGATTTTAAATTATGTACTAACTCAAATTTGACTTTAGCGTGCAGCAGGCAAGTGTGATACCTGAATGTATCTTAAACAAATTTGTAGTCTCAGTAGTCAATGTGTTCATTTTAATTACTGGAACATTCTGTCCAATATTAATTGGTTATATGAAACTCATGAAAAAATTCTTATTGTTCCACCATTCTTCAGTGAAGAAAACAAAAATACTCCTGAGATACAGAAAAAAATTATTTTGTGTTATTTTGGTGAACTGTTGTTCCTTCTAGAAGGTTGAGTCCCGCATATTTGACTTTCAGTGCTTATTTTCAGTATATTTGTCTCTCTTACATTTGTCTCTTGATTTCATCTGATATTTCCGTTATACCCTGCAGTGGTCAGAATGTGAGCTATTGCCATAAATACAATCATTAATCATTTAATTTGTTTGATTCAGAACAGAAATCTTTGATAAATCATTGTCTGTCTTGTTTTAGGTACCCTGGAAGTTAGGCTAATGGGCTGCCAAGATATTTTGGAAAACGTCCCTGGCCGATCAAAAGCCACGTCAATTACGCTACCTGGTTGGAGTCCAAATGAAGCCAGATCATCGTTCATGAACAGAACCACTAAAACTAAAACTGGGACCAATAGGAACCTTCTGAAAACTGATGACTTATCCAGTTCAGTATACTCCTTTTATTTTTATGCATAGCTTTTATTTACATTTTAATGTGCATGCTGTGTTCTGTAATTTAAAATACTGTGTTGATTGTAAGCTTTAAACATATATTTTTTTCATCTGTCAAGTTGTTTGGAAAAAAAAACCAAAACCAAACCAAAACCACAACCCCACTATTTTGCCTGTAAGAACCAATTAAATATGAGATTACATTTTTAAGGGAAACTTACTGAAGATTTTTTTGGTTTTGGAAAATCCTCTTAAAGATTTATGCTGAGTTTCTGTACTTTACTTTACTTACAGATGAAGTCTGTGCTGTACTGAAGCTGGATAACACTGTGGTTGGTCAAACTAGCTGGAAACCTATTTCCAATCAGTCGTGGGATCAGAAATTTACACTGGAACTAGACAGGGTAAAAACGTTGTTTTCCTTCATTGACAGCTATAGTAAATTCTTTAGATTAATTTTATGTTGCTTTATTTTATTTTATTTCCCTTGTTGAGACTATCTTCAAATCTCCTGTGTGTGTGTAAGTATTCCCATCCTTAACAGAATGAACCCCTGGGTTAAATTATTATGCTGGGCTGACATTCCAGAAATTTTACCTTTTCTGGCCTACAAATTGACATAATGTTTTTATCTGTTTATTTAGCCTGTGATAGATGGTGCTTACATTTCTGTTAGGATCATCAGCTTCTCATTATTTATCAGTAAATTCTAATATCGGGTACAATTTGGATATTTTGGTAAAGCTATGCCATAGAATTTTTACAGTGCTTCTGTAGAAGTGTTCTCATGTGAAGCTGATCAATAGTTCTTTTCTAGAACTTTAAATGTTACTTGGAGGACACAAGTATCTGAAATGATACTTGATGTTTCTTTCCTCACACCTTTTGAAGAGAATTTGTTTTATAGGTTTAATCAAACATTTATTTTTTAGATACCTGGTAATCATAGTATTTTAAGGTACAAGAATATTTTTTTTTTCCCCATCAGTGTTTAAAATAGACTGAAAATCAAACTGTATTTTAGGAGCCTAAATGTCATCTCCAGTATATATTTTTTAAAAATGAAGGGGGGGGAAAAAAGTCATCTTCCTGTTTTTGCTCTCTCCCCAGCTCACCCTACCCCACCCCTCTGAGCCCCAAACCAGATGCCTTCCATCTAGGAAGGAAGCAGTTTTATACGTGCAGGTTGAGAAATTCAGTTCCGGTTAGCAGTAGTGCAGAACAAAACCAGCAGCTGTGGAGTCCTGAAGTCTTGATTATTTTCAAACTAAGACTAGGACTAATCAGAGTTCAGTAACTGCTCCTACCAGCCTAGTATGTGTCCTGTTCACTACTTAAGAACCCGTGTGTATTTCTAGAGACACTGTATGAAGTCTTGCATTATGATGTGTATGCAGGGACTAAAATGCAGCCATGAAATGCAATTGTTACTTGTAAATAACATGGAAAACTGGTAAAGCTGAGGTTTCTAAACACAGGTAAAAAGTTGTTGTCAAAGCATGAGCTAAAATATCTTGAACTAGCACTGTTTTTAGACTGACTCAAAAATTCTGGTGACTGTTTATGACTCTCTCCTTCTACTCTTGGGGGAATTTTATGCTTACACTTTTATTTGGACACTGGAGATCACATTTGAACTGAACTGAAATGCTGCAGTCACCCTGGTGAGAGCTTGCTCGGTATGACTAGTTAGTGCTGGCACACTCTTAAAAGTAACAGCTCTGCATTGTGATCCTTGAGTTGCTAGATCTTACAATTGTACAGAGGTAGCTCTTGCGGAACAATTACTAATAAATAATTTCCTGTGTGTATGTTTCCTGTCACAGTCACGTGAATTAGAAATCTCAGTTTATTGGCGTGACTGGAGATCTCTGTGTGCAGTAAAGTTTCTGAGGTTGGAAGATTTCCTGGATAACCAACGGCATGGCATGTGTCTCTATCTTGAACCCCAGGGCACTCTGTTTGCAGAGGTAAAAATGTTTCTTTGAAACACTTGAGTATACCTGCAATTATTATATTGCAGAATAGTTTAAGATGTCTTTCTTAAGCTTTTAATAATGCATTTGTTCTGAAACTTGAATTATAACACACATTATTTGAACTGCAGGTTACATTTTTTAATCCGGTTATTGAAAGAAGACCAAAACTCCAGAGGCAGAAGAAAATATTTTCAAAACAGCAAGGTGATTGTTTAATATAAACATGTAAACTTCAAAAATTGTTACAGATCTGTGCTATTTTTTACACAGAGACTTAATATTTGTCTGTGAATAAAGCTGTTGATAATGAACGATTTGGCGTTGCATTTAGAAATGTTTTCTTTTAGAATTCCTTATTATGCATTATCATTTAATAGTGAATAATTAGGAACTGCTACGGAATATTACAAATTCAGTTTGTTCTTCATGAACTATAAAACTGATTAATATGATTTTTTTTTAATTATAGCTTTTGGTAATAAGTAAGGAAATTACTTGCACTCTATTTTCTTTTTTCACAATATCCACAGGCAAAACATTTCTCAGAGCTCCTCAAATGAATATTAATATTGCCACTTGGGGACGGCTGGTAAGAAGAGCTATTCCTACAGTAAATCACTCTGGCACCTTCAGCCCCCAAGCATCAGTGCCTGCTACCGGGCCAGTGGTTGATGCACACGTTCCTGAACTAACGCTGCCAGCCAGGTAGGTGATATCTACAATTTTTAAGTACTTTTAAGAGCAAGAGAAACAGTGAGATGCTTATGCTCTAATGTACATAATGTATGTCAAATCCATTTATTCTGCAAGACTGAAGACCTTTCAGTGTTTTAATTTGGACATCCATTTTATAGAGAGATAGACACACAAGATTTCTTTTAAGAGAAATCTACATAACGTGCAGTTTTAAGTTGGTTTTCATACTATTAAATCAGTCTCTACTATACACTGAAAAGTTATTTGTTTTCTTGCCAGTGACTCTCCTGTAGCCAAATTGGACTTTGAACTTGAGCCCGAGCCTCCACCTGCTCCGCCCCGTGCATCTTCCCTTGGGGAAATATGTGAATCTTCCTCTGAGATAAAGGCTCCTGATGTGCCATCTCAGGCAAGTGCTTTAAGAATTTTTGGCTATACAGTTTAACAGGTTGCAGTATTGGCACCTTTATGGTAGATTTGTTCCCTTATATTTCAGCACGTGCTCCCTTAACTTACACATACAGAACCGTCTCAAGAGAGTGTTCCAATTACTCTTGGTAGCAAACTGCTTCCATGGTTGGTGTGTTCAACTCTCCATGTCACTGGCTGCACCACAGAAAAAACAAAGCTCAAAATCATTAGAGTAGTCAGGAAAAAATGGGTTTACTAACAGAGCAGAAACACTGGAGCAATAGGTTTCATCGGTCTGTTAATAGCTTGCTTATCTACATCATCTTGAAGTATACCATTTTAGCTTAGGTAATTCTGATGTTAAGAATTTCACGTGCTTATAGTAAAATTTCTGCATTCATTTGCCATCACAATCAGTTTTAAATTTTCAGATGACTTCTTCTTTTTCTTCACAGGATGAAGTAACAAATTTTGATTTTGAAAATGGCAGAAATAGTATTGTTCCAAAACTCCAGCCTGAAATAATTTGTGAGCCTGATGTTCCCCATTCAGACATAAAATACACCAACACCCGAGAGCCTGAAGATAGAAGGTATAAATGTAGTGGGTTTGCTGTTAATCTGAATAGTATCTCTTAAAGTTAACAAGCTAGAAGATTTTTGACGATGCTTTTATATATATAGGTCACAACAAAGATTTCAATTCAGTCTGAAGGATTTCAGATGTTGTGCTGTACTGGGCAGAGGACATTTTGGAAAGGTAAATGTCAAAAGGCTATATCACATGTCAAGACTATATCAGAAACTAGATATAGCTCCTACATGAATTGCTTATCTTCTCTTTTAGGTGCTGTTGGCAGAGTACAAAAACACAAACGAAATGTTTGCTATTAAAGCCTTAAAGAAAGGAGATATTGTCGCTCGTGATGAAGTAGACAGGTCAGTTTGTAAAATATAATACATGACTTCCATAAATCATGTTTTTCTGCAGGCAACACAACCGTAAGCTCTACCAAACAGTAGTTACATTCAGTGAAAAAGCAAAACAAGTTATCTCCCTGCTTAGGTGGCTGCTGCAGATGTGTAGTCTTTCTTCTGGGGCAAGGAGGGAGCCATGTAGTCCAGGAATACTGGTTCCTTTAGTGCCCTTCTTACCATGCCTGTACTACAGCTCTGACTTAAAGCTGATCCTGTTTTTCATTTAGGTTCTCTTGCAATTATTTATTCTAATTACTTGTTCTATAGACTTCTATCACATTTCAGGAGGACAGTGACTGTTTTCTTTACTGTCAGAAACACCTATGATGGTATTTCTCAACCTCTAACATACTGTCATACTTTGTCCATCATATTTTCCCTTAAATTTCATGTATACTGCACTATTGTGGGGTTTTTTTATCTTTTTGCTCCAAAACTCAGATATTTTCTTTGCTTGGAAGTAAAGTGGTAGTTACAAAACTGTTTAGTTCTAGTGCAGGAAGTTGCTTTTACAGCTGTTTAATAGTGACTATATTCATTTGACTTGCAGGAAGAAAGAAAAATATTAAGAATAAGCTACAAATTAACCAATTGGCTTAAGGAGAAATACTCTGGAATTACTCTAGATAGATGTCTATAATATTGTTACTCTTTTTCCACTTTATGTATTGTATCCAATTAAGATAAAAATGGATTGAAGCTAAATGTCACACGATACTTATGCATACTTAATACAAGTCTGAGTATTTGGGAGCAAAATTGGCAGGGTACACACGTCACGGACTGCTGGGCTTCCTTTTTTATTTGTGAAAGCTAAATGCAACTTTGTGAGAATCCTGACATCAACTTAACGTGTGTGCAAATATTAAAAGCTCTCTCTTGAAACAAAAAATGTTCTTATCTTATCCTGAGGAACAGAAGAAAAAACGTAAGGTGTAAATTACCAATAGTTACTGAGAGTTGAAAAATTGTGGTTCAGGATTCAGCTGTAAATTTGTGATTTTCTGTTTGCAGCTTGATGTGTGAAAAGCGAATATTTGAAACTGTGAATAGTGTAAGACATCCCTTCTTGGTGAACCTTTTTGCTTGTTTCCAAACCAAAGATCACGTTTGCTTTGTAATGGAATATGCTGCTGGTGGGGATCTGATGATGCACATTCATACTGATGTCTTCTCTGAACCAAGAGCAGTGTGAGTATCCATCCCTTTTTGTGTCATTAAGTGAAGGGCATTTTGTTCAGTGGACAAGAACTAAGATCTCTATCACCGCATGCCTCTATTTTGTCATTTCAGTAAATACTGTTTAAGTTTTTAAAAGGGTTAGAGATTCTAACTGATTTTGTAAGAAAAAGACACATGAGGTTTAATGTGCCTGAATCCACGTTGAATTCAAAAGTTATATACAAATATTTTATTTTTATAATACTTTAAAAAAATACATTAAAAAGCTAAATGAAAAGTTAAAATAGCAAACAAGGCTAAAAAAGGAAAGAATAAGCCAAATTAGAAGTCCTTCAATGCCATGGCACTGGACAATACAGAAAATTCAACCTCAAGGCCGAGCAAGCATACTACAGTTTGAAAGCTGCAGGTTTAAGCATCTGGCTTTAAAACTCTGACCTTGTATAAAACCAAACCGTACCTAAAAAAAAAAAAAATCAGTAATCTTCAAAAGATGGTTAATAAAACAGATCAACAATAGTGGACTTCACATTCTAAAAAGCAAGACTAAAAATCCATTGAAATTTTAACTTGAACTTTTTCAACAGATTCTATGCTGCATGTGTGGTTCTTGGACTTCAGTACTTACATGAACACAAAATAGTATATAGGTAAGTAGTCATCAACCCATTTCCTACAGATGAATGTCAGCTATTCTGAATAGTACTGAAGAAACATCAGTGATGCAATTTTGTTCTCAAATGTTCATTTAGAGATTTGAAGTTGGATAACTTATTGCTGGACACGGAAGGCTTTGTGAAAATTGCTGACTTTGGTCTTTGCAAAGAAGGTAATGGCCCTTAAATTTTCTTTCTATGGGAATTCCATAGCCTGTCTTACTCTTGATTGTTTCTTGAGATTTTTGGACTGCTAAACGTGTATAGTGTATATCACTTGGAAAAAACAATACATCTCTAATTGTGCAAATGTGAAGATAGGAGGGAGCCCTCCTTTTTTAATTATTTAATAATAAATAATTTTTTACAATTATTTTTAGTTGTGAGCATCACCTATTCTGATTCTTAGTTCATCATATCTCTGCTTATTAATGCAGACTGCTGTATGTTACAAGTTAGCAGAAAAAGCATTAGGTATTCTTCCTCATTCTAAATATGTTGACACTGTACAATGAAGTCAAGTACCATTATAATCTGTACTTCACTCTTACTATTTTCATAAATTCATTATCTATTTTTTTTAACTTTGAAATAGTTGCAACTTTCAGTATATGGAAATGACACGCAAGGCTTACTATAGCTAAAAATAAACACATCTAACCCCAAAGAGAAGCCTCGATGCTAGAAAGTTTCTTTCAAGCATCCTGCTACTCACAACTACCTCTCAAATAAGACATAAAATAGAGGTAGCAACTGAAATTGCAGTGTCTTTCTCAAACCTCATTGTGGGAGAAGATCTGGAAAGGTCCATTTCCTTCTCCAATTATATGGCCTGTTCTCCACATCTTTTCTTTTTAGCTAGTCTAAGAGGGAATTTAGTAAATTCGGTAGTGTTCAAACACTACTGCTGCTGTTAATAGCGTAGGGCAAGTCCTGTGACTTTAGCTACAAACAAGCTCCGTAAATGACAAAAGGAAACAAGGACAAGGAAAGCTCTTTAGTTTACAGACTACAACAATAAATGGTTTTCTTAAGCTTTCTGTAGCACTTTTACTTGTAGTGTTCTCGGGCAGCCCTTGTGGTGCCTATGTCCCAAACTGTGCCTTGCATTCTTGCAAAAACATACAAGGCTTATTTTGCTCAAAATTGTTTCACTACACTCCATGTTTTACTTTACTACATGTAGTTTTTCTACTACAGAGGCATCCATAGTAGGTATGTTTGACTACACTAGTGTACCACACTTTCTTCTACGAGCTAGCATAAATGTAGCAGAAGATTGTTTGTATCTTTCCAAGCAAAGAAAACTGGGTGACAGAGGTGTAACTGGAAGCTTAATTTGGCTTATTGCATACAGTTAGGGGTAGAAAAACTTACATGGAAGCACATGTGGAACAAGGGCATGGGAGGGAAGAATGGGGGATTATTTTATTTTGTTGGCCTGAGCCTTCAGGCCAAGCCTTGGAACAACAGTATCAGCTGAAGTTGCTCTAGAGGAATTTTACTTGCTGGAGGATTAAGTTGCAGAGTGGCAGAAAATACTGCTTGCTTCTAACTAACTGTGACTTTTCAGGAATGGGATTTGGAGACAGAACAAGCACATTCTGTGGCACACCAGAATTTCTTGCTCCAGAGGTGCTGACAGAAACTTCCTACACAAGAGCTGTAGACTGGTGGGGTCTTGGTGTACTTATCTATGAGATGCTAGTGGGTGAGGTAAGTTCTAGTAAGATACATGTTAAAAAGGTTACAAAAACCAAGATACCAGCTTGTCAGCACTTAATATACAGGGATACAGTCATATCAATACTTGTATTACAGTATGTATAGGCATACCTAGATTTACAGTGACCATCTTAATATGTTTCATCAAGAAAAATAAGTATTAAATGCCAAGCAGCTACTGACCTTGTAAATAGCTGCTGTAATGCTCTACAAGTAGGTGAGCCATGTCATGAGCTTGAATTATCAGCGGTTGTGGAAGTGAATGAGTTGTAGCTGGTCCAAGACTTAACCTCTAGATTTTTGTTTTGTTTTTTAGTTATAACATTATGCCTTAAATCAAATTACGGTCATGGCACATTGACACATTGTTCTCTAAGCAGTAACAGAGCAGAACTGTGTTTGGGGAGCTCAGTTTTCAGCACATCTGTTATCTTCAAATTTGGATGCATACAACTATAGCAGTCTTCTGCTTTCAAATGCTTTTGGGGAGAAAATAAACTTAACTCCTGTAGCTTGAATGGAAGTGAGCTTTAATGCTTAAAACAGGATAAGAGTGAAAGATTATGCCAAACGCAATGCTGTTTGCCATTTGAATTACACATGCATTAAAATAGAATGCCCCAGTTCCATTTAAATGAGCTGGTATAAATAAATTACTATTGAATAGTTGTTTACCACTGCATATGTTGCTTTATTTCTGCTTTACCTTTTGTTATGGTATCTCCCAGTGGCACAGTGATGGCTTACATGCTAAAAAACAGAGGAAAAACTATAGATTTGCTTATTTTGTTCTTTAAAAAAAAAATTATCATTCAACTTCCTTTTACTTCTTTTGAGGTAAAAAAGGAGAAAAAGCTTGTAGGGTGTTGCCTACATCTGTCAGGCCATTTCAAAACAGTTGGAAAACCCTTGAGCTGTAACATCCTAAAGCTATGACAAAAACAAATTAGTTTTGACCACGTTACTTGTGAATGGCAGCTGTCCCAAAGAAGAGCTGGGACATACTTTCCACATTCCCTGTCTATCTTGTGGCAGAGTTGAAAGAAGATGCCATTGTTAGGTGTTTCTGAAAGCGCATTTTCAAAGCATAGTTCTTCAGTAAAAATTAAGGGATCAACTGACATGTCTTACTTTTCTCTCTTCCTTATGGAAAACTACTGTATCTTTCTGGGAAAAGGGAGACTTCATTTCGAGGTGTCCGATTCTAAACTGTTACCTGAATATATGTTGTTTTCAACTGTAAGGAATTTTTAAGCCTGCTTAATAGTATTTTTTAACTACTTTCATTATAGTCACCCTTCCCTGGAGATGATGAAGAAGAGGTGTTTGACAGTATTGTAAATGATGAAGTAAGATATCCACGATTTCTGTCTACAGAAGCCATCTCTATAATGAGACGGGTAAGCACATAATATTATTACAGTATCCCCCTCTTATCCTGTTTCCCCTCCGCCATTAAGGAAATTAATTACATTTGTGAGGAACAAAATACTTGAACCTATGCTTGGTATTTTCTTCTACAGTTAAATTTCAGACTTGTAAATGTAAAACACTACAGGCACTATTTTCTCCCTGAATGAAGTTTCCTAGTCATAGCTAACTAGAGAAGTTCAGCTCTCATTTCCTAGCAGAACACTGCTGCACTGACCTATTTGATAGATTAACATTGTCACATGAATATTTTAATTCAAAGACTTCTAAATCGCTTTGGTTTTGTTCCAACTGGGGCAGGACACACTGTACACATGGCACCTGCAGTCCCTTTCTTGGCAGAGAACAGCTGATTTTGTGTATGATTATTAGTAGTGCTATTCCTTAGTGTAATGCCTCTACTTACCTGAAGATGATCCTTGAACCTGTTTAAGTTAGAAGCTCGTCACAGTTGATAGAAAGGCATCTACTGGAGGTGATTCAAAAGCGTTTGGAAGCAGCTTCTCCACTGAAATGTCTGACACTGAGTCTAGCACCCAATTCAGCCATGTGCTGCAGCATCTGAGTTAAAGCACAGCGCAGTAACCACTTCAGTATTGAAGAGCAGATCAGTCTGCTCTGTAAGTTCACAGCTAGGCTGCGGGTGGAACTGAGCCAACAGGTTCAGGCATCTCTAAAACAGCACTGCTATCTCGAGCCACATACACCTCAGGTTTTGTCTTTCCCTTTGAGGCACAGGAATTTTCTGTAGGTCAGGCAGTGTGAATTTCACTGTCCGTCCAATCTTGGTGTTTGCTTTTACACAGCAGCACTCTTCCTCCCTAGTTCCTCCCCCTGAATTTTTGCACTGAAACCTTACATGTTTTGTCAGCTGCTACGACGAAATCCAGAGCGGCGTCTTGGAGCTGGAGAGAAAGATGCTGAGGATGTGAAAAAGCATCACTTCTTCAGGGTGAGTACAAACCAGTATTATTTCTAAGGACATTGAGGAGTAGAGACAGGAGACTAACCATGAGTTGGTTTATTTTACAGCTAATAGATTGGAATGCTTTACTGGCCAAGAAAGTGAAGCCTCCTTTTGTACCCACCATTAGAGGACGAGAAGATGTTAGTAATTTTGATGATGAATTTACCTCTGAAGCACCTATCCTCACTCCACCTCGGGAACCAAGGATACTTTCAGAAGAAGAGCAGGAGATGTTCAGAGATTTTGATTACATTGCTGATTGGTGTTAACTTCCAGACACTGTGAAACCCCAGCTGACTGGCTCACAAAAATGCCCCTCTCAGAAGAATACCAACCCTACAATTGCTCTCTGTGCCACCTGTAGCTTCTGTTTTGTGTTTTTTAAATCACATGAAGATCCTTTTAAGTACTGTTTTAACACTCTTGTGAAGAGTGGCCTCTTTGTATATTGTTTTTTATCTGAGCACTGGAAAGCAGGTCTATGGAGTTCTTAAGCTGAGTTGGTGACCCCGGGCTTTATTAAGCTTCCCACACATGGGCACACGTGGATCTGTACTATTTCTCTCACTCCTCCACAGCAGATAACATCACTTTTTAAAGTATCTGCCTTAAGTGGGAAAAGCAGACTTTGAGCTAGGTAATCACTTCTCTCTCCTCAGCCACGTTGAAATAGAAGTTTGGGATACTGATGACACTTGCACAGAACATGGTTCTAGCTGGAGAAGGCAAATGATTTCAGTTAAATGTTATCTTGTGCGGTCTTTCAAACTACACATTTCTATGTACACCTTCATCTTGTGTTCTTAAGATAATGGTATTGAGAACAGATATGCCTTTTGTAAATTTTCTATGGTATTTATTAGGAAAAATGTTAAACGCCTTGCCTAGGAGATGACAACAGCATAAGTGCTTCCTTTACAAAGACCGATCCAGAAGAATCCGGAAAGTTTACCAAAGCCACTTGCCAAACAGTTTTGCCTTCAAGCTTTTTAAGCATGGCTTAAAAACCCTGGTCGCTATGAAGAATGTAACAGGGATGTTGCTCAGTCTAGCCCCAAAGAGCAAAGCATATGCATTTCCTAAGCCCCTCCACTTCTGTCCTCAACTCATGCCTTTCCCACTCGCCGAGTGGACAGATAAGTTAACCAGTCTGTATCTAACCACCTAGATCATCCTGTATCTGCTGTACAATATTATATCACGTTTAGAAAACATAAGGAATTTCAATGTATACATGCTGTGAACATGTATATTTGGAAGTTGTAATGTATTCTTATGTCCAGACAGCAATTTAAATTATACCACTTCATTAACTTCCCATAGTGGCCAAGTGAACAACATAGAACTCGAGTGAAAAAAATACTTGTATGCATATAGGCCACTGAACTCCAGATCTTAGATTGGCAGTTACTGAGGGTAAAAGCAATATGTTGTAACAGAATGTATACATATTTTTGATAAAAACAATGTATATTTTATAAACCCCTTAACACTAAAGCTGTACCTCGAAAGCCAAGAAATCATGTAGACCAGACACTGTGCATATCTGTAAGCCAAGACCTATTTTTGGCATGCAATGTTCTGTGGGCAAACGTTAATTCTTGGAAAATAAATTTCCCCCATAGTCTTTAGCTCTAGCACCACTCGGAGCCGACTGCCCGTGTGCTCTCACAGGTTCATCCTAGCCAGGAGTTTGCTGTTCATGGGCTATGACAGCAAGAATCAGCACTCAAATTAGTTCAAAACTTGTGATTTTGTTCATTCAAAGAAGAAATGCAAACCACTCGAGTGTGCAGCACTGCAGTGGTTGTTTAAAATCATAATGCTGGACAGACCTGCAGGGTCATGCAGGGGAGAGGCTTGGGGAGGGGGAAAAAAAGTTAACAGGTCTAAATCAGGCATTCCCCCACTCCCCCAGGAAAAAGGCAGGCATCTCCCAGCTCTACAAATCATGTACGGCAATGAGTCAACTTTTCATCCTTACTTGTTTCCAGATTCTAATTAATAAATGAATCATGTTCCTGTATCTAGCTGAAACCAACACTTTTGAGGTACAGTCAGCTCACCTGTTTTGGTTCCCAGATATATATGAGCATCTAACATGGTGCTTAATGCTTATGAAAGTATCCTCAAAAATACCTTTTTGTAACTACATCTTGTACAGAAAACTTTTTTTAATCTAAGTAAATCACTAAAAAAAAAAAATAAAAAAATTAGAGGGCAGGGTATGTTCACCCAGTTAAGCTGAAAGAAAGCACTAATTTTATCTCTGTAGTTTTTAAAATATTTTTAGGCAGATTAAGATTTTAAACCCTAGATTGTAAATATATTTTGCTATACTTTATCTGTATGTGGCTGCTCAAGCACTTTGTAAGGAAATTAGGATATTTTAGAATGGTACACTATGCATTAAAATGAAATGTGCCTTTAACAAATGTCATTCTAAGTGTTTTGCAGTCATTAATATCACAAATTAAAGTTTTAAATAGAGTAATTTGTAAATGGTGTCCCAAACATGATTTTGCTGTTCCTTGAAGTGTCTGGTCATGTTTTCTCCACAGGTAACTTCAGAAAAGAACTTGCTATCAGGAGGGGACTTACAGAAGCTCAATCCCTTAGTGGTAGCTCAATGCACTCTCATTCATTTTTTAAAAAAATAAAAAACAATTCTCTCTGAGCCTACCTTCTTCCAAGCTGAAGGAAAGTAGCCTCCTCTTGCTTGGGTGAGCAGACCTTCTGAAGGGAGCAGAAGATGACCACATCTGTTGAAGTCTGGCCAGCCTGAAACAGCATCCTCCCTTCACAGGCTTCTTTTGTGGGCAGGGGGCCACACGGCTCCCTCCTTCCTGGGGATTTCTTCATTACGGTCTCTCCTGTTCCCCTCCTCTCCCACCATAATATAGGGAAGCTCTGTAAACAAACAAAAACCTGTACCCAACCCACAATGAGCTTGTTCATTCTGCACTTAAGGCAGCTTGCTTTTCTGAGTGCATCTTTACTCTTAAGAACAAACAAGTTTCACATGAGAACCCCAATACTTAACTAAGCAATCACTCCAGAAAGGGCTGGCCCCAAACGAAGGTGCAGGCAGTCTGAATTGCAGTTGAATTGGTATCAGGAGTGCCTGGAGATACTGCACCACTGCCTTCAGTGCATGTGGGGAATGCAGTGCTTGAGCTCCTCTCTTCTCACTGCTGAGCCACCCCCGGCAGTGACAGACACGTGTTGGCAGAAAACCCAAAACCTACAAACACCCGAAGCTCAGCCAGTCTCCTCACTGGCACTTTAGGCTCTGTTTGTCCTACAGCCTTTGCTACCACCACTTAGCTTCATTAACACAAGAAGGCAATTAGCCAGAACAGGCCAGAAAAGGCAGTCCAAAACTCACAGGGAGGAAGTCTCACCAGTCAGTACATGGCCCACAACTGCTGGGCAGTGACACTGCTCAGGAGGGCAGAGGCAACAACACTGGCTACAGGAGCGCAGCAGAGTTACTAAAGCCTCCTCTCCAGCTCCCCAGCCCCACACACTGAGAAGTGCTGGTGTGCCATGCACACAGCTGGCCCCCAGGGTACCACCGAGAAGCAACACAGCCACAGACATGGACAGCTTGTTTCTGACCAAGAAGCTTCTTTAAGAGAAACCAAATTCCGTAGCTTCATCAAAGCAGCTTACTGAAGGGGTCACAGCTGCCTAAGAATGAATTCAGAATTCCACATTTTTACTGGAATGCTTTGCATTAACCATAGTCTACTGGGACCAGCAGCAACTGGTTTTCAGAATATATGGCCCTTATAAAGCATATTCCTACTTCTGCCTCTTCCAGCTGCACGGTTACTACCACCTCCACACCGAGGGAGGTGCAGGAACTGCCTGTGGATTGCAGGAAGAGGCAGGGTCAAACCAGGATAATACATCCCTGCCTCCATCTGCTGCACTTCAGAGGTTTGCAGATGTATTTAAATTTCAGCCCAGGCAGCTTTTGCTGCACGTAGCGGTATCAACTGCAAACACCACTCACATCAAGTGCCCACTCATAATGCCTGAAAGCATTTTAAATCAGAGCATTACTGTAAATGTACATTTCAGCCATTTTTAACCTGCATGGAGTAGATTTAATGTACTGATCTATGCTGGAAAGTACACTCATGGTAAGACGACTTCCACCTCTGCATCTCCAAACTAACGGTATATTAAAGGTCAGGCCCTGCCTATTCAAAGCATCGCACCTTCTCCCACAGAGGAGGTAGGCAGAGTAGCTGGAAGCAAGACAGGGAAAGCCCAGGTAACAGAAAACGTCACAACAAAGTTCAAGGAAATACATTAGACATCAGTAGGCAACGCCTCCAAACTGCCCAGAACACCATCCTTTAACATCTGTACCAGAATTTCTCATGACTGCAACCACCAGCTCAGTGGTGTAACAGAACTGTGCAGCCTTTGTTATTTGTTTACAGAAAAAATGTTGAGCTGCCACATTTCAATAGTCTCAACTGGCAGAAGAGGATTAAAACTAAACCAGCAAGAAAACAGTGAGGGCTATTGACAATTGGTGCTGTTAGCACCGGAGACACAGCCTTCCCTCTGGATGGCCTGGGACCAGATGTGCAGCAAGCTGACCCCTCAGCTGTTCATTTTGGTAATTAAATGAATTTGCACCTGTGATACAAAATTAACCCAGCAACCAACAGACTTTCGGTGAAGTACATTTGTTGCTTTGCACACAAAAGGACACTGTCAGGGGGCACCTACTTTTCAAAGCTGTTAGTTTGGGAAGGGCTGAACAACTTCTGGCCTTCACTCTTCAGCACCTGGTGCATCTTTTCAAACAAGCGAGTCCTCACTTAGAACACAGCAATGCCAAAAGCCTAACCACGGGGCAACCAGACTGCAGGGTGGATTGACAGGTTGGAACATTTAACAGAAACTTTTACTAGAAATACTTTTTTACCTTCCTTTGTATAGTACCAAGCACCACAAAGCTGTCAGGAATTCAACTAAGAATCCTTATGTCACATTCACAGAAACAAAGCAGAGAGACACATCAGTGAAAATCAGGGAGACTGTGCCAAGGATGTGACTGATGACTGACCCTTTCACAACAAATTTGGAAATGCAGCAGCAGTTGTGCAAATATGCAAACTGCTTTAGCAACTGCTTGCACTCTGCGTTAAGACCCCCACGCTACCATACAGCTAAGCCACACTCGGAGATTAAAGATTGCCAAGAAAACGAGCATTTAAGCAGCCTTGTGTCCAAGCCCCTAAGCAGGGCCTTAACTCTATCATTCTGCTGAGCGCACTCCATGTGGAGCAGGACATGGCCATCAAGTTGCAGTGATATTCACAAGATGGTGAAGTGTTTTTGGAAAACAGTTTATTCGGGAATTACATAATATTCTCAATTTTCCAAAATACATCTTACTAGGTCCCTACAAAAGAAATCTAAATAAGTACAACAATATGAAATTAAGTTTGTTGCAAGTCATTAAATATTTACTTCCACTAATATATACATACAAAATGCCACACAACGAGCTTGTTTACCCTTGGAATGTGTGCTGTGTTCCAGCAGTTATGCTTCATCTCCATATCCTCCAGTTCCACAACATGAAGACTCAATATTAACACTTTGTACATCCTTTATTATAGGCAAAAATCAGAAGTTTGTTGTTGTTGGGTTTTTTTTTTTAATAGAAATTAAAAGTAATCCTCTGCAATCTCACAGCTGTGGTAGTTTGTCTACTGGGGTATCAAACTTGAAGTCTGCTGGGAAGAGATCCGGAGCTCGAGGATAGATCAGCCTGTACGACTGTCTAATCGTAACATCAGCCACACCAGCAATATCACCAATTTCTAAGACAAAATGAAGACAAGTGATTAGTTTTCACTTTTGTCATTTGTATTGACGAAACCAGCAAGCACAATTTATCAAGAAGTGCTACACACTTAGCTTAATTCATAACTCTCCTAAAAGCCTGGAAAAAATGGTTTTAACCACTGTAACAAGTATTTTGCATGTAAGTCAGTCTGTCTCCTCACATCATAATTCAACTTACGCTATCAATCACAAAATAGTATCAGTTTCAAATTGACAGAAAACTGAGAGAACAGAAGTCATTAAAAACATCTACTGCAAAGTCTACATGTGCCCAGCAACATTCTAATAAGCCACTGTCCATATCAGGGCTTTCATTAAATATAAGCAAAAGCAGCAGAGAACTTAGGCATAGGCAAGGACTACTTTCAGCTGAACATGAAATACGTTCACCTTAAAATGTACAGAGAAGTTCAGTCAGAGCACAGAGCAAGCTGCTGTTTACCAGGCAAAGGAAACACTTGTTTGAGATGCACAGAAACTTATTTATTCAAGATTTAACCAAGTTTGGATTTCAACCTTGTAACTGGGTAAAAGCCTTCAGCATTGTCTAAGGACCCTGAAGGAGTATGGAGTCATGTCTGTATCCGTGGCAGGCAGCTGTACTTTGTTTTAATCATCACTCTTAAGAGACATAATCCAACAGCTCAAGGAGAGCAAGGATGAAGGCACCATATTGCTGGGGCTCTGGATCACTCACACGCCCAGGAAACTGCAACATGATGAAAGCTCCAGGGACAGAGTAAGCAGTGATTAATGCAGAACAAAGCATCACAACCTGACAGATAAAGGCTATCTTTTATCTAAAAGCAGATCTCCACTAAGAAATTGCTGCATTTTTAACATTTCTGATCTGAACTGCTCTAGACACACCACCAGAGCCAGCTGTGCCAGCTACGGGCACTTTGATCCATTTGTCACACCAAGTTCCAACCACTGTAGCCTCAGCTCCCTTCTTTGCCCATGCACCGCCCGCACACAGGCCTGATTCTCATGAGCCCTGGAGGCTGATCTGTGCTGCTCAAAAGGTCAAGAACAGTCCTGAAACTTTCTACTGACTTCTTAAGGGCTACCATACCAGGAGAGAGTAATGCTAAACATGATGTACAGCCAATCCTGCTCTCCCACAGCTCAGTCTTCATCCCAGGCTCGTGAGAAGTCAAGGAACACCTATCAATTTAGGCGACTCCCTGGTGCCAGAACGATTAAAGACTCAATGTAATCTAACGCCATAATGCTACCTGGGACTGCCCCCAAGTTTGCATTTGGAGTATTTTAGAGCAGCAGAACGTATATATGCAAATATTAGCATGGGTAAAGTTAAAATTAGGCTCATTTGAATGCACTGGTCTATCGCATTCCAGAATCCAACTCCCAGTGCCAGAAGAAAGTCAACTCAGTTTACACTGAGCGTAACAAGTCACTCAATTTTCATTTTGGGGAGTGGGAGATCCAAGTTTGGTCCTTGCTGAATGCAATTAGAATGGCAGCTTATCATTACCTGCACAGACTCATCCAGAATTTACCATAACACTGAATTCTCCTTCAAGCAGCAAGACACAGGGGAGGGAGGGGAGGACAGGGGGTGGGAAAAAGGAAAAAAAAATATCAAGTTTTACCTTTTTGTGTTCTTTTCTCTGCAGAAGCTTGTGATGCCATATAAATAGCTGCAGCTGCTACAGAGATAGGGCTTCTCCCAGGAACCAAATCTAATTCCACAGCTTTACGGGCAATGTGTGTTGCTGCCATTTGTACTTGCTTGGGAAGACCCAGATTGGAACAGAATCTTGACATGAAGTCTCCAGTTGTAATCAGATCAACACTGGTTTCGAGAGCTTTCAAAATAAGTTTAAAACACCGGCCTATTTCCTTCTTTGAAATCCTGGACACTGCACATATTTCTAAACAAAGAGTAAGAATTAAACTTTAGGCTTGACAACATCAGCTCCCCAAAATAATCAAATTTGATTCTCAGCATATTAAAACCCACAAAGGCGGCCAATGTCATGAAGGCCATCATCACTAACTAAGCAAGCTTTGCACATTGTGAAACTTCCAAATCACTTCAGCCAGAGCACATTCTTCATAAGGAGCTAATTAATACAGCTTGTTTAGTAAAGGAAATTTGGTACTCAATGCCAAAAAAATAGCTGTATCCCTTTCAGGGGAAAGTTGCACATATTTACTGCAGAACTGTTTGTTCAAATTCAGTTACAACAGTCCCCACCACCCTCCAATCAGAGCAATACCTTAAGTTTCACCAGCACTCAGAGTGACTTTCAAATGTGGAATTTTTTTAATGCGTTATGACCAAAAATCCCATGCCTGAGAGCCTGCTCACTTCATGAATATAACAAATTTCCAGATTCCTGCCTACCCTCCTCAAGAAAAATGAGCTATAGCTGAGAACAACCAATTCAGCAAGGTCCAGGAATGAGAAAACCAACCTCCTACAGTGACAGTAACTAGACCTTTACTTCATAGCAAAATTGAATCCGTACCACTGAAAACTTACCTTTAAATGTTCTTGGAACACCCTCTTGTCTACAAGCTATGTAGAGACAAGCAGAAGCAATAGCATCATTACTCCTTCCCTTCAGGCTCTTTTGCTCATACACTTGCTTGAATAAATTATTTGTTCGATCCTTCAAAGCAAGAAGACTAAATTTAATTAACTCTAGGCCATTTAATTAGCAGCAATATCAAAAATTCATGTGCTCATTATATTATGCTAACTAAGCCAATGCCAGAACAATTTAAGGAAGGGAGACATGAACTTACAACTATATTTCTAGGGAGGTTGATTCTGTCTGCCATGTTTGTGATTTCTTTGAAAGCATTCATCATCGCACGATCAGAGCTGCTCATAGTTCTGCGATTTTGGTACTTTGAATTCCCAAATTCATCAAAACTTGCTGCACCTGTGCCCTGAAAAGAAAAATTTTTGTTGTAAGTAAAACAGTAACAACTTCCTCCTCGTTTCAAGACCAAACATCCTCCAGCTTTATACATCATAATTCAAGGCTCTCAGCTATAACGGTTGTGCAAATAAACTTCACTGCAGGAAATCATACAATTGAGCATTCTTCCAAATATCAGGTTCCATACTTTGCACAAGTCTCAAATCATGAATTGATCTCCAATGACCACAGATCATGCAGATGATGTAACAATAGTCTGAAGAATAAAACGAGTGATATGTAGCCAACGTGTGTGTCTGGATACTCCTGTCACCAATGCTGATGTCCAAGGTTAGATTTTACACAACCCATGTGCCACTGGGGGTGCATCTGCACCACGGCAGACCAGGGAGTCAGGAAAATATTTTTTATGGCCAACTGGAGACCAGGTGTTACAATGGTAACTCAAATGTGAAACTGAAGGCATGGGCAAAGAGAACACCTGAACCAATGACCTATTCAAAACCAATTTGATACTGTGCCTTCTAGCAGCTGCAAGCCTGAACTGTGGCAAAATGTAAAAATCCATATATTCTGCCTTTACAGGAAAACCAGACATCTTAATAGAAAAACTTGAGGTCTTAAGAGAAGTAAGAGCCACCAACTCAACCTGGCAACTTCAAAACAAGCTTCCAACATGCACTTTTTGTATGTTACAACTGATAGTACAAACTGCATACTTCTATTAAATATTCAATCAGTTTTGCCCAACTAAGAGGATCTAACACTGTTTAAGGTCTTCAATCAGCCATCAGCCTGAAACACGTCTTTAACAAATAATGCCATGTCAGAGTAGTAATAGCTGGTGATGACAGTATGGCCTGTAAGTTCAGAAAAGCAATGTCTGTAATTTATATTGTCTACTTATGCATTTGCTGTCACAACGTGCGAGGCCATGAATTCTCTCAAGTGGAAAACGCTTCTTCACAACAATTCTACATCAGCAGCAGAAACCTGGATTCCATGAATCAGCATTTATTCCTTGCTGGCACCTTCAAACAATTTGCTGGGCAGGGGCATCCAACTTGCATTGCAGATCCAGCTTCCACTACAGACAGATTCGGTCATTCAAATCAGCTGCTATGGTGGCCACTGCGGACACAGACCACTACACTGTTCTGTTTTGCCAAGAACAGTAAGTGAAGTAGATCTTGATCTATGACTGACTGCTAACCTGGGTATTCACATCTAGCACCTGCATACGAAGTTCCCAAGTTGAAGACTCAGCAATGTATCAGGGATGCCCAGGTGGCACAAAGTGGGACCAGGAGGTAAACAAAGGGCAGGCCACACCCTGGCACCACCTTATTCCTCCAAGCTTGCCAGATGGGGTCAGAGCTTGTTCCCTGATCCATGTTCCTGGGAACTGGCCTCCTATTTTAAAACAGCCTCTAATTCTATAATCTCTCTCTGAGCCATATACACAGCTCACACCTACAAAACTGTTTGAATAAATCACAGCAATTCTCCCAGCATTTGCTATTCAAATGCACCATCTACTTTCCTTCTGGAGCTTTCAAGTGAGGGACAGTGCTTTGTTGGCTTCAGCCCTTGAAAACCGTATTAGGAGTCCCTTTCCCTTCACGGAAAAACAGAAGCCATACAGTTTTAACTGAAATCAAAAGGACCATAAGAATCGTGTTGTTTACTATTGTGGCCTTCATGAGACATCTACTCATATCTTTACTGTCTCGGCAAGAAAAGTACCTGTCAAAGTCAGGAGTTCCACGTGTTTGGCTTTCAAACAGATCAAAAGCCTCATGGATACAATCCTGGAAACAGCCTCAAAGATAGGTACAGTGACAGTGTAAAGTAAAAAAACCACAGTCCAGTAAACAGTGGTAATCTCTGAAGGGAGTCCATGGAGATTAGGCTTACAATGCTGGCAGCCAACAGCTTTGTACCCCAATATATCCCCTTTAATAGCAGAAAGTAGAAGTATCACCAACATCATCCACATCACTGACTTGAGGTTATCCACAGCATGATGGAATGCCCCCAGATCTGGCAGTCTTCTTGCCCAGTACAACCAGCTTATTATACAGTTTGATGGATCCTTTCTTCTTTTTCAGCCATCAGCCCTTGATATCTTGCCACTGCTTATTAGCAGAGCACTTCTAGATTCAGGCCACACAGTCTGACAACAACCAGCTTCCTTTCAGAGGCATCTGATCAAAGGATAGGAATTCTATACCAAGAGATCACATTAGTTTCTTGTTCGACCAACCTGAATTCTCTCGTAGTTGCAGTCGCTACAAAAAGGAACAGATTAACTACAGGGAATGACAAAATACAACTTCTTCCACAAGACAGGTAGCAAAATTTATTTTAGATCCATAGAAAAGAATTCTTTATATCAAGACCAATCGAGAGGCCACTTGTTCAGTTATTTTTCTTTAATTTTACATGAGGATTTTAGAAATAACTAATACCCTGACAATCAAGTGACAACTAATGCCAAACTACACCACATCTCCAATTGATCTGCATTGTCACTGATCAACTGCAGCACACACTATCTGCCTTCAGACAGATATAGGTCTGTGCCAAGTTCCTAAAGACCTGCCTGAACAATGCAAACCACTTCCACCACAGCCAACTATGCTGCTCATCCTCCTCTTCACAGACAAATTAATCTCTCTCTAGCAGGGGCTGTTGCTACCTCAGACAGATGGGTCCCTTAAGTATTAAAACCAATTAGGAACTAATCCCTTTGCATGGGCAAAGCAGCCTCTCTTTTGCTGCTAGCAGACACAGAATGCATACTCCCAGTAGAAAGCAGAACCAAAGCAGCACCTCCTGCTTTCAAAGGAGTGACAAACCTTCTGTGAAGCAGAACTGGCCTCCTTCCCTTACTGCTTCAAGGCAACAGCCAGTCACCAGAACTCTGTTGTTGTAACTGGCAAGTGGTCCGGACTCCGCTGCCACCTCCATCCCCAGAAGTTTACAGTACATCTCTAACACAGCTTGCCGTGAGAATTATCAACGTCCTCCTCTTTTGGATTTTCCACAAAGGTGGTGGTTTGGGGTTTTTTGGTGGTGGGGCTATTTTTTTGTTTTAAAGAGCCTATTATCTGCAGCTCTACCTGAAGCAGAAAGCAACACCTCTGTTCCCTGTCCCATGCGACAGGCCAAAGCAGTCTCTGGCACACAAATCTGGGGTTTGCGCCAGGCCATTATAGGAATTGTTGTTAACTAAAAAAATACAATCTTACCCTGCTTCATTCTCTGGAATTCATTAAAGCTGCTCAGTACTCTGTTGAATACTGCTTATCTTCTTCATGACTACACCAATTTCACCAGTGTTCAACCTCTGTGCATATCTAGGCGAATCCTCACCCCACCCTACTGCTGGCAGGGACTTCAGAAGACTGCCTGAGAAATGTACTACTACTTCCCTGGTTTAGTTATTTTTGCTGCAAAATCAGTGCCCTTTCTGCACTGATAGGAAATTTCTTCAGCATCTTCTGATAGAAGCCACTCTCTTCCTTCCAAATAACTGAGGAAAAATGCAGCTCCTGATACAGAGTTCACATCTATGAGCTGACATCTCAGAACCCCTGCTCACGGCGAGACAAACACAGGAACTCTTGTCCAGAACACATCCTGGTTCGAAGAGATTTCCAATTTCCTGTAGAAAATAATGTATCTCTTCTGTGATTCCTCCCCGTGCAAATAAAACACCCACAGTAGGACACGGTGCCCCCTCTACACTCTCCAACACAATCCTGGCAGCTCCAGTTCTTAGACATTTTCACTCACAGTTCTCACAGGTCAAAATCATGCCACAATAACCAGAATATCCCAGAATAGGCATGAATGTTAACAGGAAAACCGTTTCATTAGGTGAATGTCCATCTCTGAAAATTTTTAGCTTTCATTGAAAAACTTTTCAGACATTTTACGTCTTTAATTCTCTCAGTGAGGCTGCTATCTCTCTTATTCTCAATGAAGATCTGAACCTTCAGAGAAAGTGTTAACAGCAAAAGTCACTATTTACCTGGATACAATTCTGTCTTCAGCTGAAATACCTTTTGTCTTTTCCAACACACAGGTCCTAGAAAAGCTCAGATCATCCTGTCTACTGAATCAAACCAAGTTCCCAGAAACAAACCCTGTATTTACAGTCCAAAAACAAGACAACAGTGTGAACCTGGAGCATACAGTCCATTTCTCCATCTGTCTATAAAGGTGTATTTCTGATTTTTATCACAGTTGACCAAATCAGTGACAGAAATCCAAACCCTGAAAACTGTATCCTTCTGGACCTATACAGGTGATATTAAAACTCCACTGACTTCTACGGGACTGCTTCACAGAGCTACTTAGCACTGCCAATGTTTTCAATGGAGCGGTGCAGAAATTTGTTTGTCTGAACAGATTCCAAAAGCCACCATGAGGCATCCTAAGAACTGGTGGACAGCAATGCCCGGAGTTGTCCAAAACACAAGCATCTGCTTGGACACTCCTTAGAACAGAAGGTTTCTTTTTCACCAATGGAGCTTCAACATTAGCTATCCATATTAGTATTTATTACTTGTATTCCTATCTTTGAAGAATTCTTGGTTGAGATGTATGGTGCACACTCCCCTGTATGTACCTACACATACTTGGGTACAACTATGTCTTTGTTTTCATCCTAGCAACATCACCAGAACAAAAACCTCTGAGAAATCCTGGTGTGCATTTACCACAACACACAAAGCAGCAATACATTTTTTAATAGTTATTTATCAGCAGCTGGACCATCTTTCATGAAACATTCAAAAAATCCACAAATATAAATTTTGATCTTGCAGCAGAAAATGTAACACAGTACAACAAGGAAAACTTACCTGGGTCACTACTTCACTAAAGGGAGTGCATTTGTGCAATTAATCTTCCTTGCTCTCTCATGGGAAACAGCAGGATACAGCTGCACCACTAAATTTCGACTCAAATATAAACACTGAATATTTTCTTCTGGAACACTCACACCATTAAAGAATTCTATATTTAGTGCTTTAACATTAACTGGAAGAACATATACAACATTCATGTAGATCTCCAGGTCTCCAATATCAATTTGATACAGGTTTTATTACAAAAATGATGTTTCAAGTTGGGCAGTACTACCTATTGAGACCTCAAAAGTTCCTGTTATTTCAGAATCATCTCAAGACACACATCCTAAGTCAAAGTGTTTCTTTAAAGATTGCAACATCAGCTTTTCTATTTATAGCAGCATGCCAAAGAGTAGCAAGTAACTCCATGGCACTGCAAACTTTTCTTCTGTTGAAGAGGTCAGCTGCGCCCCTGCTGCCCCCCGGAAAGAGCCACATTTTACACGCTGCTGAAATGAAAGAGTTCAGTTTAGACAAAATCTCTTTGTAAATTTGTTCTCTGAATAGTTTGCCTACAGACATACAAATATATACTTGACATAAAAATGCTCAAACTTAGTAAAATTTAGTATTTTAAGTGTTACCTTGCCAATCATTGTACTTAAGTCGCCATCACTCAACAAAGGATTCTGGGTATCCCCGACTCGAGATGGATCTTTTGTTGCTTTGTCATTGCTGAAAGTTCTCCACTCTGACCCTACATCTATGACTCGGTCACCTGAGTTCACAGAAAAAAACAGTCTGCATTAATTTAACATTTTGAAATATTTCATAAAATATTAAGTTACAAATCTGAGCTCTCCATTATAAGAAGAGAGTCTGTTGGCATTCCCAAACAGAACAGTAACTTGCAGGACAAGGTACCAAAATGTTTGGGATTTACAAGTTGGAAGCAATGGGAAAAAAATGCTACTGAAGCTGAGCTGCACGGAAAGCACAAATAACTAGAAAAACTCATCCAGAACACAAAGAGTTAAAGACTATCATGGGATCCTTCATACACAAAAGGAATCAAGACCTTGATTTCAAGCTGGAGGTCATGGTTGCCTACAGACGTTTGTTCTCACTGCTTAGAGAAATGAGGAAGTTGTGACTTAACAAGATCTCTCACATTTGCTATGTGTTCAAAGTGCACATGCGAATTACTTATCATGCACAATCTCATTAAGTTGTTGTACATCACTTCTGTGCAATCAGCTCCAAGTCCTTGGTACTCTGAAATGTGGCACCTTCAAACACCATACTGACATTTTGCAGCTCAATTCTAGTTCTTAAAGGGAGGTCTGACCCTGCCCAACTCCACTTGATGTATGATGCTTGACATTACCAACACACAATATATACACACAACTATTTCTTCTTAAACTCAATCTACCCTGTTATAACTGGAAGAGTTTAAATGCAGATTCAGTATATGCAGAAAAAGCACTAAGCCCACATTCTCTGAATGAAATAACTTTCTTTGCAGTCCTCTCATTCATCTAAACCTTTCCTTCAGCAACTTTTCAGATTGAGAAATAACTCTAACCAACACTCTGATGTAGGCAAAAGCCCTACAGTAATCACAATGATACAATCTTTATAAAAAAAAACAAAAAAACAAACAACCAAAACAAAGAAAAAACAAAATAGCCCACAGCCCCTGCTGTTTGCAGTGCAGTTCATCCTGTCCACGTCTGGTAAAAGCTGCAGCTCAAAGGTGTCACCTCCAGAGCAATACTGCAGAATTTTACAAGAATACACGTATAGAAAAGCACTAAAAAGAACACTTTCCTTAGCATTTTCAGGTAAAACAGATTACAGCACTGTGCCAGATATACTGAAGTTTCTTCTGATAATTATTACCCTGCTTTGCTAAACCAAGGAAAAATGTGCTACCTTTATCAGTGTTTAAGTATGTTGTGAAAGAAATATCTGCAAGAAACAAGTAGCATTGACTGCAAGAAAAAAATCCAGTGTCAAAGTATTAGTATAAAACTACAGAGGCTGATTTAACCTTGTGAAAACATATGCAGACAGACAAAAGCACTCGCCAAGTAATGGTAATGCAAGACACAAAGCTGGAGAAAACACAGGAGCAATGGACAACTACTTGGGGGGAAGAGAGAAATTTATTCTGAATAAGAAACTTTATTTTTAACACAAAATTATGCAAAGAATATGCTTGAAATTGAAAGCTGTGAATGAACCATAAGAAATCACCACAACCTAAAAGAAAAAATTTGGATTAGAGGTGTTCTCACCAATATTTGTCAGACGTGCTTACAGCTATGTTCCACCTTTATTTATTGCTCTAATGAAAACCAAGAGAGGGGAAAAAAGTCCCAGAAAAACCTAGAAGGTTAAGAATATAGCAGAGTAAAATAAGGCACAGATCCATTCTTTCCACTATAAAGGTCTTTCCCCCCGTCCCAGCTCCATGCAACCTTCCCCTCTAGCTCCTGGAGTCTCTGTAAATATTTGATTCAGTAATGCTCCTTCTATGGCCTAGCAGTAACTTTACTTTGAGACAACCCCCCAGTACTGTTTACAGCATCTAAAAAAAGCAAAATGTACTTAAAATTCTGGCATGGTATAAATAGAACACTGAGTACAGGGCAATGATGTAATATTTTTTCCACACAAGTGGGAATGACCTAAATGACTCACACTCAGGGATCTGCCTCTTGTGAGTTATGAACCATTCCTGCTCTAACAAAAAAGTGTTATGTCACTGCCTGCTTTGGCAAATGTATTGCAAACAGAGGATTGAGACTACTACTTTAGAGTGAGAAAAGATTAAGTAGAACAAATCACCAAATATAAAGCATTTGTATAATTAAGATGCAGTATGCAAATAACTTTACTTTGCCAAGAAATCTGTTAGTTTTTCTGTATACTCTCAGTGTCTGTCTTAAAATACACAGAGGTCCTAGGAAGTGCATTCCACCTTTCAAAAGGCTTCTATAAAAGTGTGACACAAGCTAGAAATATTAATGAAAATGGAATGAATAGACCAAAAGGTTTCCATAGATGGAAAACATACCCAGCTACAAGTAGCTAATTGTCCCATTCTACACACACACAAAAAAAGTGTGGTATTTACTACTTCTAACTCTTCAAAGCATAAAAACCACTTTGGACTAGTGATGTTAGTACAGATGCAATTAAGCCCCACCCTAAGGAATCGAAACAAAATCTTAAAATACTAAAGCATTAAGGAATCAGCCTTGAACACAGGTCCTGAGTTAATGTTTCAAGTCCTTAAGTGAATTTGCTGGGTCATACACTACTGATTAGCTTTCCTGAAGCACCTGGAAAATGGGTCTGACAGTCAAACATCAGAGTAAAAAAAGCTCCAAATAAGTACCTCATAAAATAATCTCTGCTTTCTCACATCATTATTATATTGGTTTTGGCAACCGTATCAAACTGTGATAACTATGGGAGTGGCTGCATATTCCCTGCACTACTTCCTTTTGATGCAGTTCTTTTGAACAAAAATAAGCTTCACTAGACATGGTTACATTAGACACTCCTTTATTTAATTTTCATCAGATAAGTTCATCTCTTCAGCTTCCTCCTCTGACATACATACAAAAAAATGCAGTTTACAGGACCAAATCTTTGCAGAACCCATCTCCAGACATATCCTGAAGCACCTGTCTGAATATGAGTTTTTCTCCATTGCCCCATTTTATTTCATAAACCATTCTTCCAGTATCCAGTTACTCTTTAAAATACAGTCTAACAGACTAACACACAGGCTCTAGTGGAAATACACACTGCAAACTTCACTGACTCAGGTTACCCACCATCTGAAAAGCTCATTTAATAAAATGCAGAACTGTTATTCAGAAAGGAAAACCTCAGACCACGGTCACTTTTCTCCACAACTGCCAAATGCAAAGAGTATAAGTTACAGAAATGCAAGCGTAAACTCAGGTCAGTATCAAAAATTAAAGTATCATTCTGAACAGTTTTTAAAAATTGGCTTAAAACATCTACACAACAAACACTATGTATGTTTACTCCTCCCCACCCCCAAAAAAAAAAGGAAGTGATTTCTCAAAGGAAAACATTTTCACTCAACAAGCCCTGAATTAGCAATTACATATTTATAGAGAAATAACACCAGCTATTTTAATGTTGCACTCTACCTACAATAACTCACAAAACACATGTATTTTATTCTCTTTTTGCATTTTGTTATATGAAGACAGTATCACTGCAAATTGAACATGTTTAATCCAAACAAGAAACAGGATAAAACTCAAGCCTCAAATAATGTCATCTTCCATATCCAGTCTTGAAACAGTTCTGAGTTCTCAAGTCCTTAACAGAGGAGCTCTAATGTTAGCTGTACATTGCATCAAGTTCTACATAATATTAACTAATATTTTAATCTTAACATAAATATGATATTAAAGTTTATTTGCACTTTAAAGTACCAAAACACCTATTGTTTCTACAGAATGGTTCATTCTTTCAGTTCGTTAAGGAATCTGCTGCCATCTAGTGAGCACATATATTATACTTATAATTTAAAGCATTGTACAATGCCAAAAAAAAATAGCATTAAAATTCATTTCAGACAACTCCTTATTAACCAGAGTACTGAGGTGCTGAGAGAAACTATAATGAAAGACCTAGGTAGCAGACTGCAAGCTGAGGAGAATCATGAAGACATGTAACTGCACAGAGCCAGGCTGAACTGAGCCTTCCTGGCTAACAGTCTCAGCTTCTCCTCATACAGAAGATGTTCCAGACCCTAAATCACTTCTGCAACCTTGTGCTGGACTTGCTCCAGCAAGCCTCTCTATTTCTGGTACTGAGGAACTAAGGACCCCAGAGTTAAACACAGCACTCCAGACATCCACTTCTCCATATTCTATTTATTAGCTTATGCACCACCCCATGCAGTAGTACTCAACTTTATAGCTTTCAAAATATAAATTCAACTTTGTTTTCAGCTTTAGAACTTCTATTTAAGACCAGATGTATTAAATATTACCAGAAAATAAGCTCTTGAAGAAAAAAAAAACACAAACCCCCACAATTTTAGCATTACAGCTGCTTCTACAAAATTCCCAGCCTTTTTGTAAGATAGCAATATTCTTTGCAAAAAGTTCTCGTTTTCAATAAATTGTCAACACCACAAATGCATCACATCAACAGCAACACCCGCCTATTCACAAGACACAGCTGAAATAACAAACAGAACCAGAGCAGGCTTTGAGATGTTAAACAAATAAAAAAACAAACAAAAAAAGAAACCACAGAAAAAACAAACAAAAAAATCCACAGAAGACTTCCACTAGTTTCTAGACATCAACAGCATCATCCCAGCACCTATAGGAAACTAGGGACTGAAACAGAGCGTATAGCACTGTAAGCAAATGACTGTTACAAGAACAAAGGTTTGCAGCTCCTGCATACCAAAATGATGACAAATTTAAAAAGACTTCTGGGCTTCCTAAACCATCAACTTGTAATAATTTTGGAGGAAGCAAATGAGAGCAGAAATGTTAAGCAATCTGGTGGACAAGTCTGGTCAGCTGAACTTACACCACCCCAGGACTTGTGGTCTTTAAAAGACAAACAGCTCAAATATTTGCCATGGACATGTCCTGGTTTGAGCCAGGACAGAAACAATTTTCTTTTAGTAATTTTACTTTACAGTTAAGTCTCTTCCAAGTAACTGCACTTTCTGAAAGTAACAGCATGTTTTTCAGTCAGTGTCTGCTTCTAAGACTGATAACGCTTGATGTTTATCGTTATTGCTGGAGAATGGTATGCAGAAAGGCTCTTGCTTATACTTACTCCAGTAGAAACCTAGGTCACTGCTTGGTTCTGCTAAACTTACGTGCCACAAAACAAAACGGAGGAAAAGGAGTCACACCTGCAACCCTTCTGTGGGAAGAAGTGGACGAGACAAGTGACCAAAACTGACCAAATTATTCCATCCCATATGTGTCATACTCAGTATAAATCCGAGAGATCACAAGGGTCATGCTCTCTTTGTCCACAGTCAGCATCCTGGGAAGACTACATCCGTTCTTCTGCCTCTGGTCCCTATCCGTGTGTTCCTGAATGCATGCATTCCTGAAACCAGCTCCTGTCTGCTGCTGAGTCCAGGAATCCAGTCAGGGATTTTCCCAGGACTGCTCTGCAGCCTCAGCAGTGACCTGAGCGCTACTGGAGTGGAGCACAATATTGCTTTTCTATACATTTGTACATATTTCATTATTTTCTTTTTCAGCATTATTGTTTCATTAAACAACCCTTACTTGTCTCTCCCTTATTCTCTTTCTTTTCCCTTCTGGGAAAGGAGAGGGGTTAATAGACAGCATCTGTCATTCATTTAATTGCCAGCCCAGTGTTAAACCTTGACAGGATGCTCCAAAACTACAGAATCTCTATGAAAAATGGTTTGCCCAATCTACACTACATAAAAAAAAATAAAAAATGAGAGGCTTTGGACTCTTCTTCCATCAGAGGATTTCAGATAATTTCTAGCCCTAATTTGTCATAAATCACCTCACCAATCTGATAAGGAAACAAGTAAAAAAAATTCCCTAAACAGTATTATTCAAAATGTTACTGTTATTCCACTAGAGAAATCCAGTACTTAACTAACAGAAGCATTCTTCACAGTGGCTTTCAAACACCTTTGGTTCCCAGCCTAGAACCCACTAACTGGAAGATCTCCTCTACCCTTCAGGAAATATCAAGCCAAGAGTGGTGCTTATTACAAAGCCTGACAAAAGATGCCAACTTCTGACATCCAAAGTCTAAGTTTCTACCGTTGTAAGTGTTATTGCTGAAACAACTAGAACCACCACCCTGGTCTTTAAAGCTGAAACGGGTTAGACTTAAAACACAGACTATTTGAAATGCTGACTGAAAAAGGCTACTAAATTACTCTTTTCATACTACAAAATTCCCTGTGCAAAGCTAGCATCCAGGGGTGCTCATGCAGGTATCAGTTATTCAGAATTTCTTTAAGTATCAGCATCCTTTATAATTAGCTTTCCTGTGGATGCAAAGAGTTTTATTTCCAAGGACTAACTTTTGTCAGACACTTTCTAGTGCTCTTGACACCAAGTGCAGAAGCAGTAACAAGATACAAATAAGGTGCTAATACATATCTATATCTAAAGATGTTTGCCTATTTAAGTAATACTTTAAATTGAGATTTCAAATTTTAGTTTTAAATGCTGATAATACACAGAGAAGTAACCACGAACACACACCCAAATACGAAAAGATTTTTCACCATTTGGAGGTATAAAGATACAACTGACATAACCGCATAACTGCCCTCTACTGGATCCAAGTCAGAAGTACTTAAGCACCTTCTCCACTTAGTTTAGTTAAAAAATATGGAATAATATAAACAGAATCTGGAATAAACATCTGAATATAGGTCAGAATATGATTCAAAGCTTTAACAAGTTGATATGTGCCCCAGGATTCTCATCAGCTAAAGACAGACTTCTGCTTTTTTATTTAAGGCTATACGAAAAGACTCGATACAAGAGTAGTCATACCCGCCCACTGAAGCAGAGAGCTAACCAGCTAGAGAAAAATCACTTACTAAATGCTGAAAACAAATTCCTCGCTGATCCAACTCCTCCACACTAAGACATTTAATGAAACTATACACAAGTTTAAGGAAAGTCTTAGATCAGAAAGGTATTCCTACCTAGCTGAGATGCTACTCAGCTGTACATGCCACCAGACACATTCTTATCCACCTCTGAAATTCAACTCACCACCTTGATACCTCAAGAAAATGCAGTGCTTTGTATACCCCTTTGATTCTGCCTTCTTCAGCCTCTTCTGGTGTATCAGCTGACTTCCAGCCCTTTTTACTGCCTAAAAGGTAGTAAGCAAAACATTTACCCATCAAGAAAGAATTTACTAGCCTTGTGTTCTTGAAGAAAAGGCTTCTTCTCCACCAAGTCTGTCTGAAGAACGAGATATGGTCAATGTTTTAAACGAACACAGAACTAACTGCTTTGCCAAACCCTATTCGCAAAGTCTCAAGCCAGCACGTGAGCACTTACAGTACCACAGATCCTGAAATGATGTGAGAAAAGTATGTATAATAAAACACAAGACTTGTGACAGCAGACAAGCTTGGACATAGACTCATAAAGTTTCACATGTATGTCAATCCAGATTAATGTCAAAATTCCATGGATAATTGCAATTCATGTCTCTGACTGCCTTTCATGCAAAAGGCAATTAAGCAGGAGGAAAAGTTAACAAGCAGGAAACAGTTACCATGAAAAGATGGAACATAAGCTAGATCAGGAAAGGCAACAGTGAGAACAGGCAGGTGAGAGTTTTTAGTAGACTGAAGCTGTATTCTGAAGCAATAATACAACAGCCCACAGCTTCAGTCATACTGACATTACAAGATTTAATTTCTTACTATTGCACAGCAAAACAGCACAGTTTATTTAGAACAAGTGAAAAACGCTGTGCAAAGAAAAAAAACAGTATACTGTATTTAACTTAAAACTGCAGTGTTATTGAGACACTAGGAACACCTATGAATACAAAACAACATTAAGAATATTTCTCAAAAAAAACTTTTAAAAACAGTACTTCCAATACACAGCTCTGCCTAAGACATGAAATTCAACTGTTCAAGAGATCAGCTCCTCCTCCTCCGAGCCTCCTGCTCCCCCAAACTTTTCCACTGCTTCACCCCTTTCAGCTACAGACCTGATAAATGCAACCTCAGTCATAATACTAATAACACTGATTTCATCTCATATTTCCAGATTGATTACAAAACCTGAAAATTATCTATGCAGCAGCTATTTTAATCTATGATACAGTTTCACAATTAATAAACTCACACTTTTTCCATAAATGTGGAACTTTAGTACTTTGCCATAGCAAGCCAGAAAAAAAATCAAGTGGAATATACTTAGTCTAAGACTCTTTGCACCGATTTCAGCCAAATTGTACTACAAATAAATAAATAAAGTCAGTGAAGTCACATCACTATGTACTTTACAACAGCAAAATAAATGCACAAATTCAGCATTTACCATTCTGCCCCAGGTGCACCAGCAGCGCTGTGCAGCCACCAAAATCACAATATTTTTAAATAAACATGTAACAGTTCTTCAGCTACAGAGCATATTGAGTGTTTGGGTTTTTTTAATTGTTCTAATTGATCTCCTTCAGTGATAAAGATCTCACTAAATTTCAGCCCACCTCAAAACATATTCTCAGTGGGCCCTGTTCGCACCAACTACACATCATAACCTCTGTAAGCCCTGAAACACAAGTCCACAACTTTTATATGTCAGAACAGGAAATTAAATCCTATTTACCTAAGGGTAACATGTATCATAGAGTCTGCAACAAACACATATGAGTTTCCTCATTTAGAAACAAAATTTTATCTTAGCTCCTTTAAAACACCCCCATTTCACACATCTCCAGAAAACAGGTATCAAGAATTACATCTGTTTTTTCTCATTCCCTAAATTTCTTACCAGACCAGAAAAGCAAATGTTGAATGTTCACATTTCTGTTTGGTCACACCCTCTTCAATTATTTATCTTCATTTGAATTAATTGATTTTCCAAACTAGCTGCCAGATACCCTAACCAATGAATCTGACATATGCAGGTAAACTAAACTGCTGAAGGAAGGCAAGACAGAATGATACTAATAAGCACAACAACAGTAAGTGTAAAAGCCTTTTACTGATAAATCCATCAAAAGGCCTACTTAAGAACACTGCACGCTTAAAGAAAAACAAATTTTTACTTTATCAGTAATGTTGGCTGTAAAGATGACCAAGACTATGCTAAAAAATTCAACTCGGCAAAAATTTGTATTAATATTCTAGTTATTCTGCTCACCAAAAATGCTGACAACTTAAACTAAAGAAAAATCTAATGTTATTGATTCATGAGAGACCAGAGAGTGAATTCTCTAAAGGAAGAATACCTTGTGACTAGGTAACAAAGGTACATGAAGTGAGATTTCTAGCAAACTCCCAAGTTCCTAAAAACAAAACATATCAAGCAAAACCTTTGCCTCTTCTTCTAAAGCCATAATTATCTTAAAAGTTACAAACTGATCAAGACAGACTTCTCTAAACTTTGGCTCAACTTCTATGGCAGCCCCACAAAGAGCTGAACATGGACCAGACTATTTTTCATCAATAACTTAGAAGACTATCACCATATTTCAATAGGAAATACTGCGGTGGACATTTGAATTTTTAACCAAATTTATTATGATTCATGTACCTTTATCAAAATCCATGCAATTTAAATCAGCCCTTCTTTCAACAAAACAAGTAACAATCCTCCCCCTAGCCTTTTAAATAGTTTCATAATTTTAAAGGAAACTAGTACTAGAGTTTAAATATTTTAACATTCACTTTAATTAGCTATGTGGAAGTTTGCTTTTCGCACCTGGCTAGATTAGTACTACTTTTGCTGCAAGTTATTAAGCCTTTAGCTTTATATTAACAGTAGTATGAGAATTTTTAACTCGGGGCAAGACAAGAGCCAAAACAAAATCATCATAGTCTAGGACAGAGGCATATAAAACTATCTAAAATATTTAGCACCACTGAATAAATTGCCTGAACATGCACCCTCAAAATAGGATTTTGGTCATGGTATGTTTAAAAAAATTTAACAGAAATAAACGAGGCTTAAAGAATGATCATAACACAAGCATAAAAGTTTCCCATGCAAAAGGAATAAAGACAATAAGATGCTCATCCTAGGAAAGATACATAAAAAACAATCTGAAGCGTGTTCTGTGATAACATGATTCTCTTTCCATCTCTCCCATCCAAACAAAGACAATGCCTAAAAGGCCTTTCATTTAAATATTCCATTACTATTAGAAATACAGTTTAGCCTGTGGAAGTTGCTGCCACATGAACCGAGTAATAGAGCTCAGCGAAATTCCAGAGGAAAAACTGGAAATTTACTTTGGATTGCATTAAAAGCCTTAGGAGGAGTAATTAACAAAAACAGGTGCTGGCAAGGATATAAAGAGAAATCCTTCAGGGCAGGAGATAACCTCTAACTAATGGGAAGCAGAGATTTTTAATGGGGTTTTTTTTGTAAGCAAGTTTTTTGACAGAGAGCTTTTATTATATTTCCTATACTTTCCCAAGTGAAACATCAGGCATGATTAAAGACAGAATACTGGACTAGACAGCACAATATTCTAATTTAATATTACAACATATTTTAAATTTTCTATCTTTACAGAGAGTTTGATTCTTTCCATAATATAAGAAGTTACCAGAAGACAGACTACTCCAAACAGTAAGCTTTTAACTAACATAATATCATAAAAGAAAACATTTAGGCATCAAGAAAAAGACTTTTAATACTCAAGTTATCATATACCACTTTTGTAGGAAAGCAAATCTACACACACAATTTAAGTAACATGGTAATTCATAAAAATATGAATAGCTACTTACCTACTACTAGCCCACACTCAGAACAAATCATATCACCAGCTCTGTAATCCTCTACTAAAATGGAGTCTGGATGATTTGGGCAAGTCACTCTTGGAAGTACATCCAAACTAAGAAAAAAATTGAAGTATTAATTACTTTTAATCAGGCAGGCTGCATATCCAAAAGTGTAAGAGTTTCTTGCTGAAATGAATATTTTGGTAACACAGAATTTACAATTATTTGAATGATAGAATATTAACCTAAACACCTGAACTTCACTTATCATTTAAATGCTGTAACACAACATTTAACAATCAAGATGTCAGGTCATCTTAAATTCCAAATTTTTTTGTGATGTATCTTGTATCAAAGCCACTTCAAGTTAAAATATAAAAAAATAAATAACTTGATTAAGCATAGTCTAACTCGTGGTCTTTCACCAAATGAAGTTCTCTAAGAAGTTAGTGGTGATTGCTTCATTCCAAAAGGGCATTCTCACACATTCCAATCAGATCAATATTACTTACCAGGCCCCTGATTCAGAAGGTGGTGCAAACACAACATGTATTTTTAGAAAATAGCCGATTCTATCACTGTTTTATTATTTTCAAGTACTTGAACAAGAAGTCCCATTTTAAATTAAGCCACTCGTTAATTGTGACATCTTAACAAAAAGCCAATCAGCTTATGAAGGGGATTATGTGACAGCTGCTTCTGATAACAGGGACCTCTCTCTTTCACATCCATTCATCTTCAACAGTTACAGCAGATATAAAAGAACTTCCCACAAAGCACAACACTATTTAACACAACAGCTCTTAGTTACTGACTACAGTAACAAACAATTGCTTCTAACCAAACATTAGAGTAAATATCTCATTTAAGCTACTAGTGACTGTTCAGTAATTCTGCTAAAACAGACTATTTAAAAATCGGAATAATATATTTACAGTTGGGGTCTCCATATTCAACAAAGCCATTCCACTCGAACCATGAAGCAGAGGATACAGAAGTCGATCACAAAAAAAAATTCTTGTGAGTAACCACCAACCTCAACCTGATTATGTCAAAAAATAACTTCCAATCCTCTCCATTGTAGAAAATATCCTATTAAAAGTTAAATTAATTCGAGGTCCCCTCTTTCCCACCAGTCCATTATTTCAGCCTAATCTATACATTCCATCTTAATTTTTACTTTTTAGACATTTCTAATGAGTTAGAAGTACAAAAAAAAAAAAGCCCGAACATTTTAATTCAATCACTGTACAGAAAAATATCTAAAAGCTTGAAACCAAAATTGAAAATCAACACCACTATTAATATTAAAGCCTCCAGAAAGAACGTGTACACACAAGATCTTCAGAGATAAATTATGTTCAAAATACGACATAAAAGCTCTTTCTTTGAACGACTTCCCTTGTCACTATTCCCAGCCAGCAGTTTCATATGACAAGACAGAACTGTTGACGAAGCATGTGTAATCATCTGACATTTGGCATTACGCAAAAGGCTAACGACACACTAGGCAGAAGGAACAAAAATAAAATCCAGAAGCCTGAAAGAATACCTGCAGTGTTCTGCTTCAGACTTTACCTTCACAAAACACTGTAAAACCCAAGTCTTTCTACGGCAGTTTCAGCTCGCTTGTGCAGCCGCACGCCCTGCACTCCCGGTGACACAGGCTCAAGGTGCCGAGGCAGCTTCACCGCAGGGGAATGCAAGGCCGGGGCGCAAAGGTCCACCTCAGCAAATAGCTCCCGAGTTGCAGGGAGGCTACTAGGAAGCACACCGAGATCGTCGGACAGGTTTAACAGGAGTAATGAAGTCACTCCGAGGTCTGCTCCACGGCCCTCCTTCATTCCTGGCTTTAAGGAAAGCTTCGACTCACGTCCCGGGAAGGTTCCTTCAGAGCCCGAGACCCGCCCGGCCGCGGACTGGTGCCGGTACGGATTTAGGGTGGGAGCCTGAAAGCTGTTTTCAGGGCCCGATAACCTGGAACCA
>VZRW01013440.1:1076979-1103918 GCA_013398125.1 Aegotheles bennettii | reverse complement strand
AGGAGGAGCTCGGCCGTGCGCTGAGGCAACGCCGCTCGCAGCGCTCCCCGCCCCCGGCCCGGGGCACCGCGCTGCCGCTGCCGCCCCAAGGCGCCGCTGCCCCGGGTCCTCGGGTCCGCGCAAACCCCCGGGGGGGGTGAAATACCGCAGGAAATCGGTTTCAGCGAAACTGCTGCCGTTTGCACGGGAGTGTCTGGGACACAACGCGTTCTCGGCTCTGGAAATGTGACCGAGCTCCCAGAAAGGGGAAGAAGAGACACGAGAAGCGTAGTTCCCCTTTACTGGCACCAGCTGCTCCAGCTGCCCTGCTTCCCGGTTTGCCACTCGGCTGATGCAACCGTGAGAAAAACCTGGTCCTGCTGCAGGACCCCAGGTGTGCCGCAGCCCGCTGGGGCCGAGGGGAGCCCCGCACCGCTGCCCAGCACCACTGGAGCCGAGGAGAAGGAGGAACTGTTGCAAAACCAAAGCCCTCCAGCACTGGCCTCCAGTCCAGACTAATTCCCAAGAGATTATCCATATGCAAAATTAATCTGTGTATTGAGCAGCAACAACAGGCTTTCAAGCCCAAGCTGTAAATCAGTGGAAAAAACCCTGCTCCTTTGGTATGAGCCTCTCCTCACTGATGAACAGAGGGATGAATGCGACAGGAGCATCTACAGATTTTGGAAAGTGCCATTACTTCAAAGCCTTAAAGTGATCAGTAATTAAGTCTCTGAACAGTTGTAAATTGGCTATCAATCAAAGAACTGTTCACACCACTTAAGACCATGTCTCCACTAAAGAATATTCTTGAACTTGCCAGGTCAAAAAAGGAAATTCAGCGAGGTTGAAAAGTTCTCTTAATACTTGCTAATAGAGTCAAATTCATTATCACACAACTTCTAAACACTTTTCTGCTGAATGAAATGCTGTGTGCTGGTTGAATACGAGCTAGTTTGAACTTGCCAACACATTCCTTAGATTTAAAAAAATACATACCTTTTGGAATAAAAGGAAGCTAAATTATTAGAAGATAGAGATGCGAGGATATACATTTAAAGCTTCTTTTCTTCCATTTGCAATGACCTTTTTCACACAAGCTCAATAAACCCAAAAGATGAAACAGTAATGAACAAAAAAATCACTGTAGCTGTCAATGTGAATACAGCATGCAATATTAAGTTTCTCCATAACCTTTGAAATGTGTATGTAGCCCTGCCTGCAACAGATGTGCCTCATCAGCACTGTCAGTCCCATCAAGCTTTCCAGGTTTGTCCTGGCTTCTCATAATCCATTCTATGAAAAAGATCTGCTGGCAATCACTGTCAAAAGCAGGTCCCTCCTGACCCTATTCTCATGAACTAGAACGGAAAAGAGTTCAATTTGCACCACAGAAAGACAATCATTATCAGAAAAGTTGCAAAAATATTATAGATCATATCTCAGTATTTTTTTATTCCCTGTCTGCAGCAATTTTTCAAGTGCTTTGTTCACAAGCAGCGGAAAAAAAATTGGTTGATGTGGCAGATGGTAATATTACCATTAACAGTCTGTCAGCAACACATCATTTTAATAACCTGCAGAAAGTTCACCTTGCTGTCCCATCACTGTAGTTACAACAATAATCCTATTTTAAAACTTAATTGGTTGTTTTGGAGTTTCTTAAAATTTCACCCTAAGTATCTCATGCTAGATACTGTCAGTAGCAAAAATGTGTAATTAAATTGCAATTCTTACATTGCTAATACTACCAGCATCATTTCAACAATAATGCAACGGGATATTCAGATGCCTTTGCAAGCACAATGAACAGTACATTAATGAAAACAAGTCACTCGTTCTTACTTGTATGTCTAAAGGTCCTTTGTAATGGTTTGTTGACTTAGCCAACAGTCGTTTTGTTAAAATAGCAGATGTCAGTCAAATGCCTCAAAGGAGCAAATGAAGGAAACAATAAAGAGGCAGAGCATCTGAATTATGCTTGATATGTTAATTCATCTCTGTGCTGCATCTTATGTGTTCAGACATTTGATGAAAAAAAGAGTACCTCATTACAGCACCTGGACAAAATAAGAAAAGAGAAAATTCAGACTAGTCATGTCTAATACAAAGAGCCCTGTAACTGTAGGGTTGTGGTTTAACCCCAGCTGGCAACTAAGCACCACACAGCTGCTTATTCACTCCCTGCCCCGTGGTGAGATGGGGCAACAACTGGAAGGGTAAAAGTGAGAAAGAAACTTGTGGTTGAGATAAAAACAGTTGAATAATTTAAAAGAAATGTTAACAACAATGAAAAAAGGAAGGAAAAGAGGAAAAAATATCAAAGAGAGAAGAAAATAAAATCCAGGAAAGACAAGTGATGCAAATGAAAACAGTTGCTCATCACCAACTGACCGATGCCCAGCCAGTCCCCGAGCAGCTGCCCTCCCACCAGCCTCCCCCCCAGTTTTATTGCTGAGCACGATGCCATAAGGTGTGGAACATCCCTTCGGTCAGTTGGGGTCAGCTGTCTCAGCTCTGTCCCATCCCAATTTCTTGTGCACCCCCAGTCTACTCGCTCGCAGGGCAGTGTGAGGAGCAGAAAAGGCCTTGAGGCTGTGTAAGCACTGCTCCGCAGTAACTGAAATATGTGTGTTATCAACACTGTTCTCAGCACAAATCCAAAACATAGCCTTGTAGTAGCTACTGTGAAAAAATTTAACTCTATCCCAGTCAAAACAAGCACACTTGAGCAAGGCTCTGCACCTATACAAAACATAGAGCTAGCGTTAAACATTGGCCACCTGCATGTCCCAACTCAAGTTTGGTGCTTTAGCAGGTGAGTTATTAGCACACTGAGGAAGTACTTGGAACAGTCAAACATAACAATGGAAAAATTATTTTGCTATTGTTTTCTTAATTTCCTCTTCAGCCCTGCACATATTTATTTCATGCACATTCTAGACTGATTTTATACAGGGTGTCCCATTTGCCAGTGAGAGTAAAGTAAGTGTGTTACATCAAGCCTTTTGGAAGCAGTGAGGTGCTTTTTTTGTTGTTGTTTTTTAAACAGAGCAATGAAAACATCATAAGGAGCAGTGAATGGAAGAACCCTTAATATCTTACAACTGTTGCAAGGCCACATAACCCAATTATGTATGTGCTCACATGCTAACAACCCAGCTACCTCAGGAAAATCTTAGACTGTAGAAATAGGGTTTAAAAAAATATTTAGAGAACTGTGCTCTGTAGCTGTTAACTTCAAGAGAAGCATGATGCAGTGACCTTTAAAACTTTTTACACAAAACAATGACAAACATAATACTACTTGGATAAGGTTTAATTGCATTGAGAAGCACATGTTTCAAGGACAAGAATCCAAAATTCAAATATTTTATTATTTTGTATCATTTCAGAGGCTTAAGAAATTATAAAGTTTTGATTCACATAATCATACAAACATTTCATAGAAGCCTGTTTTTACCATGTATTGTGCTAGAAAAATTTGATCAATTTTATAGAAAATTACTTTTATATAAACTATTTTGCATTTTCCTTTCCCCAATTATCATGCAGCTCAACAGACTATTGCACTGCCCTCTTAGTTCCTGCAATGACACAGCTCCGCAGTGCAACTTACATAAATATATTATATAGTCCCTGTAAAATAGAGTGTAGATTTCACAGAAATTCAGTATCTTTAAAAAATAGTTCCTCCTGGAATTTAATGGAGGAATTTCCACATGGAATTCATACTGAAATTTCAGTTCAGTCATTTTAATTAAGAAATTGGTTTTTCTACACAAAAACTACACACCATCTTAACAATGCCAGCCAGCTGGTGAGGTTTGGGAAATGGCAGTGCAAGACAGCTACAAAGGCTACTGAAATCCCAGTACTGGACTCTCAAAAGCCCAAGACCAAGAAGTCTGGACTAATGAACTAATGAAAAAGCCTAGCAGCTGTTCCCACAGCCCAGTTTCTGTACCTTTTTTTAGGCCCCGGCCATGGTCACAGTCTGATGGAATTCAGTTAAAATTTGAATTTGATTTGTTTAGGCCTTCCACTGTAAGGCCTGGTGGAGGAATATAGGAACAACACAGAGAATATAACACACAGCCTTAAAAGGCTTCCTACCTGGATCGCTTCTGCTAGTGGGAAAGCCATCCACAGATGAAAAGATCACAGAGATAACTGAAATAGGAGGCAACTAGAAAGGAATTCTCCATATTGATCTCTTCTGAAACAGTCCGTTATCAAATGACCTTGAAACAAAGTTAGTTGAGCTCCATAGTACAGTACTAGGCCCATCATCACACTCCCCATAGATACAAAGAGTTTTAAACAAGTTTGTTGTGGAGTTACCAATGTTGTGATCATAGAAAGAAAAAAAAGATGACAGGATTAATTATGTCACTGTAGATCTGACCATGAAGGAGCCTCTAAAGCAAAGTCTTCCACTCATCTACAATTTCTATTCTAGATGTGACTTTCCCAGTTTTATTGAGGACCGAATACTTTCAGAGCAGCACACAGGACTACTACGGGAAAACAAAATAGTAAATATGCAACTTAGCACTTTTCAATCTTGCCTATGGTATAAACACTGTATTGATTTAACTCAATCACTTTATTTAAACTGATGCAATTTGTGCATGGACAGGGTAGGTGCGTGTCTATGTAGGAAGTCACTGCAATTATCTAACATGAGGCATATCTTAATAAGAAACTAGGCGTGAGACTTAAACATCGTGGTATGTGAAACCAAGTAAGACTGCAGTGGAGGGAAACTATCTCATACCAAAGAGACCTCTCACTTTTTTAAGTTTTAAAATACCTGTATCATCTATTTATTTCACACAGAGTCCTACAAACTTTTTTCTTTCAGTAAGAGAAGTGAATACCACAGATTTAACTTTTTCAGAAAAAAAGTAAATGATTTTCAAAAGAGTCAAAATAACCTCTGCATTACATTACACACATACCAGTAAATAATTGTTTTAACTCCTCAGCAGGTGGCAGTACAAAGTTACTTATAATGTCATATTAATTCTGTACTGTATTAAGTAATTTGTTCTTCAATTTGCAATAAAAACCCTTCCTATTAGATAATTATACCTGACAGAAGAGTTAATAAGAAAAATCAGGCTGTCTTTTTATTCCAGTTCTTCAGGATCACTTCAGCGGCATCTAGTGTGCTGTCTTTCTGCAAAACAAGGAATATCACTATTACTGCAAGTATGGAGTTCTTGAAAAGAGAGTAGCAGTCATGATTGTATCATCCCAAATCAGTATTTGGCAGTTTCACTTGTATTCTGTAAACACCTGTCAGTCAGTTTTTCAACAGTTACAGCTACAAATCTAGGCTACACAACGAATTCAATGCTGATTCCTTGAAAATATTTATTAGGTATATTTAAAAGATAATGTATTTTCTAGCATTCATACTATCAAATCTAATGAAAGCAGTACTTCTTATATAAATGCCTGGCATTTACACAGTGACATACTTGGCAGCTCTATATTGGAGACATGTTAGCATAGTTTCCTGATCTTTATGCATACAGTTGAGATTTTTAAATCTCATGCGACCAAGTTATGCTGTGAACTACTTAAACGTAATTCCTCTAAATATGGGTAATCTATCCACTGGCCAGTTGTGTGGCTTGGCTAGAACCTGGTCAGTCACACAGATAGTCTTTAACTTGGCATGATAACTGCGGTTCATCCTTGGCAAGCCACACTCACAGCCAGCAAGCTTCATCCTGGTTGTTACTGGCTCAGTTTATATCATAGTTTTTATACCTCATCAAAAGAACTAAGTAACACAAGCAGAAACTCCCCTTTATTACTGGTTCAGGCTAAGACTCCGATCTTTATACTAGAACAGTTGAGGAGTTGCACGTTTCCCAATTGTTCTGTAAGAGAGTCAGCGTAATGGAACATCTTAAGGCTTTGGGCTTATCAAAGCTTGTGTACCAGTCCTCAAAGTCCTTCAGTCTTTTACAGAACAGATTCAACAGAAGGAAGACTATGTGAAAAGGAGGTGCCCACAAAATGGCAAAATTCACAAAAAAATATGTAAGATGGCTTTCTGTGTCCTTGTTTTCTTTTGTAATTTGGAGCTCGTGTGAAACCCTATGTATTTTCAGGCAAGTGAGCTAAACTTGAAGGTGACCTCTTAACTGTTTTTGTTGTTGGAAACTGAATGGGCACAGGGTATATCACTCTGCTACCCAATTATTCTCTGCTCTAGATTCTAGCATTCACCTTAATTGATAGTGTGCCTGTGTCATTAATTTTCACTGTCACCACTAGTCAAGAATGTTTTTAAAAATTCATAGAGTAAGCTAAAAAAGGCCTACCCACCCAGCTGTTTTCTGCAAGTTACCCTTCCTAGCCATGCCACCCACAGTTATGGGTTTAAAGTCCCTTAGCAGAAAGACAGTTGAAAATACTTTGCGCTGAATTTTACTCCAAGCTAACTTCCTGTTCCTAAAACCATCCAACTCAGAAGACCCTGAGCAAAACATAACAATCAGCCTCTTTCCAGGACACAAATTTACCTTAATGAAGCAAAACCTTATATATTTTTCAAACTGCCTTTTTGTGTCAGGACCACAGAATGCTGAAAGAGGAATTGCTGACAGCTTCTGAAACACAAAAGAGAAATATTATTTGCTTATTTTATACATGTACAAAAAATGTCTGTTTTAAGCATGATGATTTCACTCTTCCATTTCTGGAACTCTGCCTACCAACACATGAGGGAAAGACAAGGTTTGGTTTTGTATGCACTAGCTAGGCTTAACTGAATTCAAATTACATTTTTTAGGCAAAACTTTTCAAAGGTGCTTTTGTACAACTAGCATTTAAGCGTGCTGAACAAAGAGTGCTGGGACATAACACAAACCTACAGGGTACATTTTCAGCATGTTTAGCAAAAATTATTTAATAAGTACAGTTGCACTGCTCTTTCTTTCAATAGAAAAGCATTTATAAACTAGAGCATGACTAAGACACCTTACCTTAGATGTTATCATCCATTTGACAAATTTATAACTATAAGGTTGTTTCTCATCTACATCAGGGAGATCTACATCTAAAAAAATAAAATTTAAAACAAGCATGTTTTAAGATTTCCTCAACTCCATTAGGAAGGCATTCATTAACAGCACTTTATTATAGCTAATACTTAAGAATAAAGATGTATGCTTTTTATTTTAAGATATAAAGAAAAATTATACTATAATAATTAAAATAGGTCAACAAATTGAACCTTTCCATTCTGACCTGAGCACTTGCTTTCCATTCAAAGCAAATTCAGGCATGTAGCTTGGAAGAAAGGCATGCAAGTATTCCAAGAGGGCCTCAAGCTGGGGTTATTGAGGGATCAGGACTGTGGAGGCTACTGGAGAGCGTATTTATTGCTTGGACAGCAATAATCATTGTAACTGCAGTTTTCTCATCTGTGAAACTGGAGTATCTAAAACTTTCTGACACATGGTAGCACTGTGAGGTCCAGCTGTGTTTAAACATTTCTGTGTGAATGACAAGTGTCATTAGGACCAATCAGTGAAAAACGTAGAACTAGAAAATGTTCCCCTGTGGGAATTCTTCCTCCAAAGTTACCATAATCTGAATTTTCAGAAGGTTTTGTAAATTTTGGTAACACTTCACAGTGTTTAGAAATCAGAATGACTTAAAGAACATTCAGGCTATGACCTCAGATTAAGAAAAACAAACAAACAAAAAAACAGAAAGGGGAAAGTACAAATGGTATGAACTCAGGATACTACGCCAGGTGCTTGGCTCTCAAACTTTTTCATAATTGCAGACCTTTTGAAAATATAAATTTTTATTCACTTCCTTTATCCTCCCTAAAATCTTGTCAAAGCTTTGCAAAACACAGACAGTAGTTATGATCAAAAACAAAAGCTTTGCTGAAGCTTATAAAACCTACCTCCCAGGCTAAGCTCAAACAGAAAATTTCAGTCCCAGTTAGTACTTCTGACAATGTTAGCAAGCATGAAATGAGAATGTAGTTTAAAATGAAAGCTGTGTTTTCAGCTTAACTACGCTTCCCACGCCCTTTTTAATAAACTTCATACTAACTTAATGTAGAAACATCAACAATCATAAAGTATCCTCCATCTGGAATGACAGGCTTTAGTCCAGCTTCTTGAAGTAGCTGAGCCATCCGATCACGCTTGCTTTCCAGCTCTTGAGACAGCGAGTAAAAATAGCAGTCTGGGTCATCCATGCGTTTATAGTCTATCCAAAATGCTTGTGCCAAGGCCTCCTGGAAACATAATCAATGTTCAAAGCACTCATGCACACCCAGTAAACTCATAGACATTCACACACTTCCTTCTGAAATCATGTGGATTCTTCTTCGATCCTGGCCCTTATTAAGCGAATTACCATATACAAATTACACAAGCTACGTCCAAGAGTGTAATATATTACTTTGTGCTATGGAAACACCCAAAGCACCCAATCATCTGCTAGGCACTAATCATATACAGAAGTCACAGCCCCTGACACAAGGGTTTACAAACAGAATTGAAGTCAAGTTTAACTTGTTGATAATAATGTATCATAGAATACTAGAAACTAGTAGACAGAGATAATGGTCAGTAAAACAGGACCTTATTGCAACAACTTTTATTTGTATTTGCTAGAAAACCACTGAGATTGTCATGTTTTATGCAAGAAGCAGTTTGTAGGTGAAAGAAGAAAAAAATACTGTGATTTATTTTTTTAAAAAATGTCTGGTGAGCTGATCAAATTTATCCTCTTCTTGCACCCCAGAAGATACATTTTGACAACTAAAAATTCATTGTTGTGATTATTTTTTATTACAGTGAGGCCTGCAGTTTTGCTACACCAGAAAATCATCTGCCCTGCCCCATCTGTACCTACCTGTAATGGAGTTGGGCAAGTATACAGTGTATTTTGGTGAACAACTTGCAAATGCTTAATCAGGTTCTGGGGGCCAATAGACCAACCAAGCTAAGGGAAGAAAGCATGCATATGTTATACATACAGCAATGGTGTTACTAAAAATTAACAAATAATTAAAATTAGCCAATGTCTCAAGTTTTTCTATTTTAAGAATTGGTAGTGAGTTTGTTTTGGTAAAGATTTCAGAAAATAGGTGGTTTACACAAAGGTTGCTGAATGATGTCCTTAAAATTTCTAGATTTGAGACAACAGTTATAGTTTCACTTACCCCTATCTCTCATAGGATACTGAGCAAACTATTAACTCTTCATATAACCAGGATTAGAAATCAAATTGAGCATTTATTAGGAATCTTACTCTTAATTGTTTTAGAATGTTTCAATCTCATAGGCTCCCGTGTCAAATGTGGTTTGAGCATAAAACAAAAGCTCACTACTGAATCACATACGTCACAGTTCAGCTTGAGCCAAGGTGATGAAGAATGAATTTAATTGCCAAATGGTTACATATTTTTGTTTACTTTCTGATATGTATTTTAAAGTCAAGCAAATTATTATCATTAAATATTTCACAGAAATATAAGCCATTCCAGAACATACTATTATCACAATCTGAAAATATCAGCACAAAACTGGGAAGTTAAAATAATATCCATCTTTTCTCCAAGAATCTTGACTGGTTTTGAACAAATCACACCACGTTTAATTTTTTGGGATTGTATTCTCACAAGAGCTTATTAATCAAGGGACAAGAAGAGAATTAAAACATGGGTGTTCAAGATAGGTTTTGGAGACACGGAGATTTACCAGAGGTTTTCAAAAGACAAGTCATATAAATGGAAACTTTTTTAGTGTAATAAATGCATTCTGTTATTTATATAACTGAACTCTTTTATACTGGTTCTTCTTACCTTCCAGCCAGTTACACTATATGTTTTTCCAGCACTTCCTATAGTTATTGTTCTTTCCCACATTCCTGGCAACGTAGCTGTATATAAAATAAAATTAATTGGGTACAGGTGAACTCACATATTCCATGCAGTTAGAAAAACTGTACTGCCCCTAGTTCAGAGCTATATGTTGATACATCATTGCAGCACATTAAGCAAGCAATGAGAACATTCTAAAATTATAGCAATTGTAACAACTGAGAAAGAATATATGGGCCAGTGCTTTTTGGCATGAAAAGAAGGTACGGATTAATGAAAGGAGAAAGAAGAGGCAGAAAATAAGATGCACAGTTTGTAAAAACTACATGTTAGTTATCCTCAGCTAAAATGCACAATTATTCATAAGAAAGATACGATCTAAGAAGTGGCGACCCATTTATCTCAAGACAGCATTACTTCTGATGCCTGGTAACAGCACCAAATACAACATTAACCCAGGCACTGCAAGCCATTTTAATAGAATTGTCCAGTTCAGTTTCACTGGCTGTCTCAGACATCAGAAAAAGAAAAGAATTATTACGACTTATAACCCAGAATTGAACACCGAAAGAATCAGAAAACAGCAGAGTGAGTAAATAAATTACATTTTGTTATATAATTCAAACAGGCCTGGGACTGATTGACTATAGCAGGTAGCTAAGGATGTCTGCAGGGATTAAGGGATGCGCAGAGGCCTGTCTCTGTATTTGTATCTGGTAGGAGACCAAAATCTTTTGTTTCCAAGCAGATGATGGAGCAGAAGTCTCTGCCTGTAGTTTGTATTTTTTTTTTCTGTATACTGCTTCAGGGGAGATCTATTTGGACTCTTTAACTTAATTAATTTACAACAGAAACAGATAAATCAAACACACTTAAGTTTGAGACACAAAGTTAAACAAGGCCATACCATTATTGCAATTGCAGTGGTAAACAATATCCGGCTCCACTTCATTTGTACACTAGAACCACTACCAATGAATCTGTCAATTGTTAAAATTCCCTCTCTAGGGAGACCAATGAACAAAGATTTTCCAAATAAAACCACTGAATTTCATAAGGAAGTTTTAGCAGCAGTTATCTGCATTAGACATGGTATAAGCCTTTGCAGTTATTTGAAAACATGTATTGTATTTTTTGAGCACGCTTGCCAAGAAGAGAAACAAAACAGCAGGAGAAAACTCATATTACCACTAGCCCACCCATATTCACTCAACTTCTGTAACCTTGAAAACAAAAAGGCAGTTTGAACAGATGCATCTTCTAGCTAGCTAGGTCAGGATTATAGATCACTTCCTAAAGGCAACCAAAGTAGCTCTGACAGACTGCAAAAAGAATTGAATTTCAAAGCTAACGCCCTGTATCTAGCCAGGCTGTTTTGCCACAGTCATAGGAATTTAACCTTGGAGGTGGAATGTAACAGTGTTTCAAACAATAGTGGCAGCAAAAGGGCATAGAGGAAGAAGCAAGCATTTTACAAGCATCAGGTTTTAAATAGAGGGAAATTCCTCCGTGCCATATGGCAACATCATTACATGACACCATAACCAAGTCCGACTACAATTTAAAAACTAATGAAGCGCACACTAACACATATAATGAGTCTGTTACCTGGGATGGCACTCAGCTTGTTGAGAGGCTTGTTCAGAATCCTCAGTTATGAGATACAATCCCTAAATCTGCCAGTGCAACCCTTATCATTACTCAGAGAAGGTCCATGGTTTTACAGAAGTCAGGTAATGATGAGAAACATGATGAAGTGCTCTACACTACAGAAAACTGCTTCAGTGACAGCACAAATACTGTACTAATTTTATGATCTGTGGCTAGCAACCCCTGTTAAATTGTATTAAGTAACCACCATCAGATCCTGTAAATTGATGCAATATCCATTTTGCTTCTCTCACAAAAAAGTGTCACTGCATTTGATGGAATACATAGAGGTTAATATGGAAACACAAGAGTTTTTAAATAGCAAAATAACACACTCATTTTTTTCTTGTATTAACTGTTGTAGACTTAAGTTTCTTAGATTTTTTTTTAAGTTCAAAAGAGTAGATCTTGTTTCTTTTACTGAAATAATGTTATTGTTTACAGTGTTATCCTGAAGGTTTTATAGCAATTTTAACACTAAAGTTGAAGATGGTATCATGGGATCTGTTAGAGAATATACACCTAAACCAAGCTGACTAACTGTCCAGGCTTTAACTTGCATTATCAGTACATGGTATTTTTACATTTTATTCTAAACTACAGAATGCCTTTTGTTCAACTGGGAATGTTTTGGGTTGAAGCATTAAAATGACAATACCGATACTAACAAACAATAGAGTTACTGTGTCTTAAGAATTCACCACCTGTTCACTAAGACAAAGTCTAACTGACAACATAAGTGTTCAGACCTGCTGCCATTGCAAAAGAAAATGGATTACCCTACACCACCCACAGAGATTTTGGTTCTGGGGGTGGCTATTTGTATGAACCATGCTACATGAACCTCTTAAGCCCATGAAGAAAGCTTTCATTTAACTCATTTTACTTTGCAATTAGGACATGGTAAGCCACACATTATCAGTTACTGTGGTAACCTGTTAGGATGCACTGTCTCAGATTACTATCACATGAATGTACCCAAAATGTCCCCCTTCTTCCATGTCTGAAGGTCTTTGAGAAGGTATCACTATCAGGGCACCACAACTGCCATGAAATTAGGCCACTTCCCAAACAGACTCATAGCCTGTGCATGGTCAATACAATCAAGGTACTGCAGCTGTATGATCAGCAACTGCGTAGCTGAGCTACGAAGTATTGCAAGGTCATTCAGATATAATATTCATTTTATTATTTATAAGATTCAGTTTCAACAAGGATGTAGCTACCGCTAATGGAAAGTTTTGTTTATTGCCACTCTACAGATATAGAATTAAAGCATAGAAGCAAAGTTATTCAGCATTCGACCAGTGGTAAAGCCAGGAAAAAAAGCTAAGCTTTTTCACATCTAAGTTACATTTAGGTCTCTTGATTTCATTGTTTAATCTTAACTAGATGTCTCTGTTGCACACAACTGAAATGTACTTATTGTAATAATGAAGGTACATCATAACAGTTTATGTAAGATGATACCATCAGAAACAGAATGTCCGTACGTATAAAAAGAAAGTTAAGGAGTTTAGTCAGCTCAAATACATTAGCAGATCTAAACCAAGACCCCCACACTAGAAACCTTATATAAATGCTTAGCTGTAGCACTACAGGGTTGGGGAATGAGTTCAGCAACCTGTGCCAGATTCACTTGTTCTGAGACAGTGGGAATGATTCCACTAACCTCAGTGAAACTTGGACCAAGAAGTAAAATGAGAGGGACAGTGACCTAACATCATATTTGGTTTTCTGGTTTGTTTTTGCAATGGTGCTTTAATCCTGTAGCAATACTGCCTGAAGACTTCAGCATGGTTTCACACCACCTGTGCAGCAACTTCCTTCATTGAATACAACATCCATTATTTAACACAGTCTGTGCACTTTGGAGGAACAGTGTTCACACACTATCTCCAAACTAACCTTTATACTATTTTTTTTCTAAGTGGAGCAAAAATAACTGTGTTCCTCATTATGCATTTCCCTCCTTGATTATCTCTACAATGTTTTGAAAAGGAAGTTTTAATCCCTGTTCCTACTATTAGTTCCTCAGCAAAGCACAGTCCAACATACATACCTGAATGGCAGTTACACTTGTCATGGTCACAAAGTAACTGAAGAAGGACAGGATATTCAGCCATTAAAACTGATTTATGAGCATCAGTCCCACTGGTTTCTATGGATATCTGCTCCAAAGTATTGAGTAGCTTTCGGAAATTCTATTTGGAAATTATTCTTTAAAATATTTTTCAGAAAAGGAAGATGTTCTCCTCTTTAGTCTAAACACTGTAAAATTGTCAGAGTTTGAAGCTTGAGCTCCTTCCAGCAACCATTATCTCTGAGAGGCACGTTTACAACATCATTCCACAACCACTTCCAAGATGCCACAAAAAAATCAGTACCTATTTTAATGTGTTTATTTCCTTTGTACACCAGCCATTCATACACCTCGTCACTGATGCACAGGGAATCATGTTTAATACAAAGATCAGCTATTACCTGGAGCTCTTCTCTGGTAAACACCTGGAATACAACAAAGTAAGGGACAATGCATTAATCATAGCATTTAGGGCATACTCTGAAATTATAGCAGTGTTAAAGCAGGACTCTTACCTTGCCTATAGGGTTGTGCGGGGTATTCAGAATAATCGCTTTTGTTTTGGAATTAAATTTATTTGCAAGCTCAGCAGGATCCAAGACCCAGTCAGCACTAGATGCACAGTTTCCATTATTTTTCTAAAGAGAAACCAAATAAATTTATGCGTTACTTGAATGCAACATGTTACAGCCAAACAGAGATATCCAACTTATCACTCTCAGACACTTTCATAACCATACCTGACAACCTACCCAATCTATCCTGCTCTCCTGGGAGAATGCACTTCTAGGAACAGGGAAGGAGGCTAGGAGCAAGGTAAATTATTATGACAGTGGCAGTCCTCTCCTGGACACTGCCTGTCTTAAAGCCTCGCCAGGAACTGGTTTTCAGGATCTGGTTACACATGTGCTGATTATAATGGTGTGTCATGCAGGAAGTCCAGTCACATGCAGGAGAGTTTATGGCCTTCCTGGATACTAGAACTAGTGTATGCATGCTTGGCTGGAAAGATTGATCACCACTGAAGAGATTCAAGGTCCTTTCCTCCTCCTTGTCAGTATGAAAATGGTCAGTTAAAAATCTGCACCACTGAGGCTCTGGAGTTCCCGTGGTTTTACACAAGGACAACAGAAGTTTGGGCCAGTTGCTGCAGAGAACAAAGAGCATGACCACACTAACTTTCTGACACCTGGACGTTACTGGGACAGGGCCAGACCAAAAACAAGGGTGTGAAACAGAAAATACTTGGAGGAACGCTGTCATGCAGAACGTACCTAGAAAGTGGGCACCCAGAAGAGCAGCTTCACCTACTCCCACTGCAGTGTTCATAGAATCATAGAATCATTCTGGTTGGAAGGGACCTCCAGGATCATCAAGTCCAACCTTTATCCCATCATATTCCTAACCATTAGACCATGGCCTCAAGTGCCTCATCAACCTGTTTTTTGAACACCCCCAGGCACGGGGACTCCACCACCTCCCTGGGCAGCCCATTCCAGTGCCCAACCACCCTCTCAGGAAAGAACTTCTTCCTAATCTTGGAGGTTTTGTCATTCTGTGTTGTTCCCATTTCATGGTGTTCATGCGACAATCCTGCCTAAAGAGCCCCTCAGCCCTCCTGGCAAGGCTGCCAGTCACCCAAGGCAACGGTAACAGGATGAACACTTTGCATCCTGAACAGTCCTTGCAAGCTGCAAGCATAATGCCAGCAGTACCAATTTGAAAATTAACCCACACCAAAATTATTCCTGTTTACCAATAAAGGAAACAGTAATTCTAGTATGTATAGCAGATGTCTACTGCATGATCGCTCCTTATTTAGTAAGCAGATTTTGCAAAAGAAATTATATTCTGTCATTGTAGGAGTTGCTGAAGGGATTGTAAAACAAATCTTTTGAAAACCAGCAGATACAGAAATGGTACTGATACATGAACCAGCTTCACTGACTTGCACTGAAAACATTTTCTGATGACATCCAAAACCAGAATTTTGATCAGCTTTCAGAACACACCAATTAAAGTAAATGAGAAACTCTGTCCCATCTCTTCCAACACTAAGAAAATATTCTATCTGCTTTGGATTGTTTTCGTCTCAGATTTACACCGTAGCAATCTATCTCATTCTTATATATTTGGATATTATGAACAACTATACAGAAAATCATTGCCTAGAAGGTGTTGATCAAACTGTATTGAGCATGGCTGGGAAACTTTACATGACAAATAATTTTTAAAAAGCTACTCACATTTCTCAGTGGGATAAAAACAGGCTTTGCACCCGCCATCCTTACCATTGGTTCATAACAGTCATAAAATGGTTCTATTATTATTACCTGAAATTACAATCATCAGTATCAGAAACAGAGAATTTACTGTGCATGATACCATCATATTTCCAGATTTACTTTGGTGGTGTCACTTCATAATGTTTCTGGCATCCTGATCTAACAATGCAGAAAGTTCCTCCTTTTAGAACATCACATAACAATGATCTCAATCTAAGCATGATAAGCATTATTCCTTGTTGACAACATACAGAGGCTGTTATTGTATAGCTACATATTACAACTATTAAAATATTGAGTGTTTGGCTCCTGCAGAGATTTGAAGGTGCGAGGCAAAGTGAGAGATAGCAACAAATTGCTGAACCACAGTACAGCTGCCCTAATTCTGCCCATGAAATTCTGGGATTTCCAAGTATCTAGAAATCCCAGAAGAATGGCTTAAGTCCTAAAATATAATCAGAAGAAAATTTTCAGGTAGAAAAAGAGGCCAAATTCAAGGAAAATTGCATAGAGGCTAGATAATAGGAAAACCAACTGAAAAAAAAACCTCAAAGGCTAATAGCAGAGGACTGTTACAAAAAAAGGAGAAGTGAGTATCAGAGCAACAGAAAAGGAAGAAGAGATACAGATGAGAATACATTATACAAGCAAAACCAACAAAACACTGAAAGCAAAATGCACGACAATACAAAAAGTTCTTGTCCACTACAGATGCAAACAAACATCCCTCCAAAATTACTTTTAATATCACTGTCAAAAAGGAAGACAACAGTAGTGAAAGGATGAATCATCACAACTAGTACAGTAAATAACAATCCTTTCTTAAAGGACTTTTCTACTTATGCTGCTACCATGCAATGGTCCAAAACAGAACTTAATACACAAAAGTTATTCAAACACCAACAATACTTTGTGCCACCCTCAGACTTCTGTTGCAGACAACAGCCCACAAGTTTTCTCAAATAACAAATCAGTGTGTATTGTGTCACTTAACAGTAACAACGATAAAGAAGCTGCTACAGGTACCATAAGTGTGAAAGAAAGAGGTTTGTAAGTTGGTGAATGATAGGAAGACATCCAAAGGATAGTCTCCTCCTCACAGCTGCTGAAACTATAAGTCAGATGTGCAACTGTAACAAATCAAATTAATGGAGATCAGAAAGAAGTTCCAACACTAACTTACATTTAAAAGCAGAAAAATAAAAACAGGCACATTCTCATTTCTGTCAATATACGTGAATATTTCAAATAAAAACTTACTTCATCTCCCTCTTCAACTAATGCCTGTACTGTACTAAAGAGTGATCCATAAGCTCCCACGGTCACCAGGATATCCATGAGAGGATCAATCTTTCTTCCACAAACTCTCTCATACACTTGAGACAAGGCTTTCACCAGTGATGGATGTCCCTGTTTAAAGCAAACAAATGCAACTGATTGGTGTGTTCCGGACAATTTTTTCTATTTCTAGCAAGTATTCAAAAACAAAACAGCTCAGTGAGAAAATGCAACTATGTAACAAAAATCATTCTCTAAAATATTGAAAGGCGTAAGATTATGAACCCTTCTGTAAACAAGAACATTACCATAAATTAAGGCTCGCAAGTCATTGTTGATTCAAATGACAGCCATTTCTTGCCATGAGTGTGTCAGCTACACAGGAATGCTGCACCACCCAAGTCACGTTAGGACACTCCACAGGCCATAGCCCTACAGTCAATGAGAGGTCCAAGTGCAGCAGAGAGCTGATTTCAGTGGATAGACTCTTTGGGGTCTTGTAGCAATCCTGACACTTGATTCTCAATTGGGCAATATGGTTTATGTTTACCACAAAACACAAGAAAGAAACCAAACAAGGAAGTGGTCATTCTAAAACAGCAATAGTCCACTTGAATATCCTGCCTTGGACAGTGATAAATGCCACATGCTCACACCCAGCTCAAGACAAACTCTACACTCCAGCTTACAGAACAGGCAGTGACTATCTTCCAGGGGCAAAAACTTACTGTTTTCATCACTTCCTAATATCCACTGGGTGAATCTTTTGTTATCCTAGAGGTGCTGTCTCAACTAGTATCAAGTATTTCCTTCTCATTCTACCATTATGCCGATTCATGTTTAAACTGACCAAAATCAGAGGCAAATGTATAATTTACACTCTTCAGACTGTGAATTGACTCTTCAAAGACACACCCTACATGTGCTCTACCATCTTGCTCTTGCTGAAGGATTCTGCCTTGAAAAAGCCTACACAGAGGATGTTCATTAGTAACAGATAAAGCTACTAGATCAACTTAATTTGGGACATTACAGTATAACCTACAGATGAAACTAATTTAAAGCAGTTTTTATTCCCTGTGGCATGTTCTCCACTGAACTTGGGTTCTCAAGTTTCAAAGTACTTACAAAGCCTCGTGTGTACTGGTTCAGTCTGTCAACTGCTGCTGCCTTTGCCAGCTCTTCTTTAACATAGCTGGGAGGAGATATATCAGGAAGGCCTTGACCAAGGTTAACAATAGAGGGATCTGCTGCCACCTTAGTAAATTCAACCCTGAAAGGAAAAAACATCTCAAAGTAAGCATACCAGAAAAAATTATCTTTTCCTTCATTGCAAATGCACAGCAGTGGAAACAGGTTTAGGTAGAGTGCTCGCACAGAGAGGTGGGGGCTGGGACAATGGTGAGCAACCACAGAAGTCAGATGAGTCAATAAAGGGCTGACTTTCTGCATCCACAGAATAACTTCTCTGCCAGCAGAACTGTGCTCAGATGTGCACAAACACACAGTAACTCCAGATATGGGCAGAAAAGGAACACTACCCTCTCTGCAAAACTAAGTAGACCTAAATAGAAGAGGCACATAAAAGATTTAAAGGCTACATTCTGTCAAGTGAAGATGTCATTTAAACTATCCAGTCACCTCAGAATGTTATAAACTATTTTTTAGTGATTTTAGGCAACCAGCTGTTTCAGGCTGTTCATTAACTCTTCCTAGTAACCTGCTGGATACAAACGTTAGGCTTCTTGAACAAAATTTTCTTCCTCTCTTCACAAGTAAGCTGTGTATTTTACCCTTTCCTTGCTACCCAAATGTTAACAAGATTCAAAAAACCACCACAACAAAAAAATACACCAAACAAATCCAGAAAAACCCACCTAGCATCACAGTTCTGTCAAAAATGAATACAAATTGCTAACAATGAATTTGAGGCTGAATGACCAAAATACCTTGTGTGTATATATATATATACACACACACACATACAACTAATGTAAGACCAAAATAACGTTTTCACCAACTAACAAAATCCCATATTTTCTAGTGATGACAATATTGCTTTAAGACCAATTTAATACCTAGAAAAAAGTGTATTAAAAATAATGAGCTAAATTATAAAGAGAAGTATAATGGCTTTAAAAAGAATTCTGACGTATTTGGTAAACACAAATCAAGTGTAATTGAAATACATTACTCAACAAAATTAGCATTTAAATTTGAAAGTCAGCTACACTACCATGCCCAAGAGTTATACTTCTCTTATGTGGTTTACTAGACGAAGAGAAGCCCAAGCCTAATATTTCAAGCTTGAGAATAAGAATTAATTCACACCTTAAACAGAATTTGGTTCACTGGTTCTAAGCAGGTGTCAAATATATTTCAGCAGACATAGAAAGTGCTATGCACCTTCTTATTGGCAGTAATTGGCAAATTGGAAAGAATATATATCCACCATAGACATTTTCTGAAATTTGCAGATATTTTCCTTTTACTTACCACATATTGCTATCAAGGCCTTCAATTCGTCTTGTGTTTTTGTGTCTGAAGGCCATTGTCTGCAAGATCAAAATATAGAGACAGAAGGGTTTTGTTAAGAAAGACAAAGTACTATATTGTTGGATTCTGCATGACAAACCCTCCTTCATGCTTTCTCAAATACACTGTTGCCAGCTGAATTCTGTAGTTACACAAAATTATAGACATGTTCTTTCATTAAAGCTCCTATAATGGTTTGAATTCAGACTAACAAGAAAATACATAAAAATGTTCTAATTTCTCATTCATCATTATCTAAAGTCACTGAACTTGCAGCAAGATGGAGCAGAGGCATTATTTAGCTCAATAGCTTTAAAAGATGACCTAAAAAGAAAAAAATATGGTACATACATTCATTTTCTTTGCTATGATACACTAACAACTTAAAGAGTGTGTTATTTCTAGCCCAATTCCTGATCAATCCAGTTGGGACAGTACGTATTTTCAAAGCAATTTCATTTGTTAGATTGATGGGTAAGAGGAAAACTGCAGACTTTTAGAACTTTGAAATATTTACTTACAGCACAGCAAAACAACATTAGAACATGTTTTTTCTGTATATTCAGACCTTAAACTAAGGTCTTGGAAAACTGCTTTAGAATAGACTTTCAACAAGTACACTCTATAAAGGCAGAGAAAAACTTATTGATAGTTGTGGTACTTTTAAGCTAAAAAGAGAAAAGAAAGTTGGGGGGGGGAAGATTTGTTTCTATGTGCAAACAAAAAAAGTGCAGGCCCATTTCTATCTTTGTAAATCAGTTTGATACTGAAAAAAACTACATATAAACTGCACAGTCCCCTCAGCACTTCAGAGACTCCTGTTTCTTTGAGTCAGACTACTGATTTTAGTGGGTTTTACCACTCTGAGCTATTGCTATTGTTTGAAAGACTCAAAAACCACACTCTAGCTACCAGACTCTGAGAAGAAAACATCTGCACTACCATTACACTCCAAGTTTCAACTTTCAATCAATGGGAATGACTCATAGTAGAAATATTATGCAGGCACATGTCTGCACTCAACCTGTTTACAGTAAAGAAGCTACCATATACATAATGATTTGAAGAATGGAAAGCTATAAAATTAAACAGATACTTCTCTGTTCATATGTCTTCTCTACAGACCTGATTCTGACCTCACCTATGAGACATGAACACCAGAGGAATCAAGCACAGGACACCTTTTACTTGTCCTCAGGAAGAAAACCAGTAAGATAACTAGACAAGTTAAGTTGTACTTCTTGACACAGAACAACAGGGAGTTAAGATCAGTACTACATCAATTTCAAAATGCACATATGGTCTAGAAGATGAATCCAATTGTCCAGTGTGTGTATTCATAAATATGTTTAACATTTGGCAGTACTACATAAATACAAATAACACAGGTACTACTTAGACTGAGCCCCCCGCCCCAATCTTTTTTTCACATGCTAGACTACTTCTCGTACTACAAGGAGTAAGAAGTCTCACCTTGAATCCTTCCAGTTAATAATGAGAATTCTGTATGTTGCCATGGGTAAATTTGTTTCCTTGACCAGCTCTCCTTGAAATTGTATCAATTTGCTAAAAGCTAAAGGCTTACCAAATGCAGGACTTTTATAATTAACTATAATGCAAATCTTACCTGCATTAAATAACCTTCCCCAACTAAAAATGTATTGACGAGTAAAATAAGCCTTCACCTTACAGCTCTCATACAATTTTAAGTTTAAATACTTAATGATTCAAGTCTTCCTATTTATATTGTCTTGTGCCTTGAAACTAGTTTTAAAACAGAATCGCCAGGCCTGCATTAGTTTTCAGGTTTTCACAGATTCAGCTTACAGTGGGGTTCAGGTCCACCTTATTACCTTGAGAAAGCCAACCAATTAACTGACATTTTAAAACGATACCTTAAGTAGCATTCTTTATTCCAGAAGCTCATGAGAATTCTTAAAGCTCTTTTTTCTTTCAGCCCAGTTATGTCATCACTTGATAATCTTCCAGCCATTTCTAGGTGCAGGGTTACGATATCCATGAGTTTCAGAGCCATGTTAAACAGGAGAGGTATGTCCTCATCAAGCTCTAACTCTGACCTCCTGCTTTCCCTAACACTTTCTATCAGGGAAAGCACCTGATTGAAAGTCAGGTGCTGCTCACATTACCTTTCTTCCTAACAAAGAAACTTGTGATGAAATTCAATGGCAAACATTTAATAATGATAGAAGCAAATACTTTCACACATTGCATAATTAAATTGTGGAATTCAATGTCAAAATCTACAACTGAAGCAAAGATCTTAAGAATTATTTAAAAAAAAAAACTAGGATTGGATTTCAGCACATTTAGTGAGAATATCCAACTCCATTAAATAGAATATAGACGCAACTTATGAAAAACTGACTCAGGCAAAAGCTGACCTTCAAAGTGACATGCATGCTAAAAAAGTTCTCATAAGGACAAAAGATGCTGCAACTGCCCAGTATAATGGTTTGAAAATCTGTTTTGAAGGATCTGACATGTGCCTTGGTTGATTCAAGTTGCTGACTAGATGAACTCCTGTTCTGGCCTGGGAACACAATTTACATTCCAGTGTTCTATATGCAATGCAGAGTGTGACCTCCAACCACCTACCATGCTGCAAAGCTCTGTTTTCTCTCAAGAAAACTGGAAGACTTAAACCAAAGTTACACAATCTTATAAACAGTGAGGCTGGGGAATTGAGATGATTCTGTAAAAATTAAGTTTGAGGCACGTATATACCCCTTGTTATTGCAACATGAAGAAGCACCACTACCCTCATTTCATGAAAGGAAAACTGAGATACAAAGAAATTAATTGTCTTACCGACAGTCTGTGATAAAGCTGGGACTGAACTTGTCTCCTGATTCTCAAGCTCTAGTGCCCTAACAACTAGGTAATCCTTTTGGCCTGCTATGCGCTACATGTGACTTTAGAGACTGAAAAGGATACACAAAGCAATAACCATCAAATTCTGTTATGCTAGTGTGGTTAAACATTTGACTGATTCAAATATCTTGTTTTCTTCTTGATATTAAACGCTTGGATCAATGTAACAGAAAATAAAACACAGCTAATGCATATATATTGGCAATATTGCAAAATTAGCACGTCTCTAAAATATTGCAAGAAATAGCTTTATCTATGAAGCTGAAGGAATACTTACTGCAGAGGCTGAAAGTCTGATGGATCTGGAAACCAAATCTGTTCGTAGTTGGTATGTTCTAATGCCAAGGCAACAGAAGCTTCGTGAAGCAAAAAGCATGCCTGCATAATAAATAAGTGACCTGAAAAAAACTTACAGTTTTCAGGAATGAGTTTTTATGCATCACTAAGCAATTTTAAAAGATAAGATCCCCTTCTCTTCCCTTCAGTGATCTTGTTTCATTGAAATAAGTTCCATTAAATTATTACTTTATTTGTAAGCCTAGAGGATGAAACTTTAACCGACAGGGCTGCAAAATGTTTCTGAATGCCATCTAGAAAGAAGATTTCCTCTATTTGACAGCACTGATCTTCTTTTCCTTGAATGACAATTAAGAATAAATGCAATCCAAGGTTCAAAGTCTCTGTTGGAATTGTGAAAATGTGTTCATGTAATGAAAATTGGTGTTACAACTGCCAATTTAGACAGAACAGAAAAAGAGCCAATTTTTTCAAAAGCCACACAGTTTTAAAACTGGTCTCCCTTTTCAAGTGTTTCAAATCAGGTATTCTGGAACTGAGACAATTAAGATCACCAGTCACACTGGAGAGGCATGCCTACGCACTTTATATAACTAAGTTCTGCCACAGTGACTTGGCAAACATCGAGTATCTACCATGGCAGAAAACAGACAGCTAGAAAGGACATTCTGTGTGGTGTAACAGCACATTGGCTGGCTAGAGGAAAGGTGCCCTGTTAAACAATAACTATAAAAAAGAAGTAAGAGCTGGTACTTCAGGCAGCTACTTTCAGAATGTATTTTTAAACATATATATTGGATGACATTGTCAAAATGACTGCAATGTATAAGAGAAAAACATGTAACCCAGACGTGACAGAAACACAATAGCCACAGCAGTATAATTAACTTTGCTTTATATAGTTAACTCACTGAAGAATAGATAACCCCTGCTTCCCCTCAGACTTTGCTACCTGAAAAGGAGAAGAAAACAAAAAAGAAATAAAAAAAATATATACTATTTGTATTAGAAACAACAGGATACCATTGCCTGCTAAAACAATACCATGCAAGCCTTGCAAATGGAAGTAGAAAAAGTAATCCAATATCAAAGTAAAATATTATTCTTTTATTAAGAAGAATGGATTTAGGCCAACCAGAAAGTGTTCTTTACATTTTCAGTGTAAACTAACAGGAAAGGTCAACCAATAATCCCTTTAAAGGATGCCTCATTGAATGAGTTAAGTTTTAAAAGGATGTTGATTTTGCCTTTCTCTTACTTCAGTGCTACAAACTCAGCCTAAATTCCAAAATTAGGGTCTTTCTCACACAGTACTGAGTTATAGCTAGCCCAGTTAGACCCTCAGTAATACCCATGTAATCCCATTGCATTTACTAATCGGCACATATACAGTTCCTTGACCCTTCCTTTACAAGAAGAAACACTGGCAATTTCCTCATCTCTGCTGGCCTGAGGACTAGCCAAAAGTAAACAGCAAAATTAAATATTTGACACTAGTCAGCAGATACTCTGAAACACACCAGAAACATATCTGTTTAAAAAGGCCTGTAAATACTTCTTAAGTTACTTTTAGTAACAGCACTTGGCATATTTGACATAGTATTTGATAAAAACTACATGAAATCAAAGACTGTGAAGGCCTCTATTTCTCTCCTTGTGCATGCTTACAAAAACTGCTTATGTAACACACCGATGCTATCTTAAAATGTGACTGCAACAACAGCGCTGTTCTCCCAGGGCCAGCCCAGAGGCAGCACTGCTCCTGCAGCACACTGCGAACACTTGCAGCAGTCGGCACAGCGGGACACACACACACACCCTTGCCACTTTCATTTTGTACCGAGGAGTAGCAAAATGAAATAAAAAGCGTGGAAACCTTACATGCAAAACCAGCCTGCAACTTTTGTAAGAAAAATTAGTAACAGTTGTGAATCTTTCCAGCGTTAGGGCCATGCTGCACGGAAAGCCAGTGTGGTATTTGACAAGCTGTTATCTGACAGAAGGCAATCAAACAAAACCACAACACAGCATGAGGAGCAGACCTGTATCACTGTGCCACAGTCAATCTCTGCAAGCACCTGAAACACCTGAAGTAAAAAATTATAGCCATCTTCAACACCACAGAAACACAGAAATTGTGAAAACTTTGTGAGGAACATAATGGCAACAATACTTTGCTGGACAGCCTCAGGAAGGAAAGTCAAGGCACCAGCAGGTAACATTTGTCCCACTACATTTCAATCTTTGTGGTGCTTTTCCAGTGAATGCTGAACAGCATTTGTGCAAGAACACTCAGAGACAAGGCTACTGGCCACTAAATAGGAAAGCCTCCTATAAAATACTTTTATGACTTTTTTTCTTTCTAAAAATACCCCTTCTCTCTTCTGCAACACTGAGTGCTTCCATTTAAGCTATTTTAGGAAGTAAAGGCAAAGGCCTCCTTAATATAACTAGATACTTTCCCACACTGACCAAAAAAAAAAAAAGCAAGACCTACTCTTTTTTTTCCCCAAACACACACATTCCCACTGTAATTGTATATGACATCTTAATACATATCACAGAGAATTATTTACTGTTACTTTTAGAATGAGTGCACACTTAATTCTCTGCATAGGTTTTGGCAATGACTAATATGTATAAGACATCAGTGAGTTGTTTTATAATGTCCAAGGTAAGTTTTACTCATCAAGATACAAAGTTTCTTCCAGCTCAGGAAGCTCTTAACATTTGTAAGGTTTTCAAACACAGAAGCAGCACTGGTCTTTGTGAGGGAATGAAAAGACACTAATTTTTATTTTGTTAGTCTTATTAATATCTCTTTTTTCAATCTTGGAGCCAGGCACTGGCTTTTTGGCCAAGACTCGTGTCTGTTAAACTCAGAAATTAACATTGGGAATACTTTTCATCCCATTTTAATTTTCATTGCTCTGAAGCATTCATACTTTATCGCATAGTCAGTCCTCCTGGAATTTGGTCTTGCACTCACTCTCATGGGGGAAACAGGAAAGTGAACATGTTAGGGGAAAAGAGATAACGAATGACCTGAAGCTTCCTTTTTTTTCAGGGAAGTGAGAAGCAAGGAAAGCTATCAGAGAGGTCAGCACAGTAAATGTTTTTTAGTGGGGCTGGGAAGAAGACACATTCTGGTTGCTAATCTGGTTTAAACTCAAATTTGGTAACTTAAACTGAACTGGAAGGTACAGTTAGACTTTGTCATGGAAACTATGACTATCTGCTGCTGGACCCCTGGGGTGGCTTATGAAAAGTTACATGTTTGTAATTAATGGATTTTTCCCTTTGGAACCAAAGGCCAAATGGTGCTGTCCCTTCATTTTCTGAGCTTCAATTATACCACCTCTATAAAACGCTGCCTTTGAGCTTGAAATACTTATGGTCAGAGCCCTTGAGCTGCTGCGTTGTCTCCATGTAACGAGCAGTCTCATTTTGCTGTGCAATCTCAGCCACAAACGTTACCAGGAACACCGCGAGCCCCTATCCACCACGACAATGTAAATACAACCCCGTTACATCTGTGTTGTTTAATGTGAACCTGGGAAACACTGCATCCCAGCCAGAGCTCGTAAGGCCTTTGGGGGACTGTGCTTCGTCCCTCGTACGTGTCTGGAGGATGAAAGCCTTACAGAAAGAAGGGTGCTGTCCTGCCTTGGCCTCTCCAGAACATTTTCCTACCACCCAGAAGTGCTGAAGGACAGGTCACACCTAGGCTGTTGCTAGAATTGCTGACTTGGGGCAGCTGGGTGTTCTTATTGAGGGCACTGAACTTAAACACGGGGGTGTGAAGGACTGGCTGCAGTGGGCAACGCTCTGTCATTTCTTCTTCCGTAACCTCCATGGAACAGGGAAAACTGAGTGTGGAGAAATAAGTTTCATAGCACAGAACGAGGAGAGGGACGAGGCTGTGGGGGTTTTTCCTCACTTCTTGCCCCTCACCCCGCAGCTTTGCCCTGCAGCCCTGCATCCCCCCCGCCTGCCGGCCCCGCCGCCTCTGCCCACCCCCTGCATTCGCAGCACGGACTCGCCAGCCCGGGAGCTGCCCGGCACC
>VZRW01013440.1:1065969-1076397 GCA_013398125.1 Aegotheles bennettii | reverse complement strand
GGCTCAGGGGCGCGGCGGTGCCGGCGGCCCGGGGTGCGGGGGAAGGCCGGTGCCCGGCTGCCCGCCGGACAGGGCCCCGCAGCTCAGCTGAACGCTTCAGAAATGCCTTCCCGCTTCCCGGTGCTGCTGGGCCTTTGTGTCAGGATTGGAATTGGGATTTTCCTCATCTCTTCGTGCTGGAATGCCTCGTGATGCGGAGCTGCCCCACACATCTCCAGGGCAGCACCGACAGGGGTGTGCTGCTGGGGTGAACCGGGCTGACTGGTTACCTTCTCGGGGCTGGCTTTCTGGGAGGAATAAAGTGTAAAAATCAGTAACAGTCATCTCATATCTAAGTTAACCCCTTACCAGAAAAATAATGGGTTTTCCAGATTCCTTAAGGTACTCTGTAAGTCATAGGATTTGCATGTCTAAGGTTCCCCTTCACGACCAGGACAAACTGAGGATTACTCCATGCATACATGAAAAAATTCCCTTTAACAGCACCCTGCCACCACTAAATTTTATTATTCCATTAGAAATATATATATATGTGTATATATATACATTTGACATTTCTTTGCAACCTATTTTTGGTCCTTTATAAATCTTTTCAGAACCAGTTTGCTGTAATACCAACATCACTGTACAGAGCTTTGGGGAAGAGAAAGGTTGTACAACTGGGATTGATCCTGTGTGCTTGGTGACACTGTGATCTCAATATGCCCTGTCTCACACCTGAACAGAGCTGAAGGAACCTCATAAATCAGGTTTGTACAGAGGCATGGCATGGCACCACGTGTCAAATGCTTTTCTTGTTCTAAAATGTCCCATAATACAGATAAATATTTTAAAAAGAACTGTACATGCCAATAGGAAAACACTTTCTGTAGCAAGGCTTCATTGTTTATTTAAATGTTGATGCTAGAAAGAGGTCTAGTGTATCAATAATAATAAAAAATAGATGGATTAGCAGAATGCAGGTACTATCAAATGTGATTGATACATCTGCTAGCTGTATGTCATTACTGTGTGTATGGTGTTATATGTAGTTACTATTCGTATAAAATGAAAGAGTGAGAGCTGACTGAAGAGAACCAGTTCTGTAGAATGAACTAGGACACCTGTACTTGGATGTAGAAATACTAATGGCATCACACCAAGAAGTGACAAAGCCAGAAAAAAATAGCAAAATTAAGAAATTAGTCCCAGCTATTATTTTTGACGCCTAAATAAGACGATAATAATTCTGAACACTTTATTGCTTTTATTCTGCCGTGCTTTGTGAGTATTGAGGTCTCAAACGTGGTGCTCCTGCTGGCAGAGAGGACCACTCCACGCATCCACCGGAGGGCAGCAGATGCCAAACCTTGCCGTGTCACAAGGCGCTTAAAAGAAGGGAAAAAAAAAGAAAAAAGAAAAAAAAAAAGAAACTTTAGCCTTCCCGTTGGCCATTTGGCACGTTGATGCCCGTATTTTTCACAGCATGTCGTGTACAAAGCAGGGGGGAAAGCCATGCAATGTTACATTTTCTGGGCTTCTGCATGACACCACTGCTCTAGGTCTGTGATAGTTGAAGGGAAGTTGTTAAGATACTGCTGATTCATCCTCAGCTGATGAAACAAGCACTGTCTGAGTCCTTACCCTGCTAAATGGTGCTCCGTGTTTACCGGAGCAGCTGAGATAGTGAAGAATAAAGGCAGTTTCAAAGTCTGGTCTACCCCAGCTGGCTCTGACATTTCATCTCCTGCAAGACACACAATTATGTGACTCCTGTTGGTAAAGCAGAATCTTACGAGCACATGAGTTAATAGGATCCACTGCAGTTTAACTAACATGGCAAAGGCAATATTCTCTTCTTTTAGTTATGATTCTATAGCATCTGGTGCAGCAGTTGTGGTCTAAATTCAGCTGAATTAATACGAAAAACATGTAAGAGGTCCAACTTACACAACAGTCAAAGTCAGTAGTGATGGACCACTATGAAAATTCTAGTTGCTACGTATGCCCAGTAGCATTTTTTTCAAGTTCTCCCCAAAACTGATGATTTAGTTTCTTTAACTTAATGGAATTTTGTATATCAAGCAGAAAAGGCCCACTTTGCATATCAGTAAGAAGGTCTTGAAGGAGGCCCTGTCTCAACAGTGTTAGAGAAACTGGTTGAGCAGTTCAGCCTTGCTACACCTTCAGCAGTATGAAGGGCCAAAACTTCTGTTTCAAAGATGGCTAACTTAAAAAGATTTTCCAGGATCTGGCACAGCAAGGAAAACGGGAACATTGACATCTGAGCCTTATGATTAAATACATTAAGTCAAGTCTTTCGAATTTCACATTCAACAGTTTTCATAAAATAAAGTTGGTCCTGAATCCCAGGACTCAGCTATAGTAATAAATTTAGGTGTGGTAAGGTATGTGCCTTTTCAAATGTATCTTTCATACTTAGAAGTAATATTTATTTCCATATTTCAAATTAGTAATTTTCCTGGCACCCACATTAAACTTTGCTGTTTTTTTCAAGCACCCCAAGTACCTCATACTGATTTCCCATTTAGAAGTGTCTCAGTCGTTTTGTAAGTGCGCAGTAACGTGTCCTGAATTTTTGATAAATGTCTTGCATGACTGGTCTAACTGCTTAACACGTTCATTGGACATAAGAACTGGTGCATTTTTTGGCTAATTTCTTTTCATATAACCCAGCTCCATCTTATTTGTGGAGCAGGAATGGTAGTCAGGAATTTCTACACTTCAAAACAGATTAGTGAGAGGCAGCTCAACTGAAGAGGAGAAAATTATTTGGCAGAACTTGGATGCACAAATCACACTATTAACAGTCCATAATAAATCAGCTGACTTCAACTCTGGTTTGTCCGTTGGATTTTTCTGCTCTAGCTGCAGTAGATAAGACTAATGAACCTGTATCTTGGTCAAATCAGAGATGAAAAACATAAAATTTAGATCAGCTTTTCCTTGGGATATAGCCAGTACTTCCAAAGTGGTATTATGCAAGTCATGAAAATAAAACCTTACACTTGACAGTTTAAAAGGGCTACATATGTATTTTAATGTCCTTTTTATACGAATTTAGGGCCCTGAGGATTTTTTTGTCAAGAGGCAAAAATACTAAATTACTGCTAGGACATATAAGTCTTGGACACCTTCTTGTTTACTGAAAAGAAATGGGTGAAAGCCTGTTTTTTCTGATCACAAAAGCAACTAGACAGCAGATGAGAGATCTCTTTGCTCACAATTCCTCTTCTTAGTATCTTGTTCTATTCCTTTTCATCCTCAGAACTGCACAACTTTGCTGTGCTAACAGTCCTGCTTTTCAAGCAAAAGCACTGGAAAACGTGCTGATGTCTGCAGCAATTCAGTGTCCAGTCCTGTATTCATGCCTGTGCAATAGGTTAGGCAGGACACCCACACACTTCTTAGCTGTGGGTGATTCGGAGTCTCTCGGGTGGAAGGTACCATCCTTACCCTCAGCCCATTGCCATGCTGCCATTCACAGTCTGCTGTGTAAGCCCTGTTCAAGAATAGTGTGAATCTTGTCTTTTGCAAATATTGATGAAGAGATGTTCCGAGAAGTTAGCGTGCCAGCTTAAATTAATGTCTGATAATACAGACAAAGAAATACAGCCCAAGTGTCTTGCAGGCCTAGCTTTATTCCTAAAGGCTGAGTGCAGCCAGCATCTGGCTTGGAGAGGAGGATGTGGCTATCTGACTGCTGCCCCACGGCGTGACTAACACTGGATTGCATCAGGGGAGTCTCGGAAGCGGGAAATACTTCAGTGAGAATTTCCTATATTACTCACAGTATGCACTATTAAACAAATGCTGAAGACTTTTCAGTTGTTTGGGGTGAGCTGTATGACTCGTGTCTAGCTACATTTTTTTATGATTAAACATCCCAAATACGTGCCAAAGAACTCCTCATATCAGGCTGTGCCATACGCATTTGTTATTTACTTTGATTCTCATTCAAAAATAATGACTTTTCTTTGCCTACTAGCCTGTACTGTAATGATTTACTTATCAAATAGTAGCTACTGTATATGCTTGGCACTATTTTAAAAAAAGCATCATAGCCAATTAGTTTGGTCCTGAAGTTCAGATTATACTGGCTTTATTGCCTCTAAAGATCTAATCTTAGCAGGTGCTGAAAGCGCTCCAATTCTAAATGACCTCATGCATTTTGTATCTCTCAAAGAAAATTGAATGCAACTGCAGAGTGAAGGAGGTGGTGGATAACTCTAGCATTTCTCAGCAGTATCCATAAGCAAAGTAATATTCATTTATCTGGATATTGTTCATACTGCTGAGGTTGATTTTAAATTGTCTCTCTGTATCTTTGACTTCTTTATAAAATTATAGATTATACTGTGAAGATTTGTGGACAAAATTGGCTTTTTTTCCCCCCTGTGGAATCAAGCTATTAATAATAAAAATGGGTATAACAATGGAAGTATTTTCTGACAGATTTCAGAGGTGCCTTCTTTGTATTTAAATTTTGGTCAAAATACTTTGATATAACAGAGCTTTTTGTCCTATTTTTCCACGTTCTCTAGAAAACAGAAGGCAAATTTCTGCTTGAGATGTAGCAACCACATGTTTTATTATGGATTCCCAAGCTACCAGAAAGTGATTCTGTAATACTTTTGCTGGCAGGGGCTACAAGTAGTACAGAATCGACATTTTCACCTTCTGGAGGGATCTGTTTTTCAGATGAATAAATGGCCCACCTTGAACTACACATTAGAAAAGACTGACGAGAATGCAAAGAAGAAAAAAAAAGGTCCAGAACAAAAGTGTGCTGAAAGAAAATAAATTACCTTTGGTCTTCTGTTCCAACAACTTCCCTGAGGTTCTGGATCTGCAAGGTGCAGAGCAGATCCTGCTTTATTGCAAGAGCAAGTTAAGTGGGAAAGAGCTTATGCTGATTGATACCAATTTAGGATTTCAAAATGATGCAGATTAAAGAAAACCTGTAACCAAAAGTGTTTAAACTGGTCAGGTTAATTTTGGTAACACCAAACAGGAGCAGAATCACACATAAACCAGATTGCAGTTCTGAGGGAGCAGCAACTTCTAGTGAAAAATTAGCTGGGGACTATAATCAGCAGCAGTAGGTTATTTGAAGGGGGTGACCCTCTTGAGTTATCTCAATTGAAATTGGGGCTGCATGTCTGTGGCCTAACAAGTAAAGCAACAGTAATTACATAAATCAACACGGCAAGTAGTTTTCTACTTGGAGGACTTCTGATTTCTAGTGTGTTAACCTCCATGGCGTGCATAAAGTTGTCTCCAGACAAGTGCTGAATTGACTAGGAATGCAAGACTTCATGAGAGTGCTGAGCAAACAGAATCTGGCATTGATGAAATATTTATTAAGTGCAAAATTCTTTCACCTCTGTGCAAGGTGAGTGAAATGTAAAAAATAAAATAGCATAAATGAAAGAAAGACCTAGGACACTTGTGAGAAGTGGACATTTATACAGGATCTGCATAAGAATGCACTGAAGTGTTTTTCCTGTGTTTTCTGTGGAAAATTATGTGATGTGGAGTTTCAAGTGATGGATTCTTAATTGCATTTTTATGATTTGTTGCAATACTAGAACTGTACAATGGAGTCAAAGCATTTGTAAACAATAGGAGTGAATGATTGGAATCACAAAGCACTAATTTTTTCGTTTTGTTAGCATTCTAGCAGACATGCATCAATTATTAGTAATGTAGTATTTGGTGTCTTGTATGAGCTGTTAATGCCTGTAGGGCTATTAAAGCCAACAATCATTTATTTTGTGTTGAAAGCTCTTCAGAGACAAATACTCATCTTTAATTCCTATGTCTACTTGTAGTCCACCTTGGAAGTTTCCTTAGAAAGTCTCAAAGTCTTCACAATTTGTCAATAAGAATAAGATGCAAGGATCACCAGGAGGAAAGAATGCAATGCCATCTAAAAGAAGCAGAGATTAATCCTTATTCTTTAGCATTAAAAACCAGGTGATGACTGGAAAACATCCTGCTCGGAAAAGCATTGCTTATGCCACCTTCTGCTGTGTATTTTTTTAAAATTTCCTTTCCCTATTGCCCTCAGGATGTCTCCTCGATCCTGACATTCTGGTTTCTTTATTCAAGCCTTTTAGTTCCTCTCCAAAATCTTTGAAAACATTTTTCTTTTTTCATGAGAAATATTTCTTACATGATCTTTTCTAACTAGACCTTCAGTGTGCTTAGCACAGGCTTTGTTCTGAACACGAATCAGGAACCACCTGCTGTGGAATCACCTGTTTCCTGTCTTCTAATGAAGGTTTATTCTGGTTAACCTCAGTATGGCTTCCAGCACTGCTACCTGTTTTACCTTTTAACACTGAGTACCACTTTGATCCAATCTTTTGACAGTTTTTCTGTGGAACATCTGTGTCTCTGTTTTCAAAGTAAATTTCTCTGACTGGGAATATTGTTTTAGAATTATAACCATATTTTCTACTCCTTTCCCTCCATGTTTAGCTTATTCATCATCTTCCTGTGTGTTGAAGTCCACCAAAAGCCTTCATTCAGCAGAGTATGTGAAGGGAATCTTTGTTCAGCAAAATGCTTAATTAAGTTTCTCAGTTGTGTTTGTACAAGTGAGTTAGAAGCATGTGTAGTACTGCACTGAGACCAGTTCCTGTCCTTGTGGAGAGCAAGTACTAAGCACAATCTTACTCGTTTATCTCTGCATTTCACTCTTGCCTTCCTCTTAACACTCCCCCTTCCTTCATCTGTGGACAGTATACACAGTATACAACTGTATGACCTGAACACAAGACAGCTGTCTCTGAATATGATATTTTCTATCAAAATCCCCTGTAAAATGTCACACTCCGGTTATTGCTGGCGCTTTGGAACAGATGGCCAGATAGGAAGTGTAGCACTCAATTAAAATTCACTGTAGCACTATTCTTGGTTTCCATTAGAGTCACAAAAATCACGGCCAATGTTTCTCTGTCTTCAAAAAAATAATTTTTTTCTGTGGTGCTCTTCTGTACCTTCTACAAATAAATGCCTGTTGGTCTGAGTAAAAGGTGTTTTTAAATACTGACTTAATTTTATCTGGCATGAGGCTCCATTTGACACTTAAGAGTTGTCAATTAAATTCAGCATAGGCCATGTATAGGTGGTCTCTGCAGACAACAGTTCTGTATTTATCGGTTGCTGCAAAGTGAGGTTCATGGTAGCAACCCTATATACTGCACGTTTCTGGTTTCTTTAGGCTGCCTGCACCGTAACGTTTCACAGAATCGGTGTTAACATGCTGCTGTCGCTTTGTCTGCACTCCCTTCCTCACAGGTAGACACAGAGAACAGGTAGCAGCACAGAACAAACAGAGAAAAAAACCATGCTGTCTTCTCAAACGTCCCGTGTTTTGGGGGTGGCCTATGTATGGTGTTGTTCTTGGAACACCCTGTGATCCTTATGCTTTTTCACTGAAGTACATCCAGCCAAGGATGCATCTTCTACTCTGAACTGCTGTAGTGCAGCTCAAGAGTTAATGTGTCAGTGGGTTTTGAGTGGTTGTGAATTGGCAAGCCTAAGACTCTCAATGTTGGCTATATCTACAGTTTTGAGATACTTTTATCTTGAGCAGAAACTGAATTGATATTCCTGTCCAGTTGATACTGGATTAAACTTGCATGATTATCATATTAATTTCATAAATTAAGACGACCTTTGGTTGTTTCTTACTATCCAAAGCTGTCTGGAAGGAGAAGGAGTCTTGCCTGAGCTAGGGGCAGAGGATCTGGGCAGGTCCCTCCAGCACAGGCTGAGCTGTGACTGCTCACAGAACCAGCAGAGGGAAGTGTTGTTCTAAAATACCCACCCCTGCAGTGAGAGCCTGTTTTGTTAACTGCAAGCCACATTATTGCACCAGGAAATCAATGATCTGGAGCCTATGAAATGTGATTGCTGAATTCTCAGAAGGAGACAAAAAAGCTTTAGCAAATACCAGAAAGAACAAGTGTGATAATAATCATGATGTGCCAGGGACTGAAATTAAATTATATGGAGAACTACAAAGCTTACATGTTTTTTATTCTCTTTAGGGCAATAAATGTTAGTATGGCATTTTAGAGGTTGAAGGGTTGTGATCTGCTGGTTCCTGCTTCAGCTAACTATGAAGCTGTAGCTTTGCTTATCAAAAGATGGGATCTCAAGAAACAGACGGTCAGAAATGCACTTGGTGATCACAAGGCAAGCTGTCATGGGGTGCTTTGTTAAAGAACTGGCTCAGCTTCAGCTAACTGCTGCCAGCAGGCTTGTCAGTCAGGGTGCTGTTGCTCCTGCAACTCCAAGCACTGCTGGAGGGTTAAAATACAAGATCATCTCTCTGATACTAAAAAGAGTGTTCACTAGGAAATATTTTAGACTGAAATTTTTACTAGAAATATTATCCTCTTAAATACACAGGACTCCGCTATATAGCTCTCCCTTTCTTACTGCATGAGATTTCCCAAAATTGTGCAAGGGAAGGGACTGAAGCAGATGCTGAGGACACCCCTTAGTCACACTGAGCATAACATTTGAAACTGTTACTTCTTTTGAGATTCAGAGCTGGTTTTCTAACATCTAATATCAAGTTAAAAAAGATCAGGGGGTGGCATGATGTGTGAAATGAAACTCAACTTGACCTGGATTGTCAAGCTGTTGTTTTTCAGTATCTTATAAATGGCTGTGACAAACAATCAGAAAGGGTGTTAGAGCTTGAAGAACATTTTCCATGTAATATTGCTTCAAAAAGACTGGAAGAAATTAATCCTAAAATAATTGCACTAAGGTAAGTCCAAAGAAGAACTTGGTCTGCTAGGTATGCAGTCAGAGCTGCACAGCTAAAAATGGTGTTGTTTCCAAGTAGGCAGTTAACAAAATATTCCCTTTGCTCAGATACCATCACCTGGAGATTTGTGGGGTGTGGTTGATGAGTGAAGTGCTTCCCTTGTGCTTCCCCAGGAGCTACTCAGTACCAGACTGAAGTTGGGTTGCAACCTTTTGCTCAAGCAATTATGAACCTTATGACCACAAACTTCAGTGTTCTGACTTGATTAAATATTTTTATTTTTAGCACAAATAGTTCTTGGTTTTACAATTCAATTAAACATGTCTGTCTTCCTAGCTGACAAGAAGAAAATGGGACAGATCCTGGGGACAGGCTTTTCAAGTCAGTAAAAAGAAAGATTATAGAATAAGATGTACTTTTATTTTGCTCACAGAAAGGGAAATAGTTCCAATAAGGTAAAACAGATGAAATAGAGCAGAAGATTTGTCTTGATTATGGCAATCGAGATACAGCCAGCTAAGGAGGTGACAGGTCGCGAGACAAAAGGGAATTGGTCTCCTAGGAAGGTTGCTGGCCTGCTGTCTGCTGTTTGCCAAGCCTTACCAGCACTCTGGGAGCAGCAGGTGCAGCCAGTGCCACGCTGCTGGCAGCTTGGTGATGACAATAGCAGCTTCTCGAGGTTAGATTGGTATCAGAGTGCATCACCCTAAGTACAGACTAAGCCTCAAACAAATACAAAGCAAACACATTCTCTGCTGCACTGCCAAGATGACTGCAAGCTGGTGAAACAAACGTGTGTTTTATTTTAGTTGTTTTTTAGAACACACGTTTGTGTTAGTATTGGGTTAAAAAGCAGCTTCCCTTTCTGTGTCATTAGTTTCACTTCCCGCTCAGCTGCAACGCTTGTTTTTCAAAGTGAGCACATCAAGTATGTTATCCCTTCACGGTTCCTTTAAGTGAAACTAATAATGTTAGCTAAATGTGTACTGAATACACTTTGCAGATTGGTATTTCTGCAGGATGCAGTGTCTGTGCTGTTTAAAAGAAGGGGATTTGTGTGAAGAAAAGGATCTGTGAAGAAAAGGAGTTTGGTGTTTTATGAAGGAAAGGCAGTATTTTGAGAACAGACCCTTTTCCCATGAAACCGGTGACAAAACAAACCGGTAAGAAGTATAATTCTATCGTGACTGGAGTTCTGGATAGGTTCTTGCAGTGGAGCTTCTAAGATTGAAAATGTGGCCGGAGAATGACCCGAGCAGCCCGAGCCGTGTGTGAGCCCGGGAGGAGGNCTCTGGGTGGGAACCGGGATTTTCTTTTGGCCGCTGCAGCCGTGCGGGAGCGGCACCGCCCGCGGGGGCGGGACCCGGGCACAGGCGGGGGAGCGCGACCCATTTCTTCAGACGTTGCGTGTATTTGTGAACTTTCTTACACTGTGCCCAGGTTTCCACGGGAGCTGAGGAGCCGCGGGAGGGCCCCGCCGTGCAGTAGCGGGTCCTGCGGTCCGGTCCTTGCCGGAGGGCGGGGACACCGGGGGTACCTGGCGGGGGCTGCGGAACGCGGAGCGCGCCCGCGGGCGGGAGCTTGTTCCGGGGGTACCTGGCGGCGGCAGCACCCCCGGGTTCCCCCGCCCTGCT
>VZRW01013440.1:1028906-1064984 GCA_013398125.1 Aegotheles bennettii | reverse complement strand
CCGCTCCCCTGCGGGTGGGGCTGGGAAGAAAACCGCTCTGATTTGCGTAACCGATATTTGCCCGTGTCCCCGGGTGACCCGGGGCCCCGCGGGTCGCCTGGGGCTCCCTTCCCCTGCCGCGGGCTGGGCCGGGCTCGGCCGGGCGCAGTCGCACCCTTGGCCCCAGGTGTGGCGCCCGCACCTGCCGCGGGGCAAATGGCGGAGTCCCGGCCGCTCCGGAGGGCAGAGGAGGCTCCAGGTCCGTGCTGCGGCCTTACGGCACCGCGGGAGGCACAAGAACCGTCCTCTTCTCTGCTGTTCCCTTCCTGCCCCTCTGGGCCATGCGCTGCTCCCCCCCAGCACGGCAGCGATCCCGTAGCAGGGGGTTCCTCCCTGGCAGCTCCTGCTCGCCCCTGGCCGGGCTGTTCCAGCGCTGGGTGCCGGCCTGTGCCGCAGGGACATCTCGGCAGCTTCCCGGCTTCAGTGAAGAGTTTGTCTGTGGGGCATACTGCAATTCGCCAGTTCTGCAGGAGGGATTAAAGCAGACTTCTCTAAAGCTTGGTTTTATATGAGGGTTGCCATTAATTACACCGATCAGGTAAACTGGTTTGAATTGGCACCTCCTGTGGCCGCTTAAAACGGTGCCTTCGGGGCAGTGCTGGAATAAGCTGGGAGCTGTGTGGCCACTTGCAGTTTCAAGTATTTAGGCTGGATGTTCTGCTGACTCCCAGCTTTCCTTGTCTGCTTGCTGAAGTGATAAGGTAAGGCGTGAATTATTTCCTGGTCTCTCAGAATTCTTTCCTGTGTACCTTCCTAGCAGAGAGGGCAACAGACCAGGGCTTACTGACCCATCTTGTTGAACTTTCAAGGGGAGGCGACAGCCTGCAAGGCTATTGAAATCTTACAGTATATCACTTAGAATTTATGGTGTATTGTCTAAGTACATGGCGTGCATTTTCTTTACTCCATGTAACTCGGCTGACTGTGTGGGGAGTAGAAGAGTTATCCTAAGTAGGGCTTTTCTTCAGTATCTGTGGTGCTGAGCAGGGCAAGGGACACGAAATGAGAGCGGGGAGGAGAATGATGGTAGTACAGAACCAGTAGTTAGAGTAGGTGAGTTTTCTTAAGGGTTTTCCCCAATGCTTAAAACATTCTGTTGTAGTTAGATAACAGAATGTTTATCACAGAGTTTTACATGAGTATGTATTTTTGCATTCTACTGAATTTTACATTAGTGTAATGTAACTGAGTTTCAACTTCAGTAGGACTCGTGTGACTTCTAGAAATTTGCAGTATTAACACGCTTGTTCCCTTCCACTCTTGAGAGAAGAGTTGCTCATCTGACTTATTTCTTACTTCCTTTTTCAGGAAAATGGGATTCTCACGGGGAGAAAAAGAAAATTGCCTTTTGTTTCTTGCAAGATACCAATGCAGCTGCTCTTTGAAATTGATGAAAGCATGTCGAGTAAATTTTAGAGTGGAAGCAACAATATTAGAGAACATCCATCAGTATTTCAGCACTGTAAAATGAACTTTGTAGAGCAGTATGTCTACTGCCAAAGAAGTAATTTTATAATGGATTTCTGGAGAGGGGTGTGAAGGGGGAAACCTTGTGTTCCTTTAGCTGCTACTGTGGCTGCTCTGCCTGATGTGCTAGGGGTACTGAAAGAGACTGTAATACTACTTCAGCTCACAATACCTACTGCTAAAGCCATAAAGTTCCACTCGGCTAGGATTAGAAATGGGTGTTTTACGTGACTAAGGGGATAAGGTGTGGTTTATACTGGTCTCTGTGTTGCCTATCTAAATGTTTCACACTGCTGTCTGTATTCTGTGTGCTAACCCGTGGGCTGAATTTACCTTTTCTGTAGGCAACCTTATAACAGCTGTTCAGCTGTTGTCTTGCAAATAGCATTATTCTGCCAGTTGTTCTTGCAGTTACGTTAGAAGTCCATGCTGTGGTTATGAAGATAATTGGTTCAGATACCATGGGTATCCACACAGAAGGGTGAGGAATATGAAGTAGAATTAATATTTAAATATTAAATTATGTTGTAATTTTAGTGTTTAAGTAGTATAGATTGTGTTGGTTTAGCAACATGTATCTATTATTAATTTGCTAATAATTGACTGATAAATAATATGCTTTATTCTTCTTAACTGGTGGCAATTACAGACTTTTGTAACTGTGCTTTGTGATAGCTGGTAAACATAGCTGAGAGGCCATGTCCTGCATTTTATTAACCCTACCATTACCATGCGGACAGTCAGAAAGCTTGTTACGAATCATGTGGTCTTAAATTATTAATAACTAAAGTGCTTATTTGTATGAACTATCTTGTGTATACATTCCAATTAGACTTGTAACAGCCTTGGTAAGCAGGCTTCAGTCTATTGTAGCTACGCTTGGGTTTGGTGGTTCTTTTCCCCAGGAGGAGTCAGTGTGCTACAAACTAGTTGTGGATTTAATTTCAAGCTAGTTGAAACAAAATTGAAATTCAGTACTGAACTAAAGTTTCATTATACTTGCAAATAGTTTCTCCAATTATTTGATTTAAACTTACTGATCTGAAAAGACCGTATTTCCTAGCGTTGTGGTACACTGGAAAGAAGGCAGATGATGCACCTCTCAAGAAAGCTGTTGCAAATGCAATTTTGGAGTATGGTGCTTGCACACCCTTCCCCGATGTGCACCAGAGAGGATTCTAGGGTCTTTCAACAACCAGAAGGAAACAGTGGAGAAAACTCCTAATGGAGTATCTTCAGTTTAATTCTCATTGGTGCTGTTCTGTTTCAAAATAATGTCTTCACACACCCTGAATTAAATGATGCGAGTGCATTTCTATCAAAACTGCTTGACTTCTCAGTATGTTGTGATACTGTAAACTGGAATGCAGTTACTTATACTGAAATTGAGAATTTGGTTGATTGTAGGAAACTGAGGGGATTGAAAATACTAGTAAGAGATGCAGTGATACCGATAAAGAATATGGTAGTAACACTTTCTAGTTTTGTTGCTGCTAATTGTTAGTAGGATTAAGATACTGATATAAGCACTGTTTGTTTGTTTGAGATGCTAGTTTGAGTTGTGGTTTTTGTTTCCATATTAAACTAAGTTTCGGTTTTGTGGCACAGCAGCTTCAAAACTACGGGCATGTAGTTTACTCAGGCTTAATTAAGATGACATTGATTTTAAAGCTCTCGCTTAAAAGCCCCAGGAGATGTAGCTCCTGATTTCCAAGATGTTATTGCCTTAGTTTTCTGGGGGAAATCCTGTTATTCTATGAATAGTTCAGGTTGTCAAATATTTATTCAGATATTTTCTTATACGTGAATTTCATGTGCATGCAAATATAAAGGTGTACTGAGCTGGAGTTTAAGAACTGCAAGTTTAGACACTAATGCTAAAGTATTTATCCTTTAAACTGTTTTTTCCATCTGAATAAAAGCAAAATCTTCATATGCATTTGTTGTGTAATCCAAAATATTCGAAAAAGGGAGGGCATTTGAAAATTTTTAACTGAAAAGTCTGTTTCTAGGCTGTGTTTAAATTATTAACAAGATAAACTATCACTTCTGACCCATGCCAATGGAAGTGTGAAAATGATTATTACTTTGCCAGTGCCTTTGCAGTAAAGGAATACTGTTTTCTGAATAAGTTGGTTTTTTTTAAAAATGAAACATTAGTGCTGTTTAAATACTAACTTTGCAATGACACAGGCTCAAAGTCAGGAAAGCACCAAAACATTGCTTAATTGAAGTGAGACGGAATATGTCAATACTCAAGTGCTTTACTGAACCGGAGTTGTTAATAGTAGTGTCTGTTTTGCTTCAAACTGTTATTCAGTTTCTTATAAATACGGGGCTGGAGGTTTTTTACATCAAAGTTCTTAATTGATTCAGGTGACGATAAAACCTTGACTCTTGTTTTTGAAGTTATTAATCTTGGCTTCATACCAAAAAGTGTTTTTCTTGTAGTACTGCTATCTGAAAAAAGTGCCGGTTGTTAGGTCTCAGCCTACTCAAAAAGGGAATTTTGTGCAGTAGAAGACTTGCACAGCATACTTGGCTTGATGGAAGTATAAAGCATTAACATAGGTGCTAAGCTAACTTTGTGTTTCTTCAGGATACGAGGCGAGATTACTGTAGGTTTACTGTAGCATTTAAGTCTAATCATTTGTATGGTGTTCTGAAACTTCGCGTTGTTCTAGGAGATGCTTTCTGATAAGCGTAATGCTGCTTTTAGCTTGTGACTGCACGAGTGTGTGCAGTTTTTGGAAATTGAAGGGCTGTGCTTAGGCATTGGTATGTAATTTGTCCATACACTGTTACACAGTATGTGCAGTATGAAATTTGTCTTTCAGACAGTGTGCCTGAGTTTGAATCAACTGTACATTGGAAACTTATCTGTTCTCATTAGTTTATTTTGGATGTTTAGACCAAACATCTAGAATCAAGTGCTTCAGCTTGTCAGGCTGGCTTTCATGAGTAATTGTCTTTCCTATTAAACAGGATGAAAAGCTGCTGCTTCTGAGAATTGGCTTTCCAATGTCAGAACTAATAGAGTGAAATCAGATGTGTTTCTGTATTGCTGCCCTGATAATTATATCTTCCTAGATGCAGTTAAATTCTTCTCTCTGGCCTGTGGAAGCAATAATATTCCCTTCTGGAAAGTTCTTCATGAAACTTATGCAGCATCAGGAAAACTTAAAACCAAAGCACTGTTTTATGACTTTTCTTAAATCTTGTAGCTATATTTCTGTGTGGTAGTAATTACCTTGCAGGGACAGAATGTATTTGGCATATATTTTTGATTTGTGACCTCACTTGATGTTTCTGTTTCCTATCAAGATCTGTTATCCTTTTAGAACACTGTTTGCTCTTGGCAATCTATAAATATCAAAAAGCATCAGTTTTCTTTTTAGGCCAAATGTTGGTATTTTAACTTATTGTACTATACAACTGTTCATATTTTAAAACATCAAAATTATTCCAGCTAGAATAAGGAGTATAAATACAAATATATATTTCTGCAATTAAGCAAAGATGATAACTGTCTGACTACTATTAGGAAAAATAATACCATGTGTGCTTCCAGCTCTCAGAACCTGCAGTACAATCCAGAATAGCCTCTAATTACCTAGTAAGAAGTGTTATTACTGTATAATGCTCCTCATTAAATACTTTAGGAAAAAATGGGAGGAACATTACCATGATTTTACTGTTGAGGAATTTGAGGTAGAGAGAAATAAAATTACTTGCATAGAGATATTAAGCTGTCAAGGTAAGCATCCCTGAGCTGAGTATGGTAATTGGATTGGAAAGCAGCATTTGAACTAGGAAAGTAATGTAGAATTCTGAATATCTAAAACCACTGGATGTTGGTACTCTGCTCTCTGCAAAACTATCAAGACTTCGTATAGTATGAAGAATGCTGGCCCCTTCCATCTCTAAGTGCAGTGCTGTTGAATTCCTTATATAACCTTTATCTAGAAGTATCAAATCAGAATATGAACATGCTTCAGTCAATACATCAGTATGTATGGTATTACATTACCATATAGTGAATTGTGTTGGTAGCCTAGCTACAGCAGCATGATATCCTGTGGACTACAGAATTGACCCAAATGCTTACCTAACTACTTAAGTAGTAGGATTTGTAGTCTACTCTGTTTTGCTGTGACAGCAGCACTCCTGGTGGTACTTGAGAGATTAATTCAGAGCTAGTTGAGGTGTGCGGACATACTCCAAGGCTTCTCCTTCTGAGAATATTTTCTTATTTCAGGCTTGTTTCCAGTGAGGTTACGGGAGTTGGCTTGGCTATTTCAAGAGTCTCTGGCCGTTTATGACTTTAGTGAAAAGTACGCTGAAAATGGAAGAGCCTGTATGAGCAATTCCCTGCCTTTTCCCAGGGAAAGATTGTCTTTTGTTGATCACAACTGTTTTACACTGCTGGCTGTCTTGTACTTTTACTGTTTTTGAAGACTGAAGATAATAAACTATACTATAACTAAGTAATCTGCTAGTAGAGAAACCTTGTAGTATTTAAATTGTGAATATTCTTTAGTGTTATCTTAACTTTGCTTTTTGATGTCATGAGCATAGCAACACAATGAATGGACATTGTCAGTATCTGTCTGGCTTCTGGAAACCAAAGGGATAAAAAAATAATTTTCTATTGTAGTACTCCTCTTGATATGCAGAATTAAATAGATACGATTGAGGCTTCCTTTAGAATGCTGGAGGGATACTGCTGATACCATTGTCTTATGGTTATGTATTCAATATTTCTCAGCATGAAAGAGACCCAAGAATGTGGTTACAAGACTAAAAAGTGAGTTTGAAAATGTAATTTCATGCAGTTGGAAGGTATCTGACTCTGTGTTAGCTACGTTAGTACTGGGATGAAGGACTTGATATACTGTTGTGTAAGATGGTTTCTGGGAGAGCGATAAAAGGCACAGCGTGACACAGATGTCAGTCCCAGTCTAGACCTTTTGAGATTGCTTCTCATGTAATCTTCCTTGTTTATGAAAGAATGGGTGAAGAACCAAAGAGACTCTTCATACTTAATGTCCAAACTTGCTCTAAAACTTCTTTGAAACTTGGAAGTGAGGACTGTTTGTAGTATTGGTGTACTATTTCTGTCTTCAGTGTTGCTGATTTTAAAACCTAATTTAGGGGTGGGGGAACAACAAAGGAGGCCAGTTCTTTTAGGTATCATTTGAGAGTGTCATCTGTGCTGCTTCCCTGGTAATCTTCCATGGCGTGTTTGGGCTGGAATGTTTGACAGCACGCCGTGCCTGCAATCATATCTGGAGAGAGTTGTCTCCTCCCACACTGATTTGAATAAGCATTAACTGAGCATAGAAGGACTATGTATTTCTGTCCTGAGAAGGCAGGTGCATTTCCCATGCTGTTCTGTCCCCTCCACTCCCAGTATATTCTCGCTCCTCTTTTTTCTTATTCTAGAAAGCCCACTTCCTTTAGTCTGCTTTTTTAAGAGTCATGATTCCTCTGAGCATTATTAGTCTTGCAGTTCTGATTCTGGTTTTGTTGGCTTTTTCTAAATGTGACGATAATTCTCTTTAGGTTTGTAGGTTAGGCAGATTAGGTTTGTACAGGGATGGTGCCTGGTTTGTTTCTTTAAATATATATGAAGTTCATGATTGTTTGTTTGTTGGGTCTCTGATAACAGGAGCTGCTCTGGGCTGATGTTGATGACTTGAGTATATTGCTATGGGTGATGTAGTTAAGTATCTCAGTGCTTTCAATCCTATTTCACAAATCCATTCACATTTCATTAAAAAATGTAGGTTTGTCTATGAGGAGATAACTGATACATGTCTTCAATGTGCTTGGCTTAAAATTTATTTGTAAAAAAGTCTCTTGTACTGCTTGCGTGCTGATTCTGATTATGTACCCTTGTCCCCTTTTTGAGACTTAACATGAACTGACTTCCTGCTCCGTTAAATTGTGTACTCCATTATGGGCTGTCTCATGCTGGGCTTAAAATTACGATTTCAGCTCTTGGAACTGCATAGATACTTTAGAAGTAGTAGGAACACATGCCCCTCTCCTACTTTTTATTCAATACTGAGGTTTTTGTTTTCTTGAAAGTGTTACAGGGCCAAAAAAGGGGGAAAAGGAGGCTGACAGAAGATAGTGCTTCGCTTTAAATACAAATCTATGTTGAAAATGAATGAGATGCCACATAACAGATATTTGGGACTTGTTCTTTGTTTCAGTTTTTTTTGGGTCTCTGTTTTTGCTTAATGAGAATTTCAGAAGTGACCTTCTGGAAGACAGTCTGTATAGTTTGTATTTTGCACTAAGAGGTGCAGGTCCATGATGACCTTAGAAAGGTACTTGGGCTCTGTAGAGTATCATTTAAAATGCTTTTGATTGGATTTGACAATATAAAGAAAGAATAGTATAGATAATATCGCATCCCTTTAGAAGCTGGGAAAACAAGTTGTTCAGCATCAAAGAAGCCTTCAATCCTCATGCAGCACACTGTGCAGACCCTGCCTGTAGAAAAGGTTACCTCATCTTGATCATTTGAGCTATTACAGAATTTTCTTGCAAGGAAACAGTTCTGTGCATCACTTCTACTCTCAAGCAGGAAGGATGTTCACAGGAGAACTTCTTGCTGTATTTTTGATAAAGACAAGGAGATGAAGGTGGTGTAATCGCTGGTACTAAGTGAGAGCTGCCTGCAGACTCCTCTGTTATGAGCTGGCTAAATTTATCCTATGGCCAAGAGATTTGCACAACACAGGCCTGGGCCTGGTAATTAGCTAGAGTAGATCATCAATACCTCAATGTGTCCTGGTCTTCTAGTCAGAACTGCTACAAATTGTTATAATCTTTTTTAAAAACTCTCTTCAGTTATTTTTATCTGTTAATTTGTTTTACTATGCTTCTTTAGGAGCTACCAAGCAGATTCATGATAGCAGAGCTATATACTAATGTGGAATTTTGGCAATCTTTTTCTATTTATAATTTCATTTTTAAAGGGGGAATGTGTGAAATGTATAACTGAAGAAATGTAAATTAATGGAGCAAATAAAAAAAATCTGCCCCCTAAAAAGAGTGCTAGAGTTTCTGATGAGAATTTCAATTAAATAAACTATATTATTTGTTTAATATTAAAGTGAAACAAAATATATTTCTAAGTGAATTTATCTTTTGGATTCTTAATGTGTCCTCAAGGAAAGATGAGACCACAGCACTATAATACTTGTCTGTGTAGTTAAAGCCCTTCCTCTGTCGTTCTTCTATCATCACTTGATATAACCTTAATTTATATTCTCTACAAAGTGCATCTCTGCATTTGAAAATAGTGCTGGGACGCTAAAGCTGTACAAACTATTGCTTACTAGAAATGTGCGGATTTGATTCCAAGTCTGGATTTTGCTTGGTTTGGTCTTAGAAAGCACCAGGACTATGAATGAAGTGATATTTACCCAGAATGTGGACGGCTTGCTTTCAAAGGGATCAGTCACATGAATGCAATTATGTGCAAAGCAAAGCTGGTCTACCTTTTGGCTTGTTACTTGTTTTTACCATTGGATTGCTTGCTTGTTTCTGAAACATGCTGAGGAAACTATTTAAAATACACTTGCCACGTTGTACTCTTTTTCTCAGCTTGCTGAAGGTATGGTAGTGGTAGAGCCGAGTAGTAATTGCTTAATTTTGCAATACCTTTTATCAGCTTGTGTGCCATGCAGTTAACTCTGAAGCAGTAGCAGAGAAGAGTAACCCTGTAAAGTAAAAATATAAGTGTAGGCTAACTTACTAAATTTTAAACTAAAAATATGTTTACAGATTATTTTTTTCTCCATAAATCATTGGGCTACGTATGTTAAGCAGCCTTCTCCTGAGAGCAAGGACTGCTTCTTAAATAGCATAAGACTTTGCTGTTCCACATCTTATGTTCAGCAGTACTGGTTTGAGAGCAGGAGTGCTTAAGAAAGGCAAGGCCTTTAGTTAATCCAGACACAGATGGCTGAGGTTGTCTGTAGTTGTAATTACAATCTTTGATTGTTTGGAAGAGCTTTAGGCCTTTGTTTGAAAGGTTGATATGGAAAACTTGTAACAATGTTAGTGTAGTTTTGAACATCCTGTACTTGAGGAATATGCTGGTTATTGTAGAGTGTGGGAATGTCTTTGGGTTTATTTTAAAGACAAAAGGGTAATCACTTTATACATGTTTAAATGTCACCTGTGACCTTCTTCCAAAGGAACTGGAAAGAAGCTTTCTTTAAACTTCTTTGCATGTTGTTCTGCATTCAGTGGAATACTGATCCAAATACACAATCTCTATTGAAAAGATCCTACAACTGAATCTGCATCTGTGCACAAGTGGGCAAAGTACAGATTCTGAAAGGCCATATATCAACTGTAGTGCTTGAATTGAGTAATCTATTACTTGTCAATAGGATCCAAGCCCAGTGTCTTCTCTTCTCCGGGCTGAACAACCCCAATTGCCTCAGCCTGTCTTCGCAGAACAGGTGCTCCAGTCCTCTGATGATCTTCATGGCTGTTTGAGTTGAATACTTAAACAACCAACAAAACCAGTGTAAGCCTTAAAAATTAAACAAAGGCAGGTATAGACTTTTTGTAGCCCATTATCCTTTGGGGAGGACAAGCAAGGCACTTGTCTTGCTGCAGAGCCATCCCTAACTAAATGTGCCTAGAATTATGTAAGCAGTGATCAAATGACAGAGTAATGCAATGTTAAGTAACCATTTGGCAGCAGGGGAAGATGAGGGGGAATGTCTGATGCTTATAGATAATATTGTTCAGAATGATAGTCTTTTATTCATATTCTGGAGATGTTTCTATTGATCAGATTAAGTCTTGAAGTAACTAAAAATTGCCTCGATATTAGTGATCTTTATTACTTTATTTTTCTGGCCTGCATCCCAGTACTGGTCTGGGGTAGCTCTCCTGAAGTCATCACTTAGCCTGAGGCTAAACTTCTGTCTCTAATCTTCTAAGAAAGTTTGCCAATTGAATTAGTCCACTTTGAAAAGCTTTTATGGCTTGGATATGGGTTGAAAGCTGCTGGAGATGAGATTTATCAAACCCATTACATTTCAGTATTATTCCATTTGATTAGTCACTCTTGGCATACATATAGGATTTGAAAGAAAACTGTCTTTAGCAAAATTATCATTAATAATTCACATGTTCAATATTGCACTTGTATATACCATGTACTTCTCTGATAGGAAGCTTTGTTTTGTATACATAGAATTGTAATGATTACGTGTGCTTCATTGGAAGGTCTCAAAAAGTAGTCATTAACAAGACCAGAGTTCAAGTATTTAAATACTAAATAACGTGACACTCGCTGCTAGAGAGTGTCCTAAAACCACAGCAAGAATGTACCCTTTTTTTCTGTGATATGTGACAGGGACTGACAGCTTCCCAGTTCAAGGCAGGGAGATGATAAAGCATTTTTTAGAAACAGACCTTACAAAATTACATGGATCAGTCTCACTTTTATTTTTATACAGATTGAGAACTCGAACACTTTTTGTTTGAGGATTGTGGCATTGCTTGCAAGAAGGTGTATTGGGTAGTGCATGTTCTCAAGAATTCAATATGTTTTCAATAGAATTAGCTTAAGCTCTATTTTCTGTTTTTCTTTCTTTAACTTTTGGAGAAAATACTTTATCAAACAGTTTTAAGTGCTTTTTTGTACTCTGAATTCTGTCCCTCATTCACAACAAAGCCTTGCTTCTTCCCAAAAATGGATCTAGTACCAGGAGAGTGATGTTCTTTGTATAAAAGTGCAAAGTACATACATGCATTATTAAATTGTGTTACTTGTAACTTTTTCTAATCAGCATTTAGTTACATAAAACATCTTAAAACAACAGTATTTGCCCAAGTCCCTGATGAGGTTTACATGTTTGCCAGGAAAAGAAATGTTCCTATCCTTATACTAATTAGACCTCTCAGGCTGTTTTAAGCTCTCAGCCAGGTCAGTGATAATTTTAACTTCTCAAATGTTTTCCTTTGTTAAAAATGTTATTTATACCTTTTGCTCCTACTTTGTTGAATCATTCAACATTTATCTCTTAGTGTGTTCTTTGTAACTTTAACAGTGGTTCCAAGTCTTTCATTTTTGTAACACAATTCAAGTGGGTTTAATTCTAGATTGGAAATGAAAAAAATACTAATTTTTCTGTCTACAGTCAAATCAAGAAGGATGTTTGGGTCTAGTTGAGACATGATCTGGATATTCTTTGCAGAATGAAAGCATTAGTTTGGATGGGTTTATTACCTTTTTCTGCTTTTACATCTACAAATTTATATTCAAACCACAAAGAATTATACTGAAAGAACTCATTTTAAAGGTATTTACAGATGTGGTTTTTGCAAGTTGAGCTGGAGAGATTGAAAAAATTGCTATTTTGTAGCTATGGTTAGAGCATCTCGGGTGCAGGACTAGTAAATGCAAAAACTCCTGAGCTTAAATGATTTTTAGTGCTTAGAAAGGGGACAATGACAAGGGCCATTACTTTGTGGGCTTTATTCTCTGTTTTAGAAAAATGCAACTTTCAGATGGTGACCAAGTACATAGTTAGACATGGGTGGCATCTTAAATCGTTCTAACTAAAACTTGTAGATCTGATTAGATCTTTTGCTCATTAAACGTTGGATTCTTTAAACACTGCTGTGGAAGGAGTAATGAGCTCTTTAATACTCAGTTCTTGTAGTCCAAATATTTTGTGATCTGATAATTTTTTTTTTCTCTCCAGGAGTATATCGTAACCATCCTGTCCTCCTTTAGCTGCTTTCCCTTGCGCTGGCCTGGTAAGTTTCAATACCATATTAAAGGTAGCCTTGTCAAGACGAGGAGGATTAACTTATCTTTGGCCATTTTTCTCCCTTCAAAATGGAATGTGGAGTAAGAATAAGGTTCTGCCTTCATTCAGCTATTGTTTGTCTTTTTATATATGCTTGTCAGCTTTGCTTGGAATTGAAATGTCCAGTACCAATATATTAATATGAGCCAACAGTGTGCCCAGGTGGCCAAGAAGGCCAGTAGCATGCTGGCTTGTATCAAATAGTGTGGCCAGCAGGACTAGGGAAGTGATTGTCCCCCTCTTCTTGGCACTGGTGAGGCCACAATTCAAATACTGTGTTCAGTTTTGGGCCCCTCACTGCAAGAGTGAGGTGCTGGAGCACGTCCAGAGAAGGGCAACGAAGCTGATGAAGGGTCTAGAGCACAAGCCGTATGAGGAGCAGCTGAGGGAACTGGGGTTGTTGAGTCTGGAGAAAAGGAGGCTGAGGGGAGACCTTATCGCTCTCTACAGCTACCTGAAAGGAGGGTGTAGCGAGGTGGGTGTTGGTCTCTTCTGCAAAGTAACAAGTGATAGGACCAGAGGAAACAGGATCAAGTTGTTCCAGGGGAGGCTTAGGTTGGATATTATGAAAAATTTCTTCACCAAAAGGGTTGTCAGGCACTGGCACAGGCTGCCCAGGGAAGTGATGGAGTTGGCATCCCTGGAGGTATTTCAAAGACGTGTAGGTGTGGTGCCTAGGGACATGGCTTAGTGGTGGACTTGCCAGTCCTAGGTTACTGGTTTGACTCTATGATCTTAAAGGTCTTTTCAAACCTAAATTATTCTGATCCTATAATTGGGAAACACACAGAACATCCCCATTGCTTTGCATCTGTACTGCTTAACAAACTTACTATAAAATTTTCTTCAAAGCTGGTAGTGTCTGTGGTAGTGCCATTGACACTGGATAATTTATTAATTTGTTTCAGGATGTAAAATATGAGTCTTTGTTTTTGAGAAACTTGCCTTTCTGCCAAACTCTGGTATGTCAAAATTATGACTGAATTCTACTTTTTGAAGCCTTATGTGTTGTGTATTTTCATTTTCACATAATTATTTGGCAAAAAAAAAAATTACTTCCCAGTTGAAATAGGGCTAGCTGTATGCAGCCTCCTGGTTTTTGTGTTGATGTGACTGTGCAAAACTTTGACTTCACATTCCACATGATCATGTCAGGGTATGCTCTGTTCCATTTCATGTAGCTGTAGCAATGCAGAGCTTAATGGATCCTGATGTCTGCAATAAGGCAACAGTTCTAATGAAATCTAAAATGTTTACTCTTTAAGTGAAGCCATTAAAAATAAAGTATATTCAATGTTTTATCCATCCAGAATGAAGACAAATGTAAAGATGGCATGTCCAAGGAATTTTAAAAGGTGTAGACCTCCTGACTGAGCAGTACTGTGTATTTTATTCTCTTTAATTAAAGTAAGTATGAAAGAAACCTATGCTACTGGGGGTTAAGTGTGCCATTTTTACATACGACAATATTGGACAATAGCAAGTTGTGTTAGCTTCACTTTCATTCTGTCAGTATGCTTAATTCTTTTGATGGGAGAAGATGGGGAATTATGTATAAGAATATGTAATGCAAAACTGCTCTTGAGAATTTTTGTGTATTCTTTATTCTTCAAATAGTCAGAATTATTTCATCTAGCAGAAAATTCTAAATTACAAAAGCCGTCATGTTAATGTATTGCTCTGATTTTGGAATTCTTCATAAATCAGAAATCACTTTTGTGAGGTAGGTTTGGAACAGTGGTGGAGGACTGACAGTGGTATATCAGACACTTCTTTAACTTATACCTGCTTGTTGCTTCTACTTGAATAGAACCCAAATGTTTGGTCAAAATATGCTTTCTCCTAAAATCTGATGCTAGTTTGACTCTTCATTTGAAGTTTTGAATTAAAAAATTTTTTCTTAAAATTAATAAGATCGTAGCTAAGGTTAGGTGTCAGGAGTTCTTGGATCCTTTTGCTATGCTCTGGATGCTAGGCCAAATGTTAAACATATTTAAATCTGTGAAAACAGTAATAACCTTCATGTGTTTAATGGTGAGATAAATTGTTTTTAATGATTCTCTAAGGATGTCTTTTCTTTTTTTTCCCCTCTACCAGCTGCTGTTCTCTCACAGGTGAAAGTCATGATCACGCTAACAGAACTCAAATACTTAGCAGATGCCCAGTCATCCTACCACATACTAAAACCATGGTGGGATGTCTTCTGGTATTACCTCACCATGATAATGCTGCTAGTTGCTGTGCTTGCTGGGGCTCTCCAGCTTACTCAAACCAGAGTATTGTGTTGTCTTCCTTGCAAGCTAGAATTTGACAATCATTGTGCCGTGCCTTGGGATTTAGTTAAAGCCAACCTTAACATGTCAGCTAGCTCTACAGCACAGATAATCATCCCGCTTAAAATCCAGAATGATCTCCATCGGCAGCAATATTCCTATATTGATGCAGTATGTTATGAGCGACAGCTTCACTGGTTTGCCAAATTTTTTCCATACCTAGTGCTTCTGCATACCTTTATTTTTGCAGCTTGCAGTAATTTCTGGCTTTACTATCCTAGTACAAGTTCCAGGCTTGAGCATTTTGTAGCCATTCTTCAGAAGTGTTTTGATTCTCCATGGACAACACGTGCCCTCTCAGAAACAGTTGCTGAGCAGTCTGTGAGGAAGTTGCCAATAGCCAAATCAAAAGCTGTGATTTCATCACCTGGGAGTTCGGTAGATATAGGGGCAAGCAGACAGTCCCTGCCATATTCTCAACCTGGCTTGGAAACAACTGGAAGAGAAAATTCCTCAAGTGTTCTTGACAAAAAAGAAGGGGAACAAGCTAAAGCTATATTTGAAAAAGTGAAGAAATTCAGAGTACATGTTGAAGAGAAGGATGTCATATATACAGTGTATATGAAACAGATTGTAGCAAAAGTCATTGTATTTGTAATAATAATAACTTATGTCCCCTACTATTTATCGTTTATTACACTTGAAATTGACTGTGTAGTTAATGTTCAAGCCTTTACAGGCTACAAAAGGTACCAGTGTGTTTACTCACTAGCAGAAATTTTTAAAGTTTTGGCTTCATTTTATGTTGTTTTAGTGATCTTCTATGGCTTAACTTGTACTTATAGCTTGTGGTGGATGTTAAGAAGTTCACTTAAGCAATATTCTTTTGAGAAGTTGAGAGAGAAAAGTAACTACAGTGATATACCTGATGTAAAGAATGACTTTGCATTTATTCTCCACTTGGCAGATCAGTATGATCCTCTTTATTCCCAACGATTCTCAATATTCCTGTCTGATTTGAGTGAAAACAAACTGAAACAGATAAATCTTAACAATGAATGGTCAGTGGAAAAACTGAAAAATAAACTAGTAAGAAATTCCCAAGACAAGACTGAACTCCATCTTTTCATGTTAAATGGTCTTCCAGACAGTGTCTTTGAACTGACAGACATCGAAGTCCTAAGCCTGGAACTTATTCCTGAAGCCAAACTTCCTTCGGCTGTGACCCAACTAGTCAATCTCAAAGAACTCAATGTTTATCACTCATCACTAACTATGGATTATCCAGCAGTCAGCTTTTTAGAAGAAAATCTGAAAACATTGCGTCTGAAATCTAGTGAGATGGGAAGAATTCCATTTTGGGTCTTTCATCTAAAAAACCTACAAGAATTGTGCTTAACAGGAGATTTCATGCTAGATCATCACAACTCCATATACAATGAAAGCTTTCAGGGGCTAAAAAATCTGAGGTCAATTCACTTAAAAAACAACCTTTCCCGTTTACCTCAAGTGGTTACAGATCTGCTGCCTTCTTTACAACACTTGTCTATCAACAATGAGGGAAATAAACTGATAGTGCTAAATAACCTGAAGAAGCTGGTAAACCTGAGGACCTTGGAATTAATCTGCTGTGATTTAGAGCGCATTCCCCATTCTATTTTTACCCTAAACAATTTGCATGAAATTGACTTAAAAGAAAATAATCTCAGAACAGTGGAAGAAATAATTAGTTTTCAACATCTTAAGAACCTTTCTTGTTTAAAATTGTGGTACAACAGTATTTCATATGTCCCAGTGCAGATTGGTGCATTATCAAACCTGGAACAATTGTATCTAAATTATAATAATATTAAAAATGTTCCATTGCAGCTATTTCTTTGTAAAAAATTACAATATCTGGATCTTAGCTATAATAAGTTAACCTCCATCCCTGAAGAAATCGGTTTTCTGACCAATCTGCAGTACTTGGCTTTGACAAAAAACCATGTAAGTAGAACTTGGAATTACTACTTATAAAAAAAAATAAAAATCAAATATTGACTTAACTTACCATTTCTTCTGGAACAGCTTCTGATTCAAAATGATTTTGTGGGGTTCATGATTAAAGTAAACCCGGTAAAGCTGAAAAAAAGGGTGGTGCTTTTTTAATTACTAAAACTTTGGTGTCATCAAAGCTTATGTAATACTGAGTGAGTACTATCCTGGTCTGGCAGCTTAATGGCTCTGATCCAGAGACAATATAGTTTTGGATGGCTGCAGAAATGTATCTTCCCTTTCTCTGCAGCTGTATATCCTATGCAGTATTTTAATGAAAGTTAACAGTGTTAAGTTTTTACCTTAATGTCAAATTGAAAGCTGCAGTGAATCAGCAGCTGGTTGATGAGCAGCTTGCCTGTATCATTGGGAAGAGGGAAATAATTCTGGCTGGTAACATCAGCAGTAGTGCTAAACTGCCTGATGTGTTAGTGTGGGGTCCTGGCTTATGGCTTAAGACTTCTTTTGAGGTTTATGATTGATTCATTGAGGTTGGTTTTGGGTGCTATATGTGAGTAGTGTGGACCAGGACTAAGTTACTACTGTACGGCACAGATAACTGCTTGTACAGGTTTCGCAGCACAAGAGCTGCTAATGTCTCTCCACAGTCTGTGTTCTTCATTAACTGATTCTTAGGAGACAGTAGCCTATTTATGTCCCCTGTCACCTGCACAGATTTGTATGCACTTCAGCGCATGTGCACATGTATATGCTTCCCCCTGCCACACTTATGTCTTGACTTCTGCCAGTAGCTAAACATCTTCATAACAAAATGGGTATATAAAACCATTGTAGTGTTCTCAAGCACTTTATCACATAATGATGGAAGCATTATGATCTTCACTTTCCTTATCCTTCCAGAAACTAAGAGGTTTTCTTACCCTAAAATAAAACCAGGAAATGTCAAAACATGTAGCTACAACTTCTAATGTACATTATTTTTGTTCTTTTCTTTCCTTTTTCTAGATTGAAATGCTGCCTGATGAATTATTTCAGTGCAAAAAGCTGCAATTTCTTCTTCTGGGAAATAACAGTCTGATGAATTTGTCCCCTTGTGTGGGTCAGCTGCAGAATCTTGTTCAATTAGAGCTCACTGGAAACTATCTTGAATCACTTCCTGCTGAACTGGAAGAATGTCAGTTCTTAAAGCGGAATAGTCTAATTGTAGAAGAAAGGTTGTTAAAAACACTTCCACCTCGTGTAAGAGAGCGTTTGCAGACATGCCCAGATAAGTGCTAAGTTGAAAATGAAACTTTGCATCACTGCATTCTATAAGCCTTTTGCTTAATATCTCTGCAAAGATCTGTATAGGTGAAGAGAAGTGAAGGAGAGAGAAGTTTACAAATCAGTCTTAAACTTAAATGCATTGAACTGAGTTGTTTGTATTTAAAAAGAAAAATTATTTAGATTTGAACAAAAAATACAGCCTTTAACAGGTAATCATGGTTGAATAATCTGAAATATGAATAGTTGGTTAGGTTCTACTAGTTGAAATAGTTAAGTGGTTATGACAGTATTGAAATGGAAGAGTTGATTGCCTGGCTATAGTGAGAGTGTATATACTTTTTTTCCTATGGAAATTTTTTCTGTTGATAGTGATAATTTTAAACAATTTAATCTACCGTATGAGGTCTAAGAACTGTCTGGAATTAGTTTCTAAATATGAACTCTTCACTAACTTAGAATATGTTAATTTAAGAGTTTAAACTATTTGAGCAGTTCAATTGCATGGGGTATACTGAAAGTAATTTTTCAACATACCTTAATTTTTAAAGCATTATACAAGTACTGAGCATTAATTCTATAATTGTGGAAGATGCCATTTGAATCTTGCTATTAAAACCAGTTGGACAATAATACCTGAAACCAGTTTCAGCATTTTGTCTTGAAAATAGTAGATACAAAATTAATTGTTGCCTATAAATTGGGAGGAATCGGAAGAACCTGGAGTAATTGTTGTGTGCATGTACTAGCTTACAGTACTGATCTCCATAGATACTGGCAAACGGAACACAATATAGTTGCAAGGTTGTCTTCTGTATGTTGTAAGCATCCCAGGTGTTAGTGTAGTGTATGTTGCTGTTTAACATTTTTATAACTTCTCATTTGGACTGAGTGTTTCTTCTCTATACCCAGTTACTGTATTTTGACTGGGAAGAGGATGAAGAGGAGGTTTGTTATTAGGTAGGGACAGAAAGACACAGTTAAGACAAACCAAATCTCACACAACTTATAAGCACTTGGGAAGGAAAACCAGGAAGTGTTACAAGCTTTGCATCTTCTAGGGATGTTATAATTTCATAAATTATAGTGGTGGAATGAGCTCTTATGCCATCCCTAATACTTGCAAAACTGGATGGAAATAAAATGGTTCCTGACTTCATTATTCTGCTGTGCGCTGTTTTATTGTATTTAAAGTCTTAGCTCTTATGATGTTTATCATGTTTGCTAAAAACATAAGTTATGCCCCTGGAAAAAAAAGAGCATACTTTCCAAAAACATGTTTGAAAACTTTATATTAAAGTTTTCAAAACCAGTCTCAGTTATGGGTTAAATAGACGAGGTAAACTGCGTTCTTAATGGCTCTGTGTTCAAGTGTGCTAGCTATGCATTCCAGTTTATAATAACAAATCATTACAGATAAACCAGTTTTAGTACTAGACTACTTTTATTCATCTCTTGTTCCCATTCCAGTGCCACTTCTGTGGAAAGTAAGGTTTATTTTGAATGAAAATGGTAAAACCAAGTCTGATCAATGTGGAAGTAGGAGGAGTCTCAGCAGTAGCTGTGCAAGAGGTGTGTGTTTATTCACTTTACTGATGGCATTCCAAAGACCTTTGTAGTTAGAGCACTTTTCTTCTCAGGGAACCTAAATGTTGTAAAACTATTACTTTTTATGTAGTTCTAGAAATGTTTACTGTAAACTGATAAGTTGTGTTTATGTGCAGACCAGTGCTGCTGGAACAGTCTTTCACAGTGTCTGTATACTCTTCTAAACTCTACTTTCAACTGATTTTGAGTTGTATAATAGTTCCATAGGAATCGACATGGTTCACAAACAGAGCTAGTTGTGGTAGATGTGATTAAGCCAGAGGACATTGATTTGCACCCTGTGGCAAGGGTTTTGTTAATAATTGCAATAGGTCTGTGAGGACTTTATAACTTAACATTGAAGAACACTGCATGCCAAAATTTGACAAGCAAGACTTGCATTCTAGCCATTTTTAAAAGATTAAGCAAGCATTTTCTTTAAAGCTTTTTTCTAAAGTGGAAAGCTGTATAGAAAAAGTTAAATAATATTTGGATAATAACTTCAGCTTTTTAGCAGTGCATCTGTCCTTTTCCATAATCAATAAAACTGATGGAGGTTAACAATTATCTCAAATGTGCATTTTATGCTACTTCTGTCACAGCAAAATAACAGAAATAACTTGGAGAAAGGTACTTCATTTCTAAAATGTGTAACCTTAAAGGGTTTGAGGAAACACTACGAAATGTATTACAATATAAATACTGTTTTATAGGTTAAAAAGGTTATGGTTTTTTGCAGGCTTTAGTATTTTTTCATTCTGCCACCTCCTCAAGGGGTTGGATTTTATCACTGCATGTTTGAGTGTTTATAAAACATCCAGACAAAAGCCAGAAAGTTTAAAGGCTAGAACCTCTAGCCTTGCTTTCAAACCACAGTGTGCCTTTATCCATTTTGTATCATGAAACTCAATCCTACTGCTTAGAATTGAGGGTGGAGACAAATATAACTCTGATTTTTTTTTTTAAATTCACTTCAGCCATGACCTTAATATTCAATATTTCTTTAAAATGAGGGGATTTTCAGGGAATCAATATATGAATCCACTGTCATAAACTTTGTACAATAAGTATTGTTGGCATTTAGTCTTTGTATTAAACAATCACTTCCAATCAAAAAAAGGCTTTTTAAATTGTTTCAGTGTTGTGTTGTGTTTAAGAACTTTGTATTGTGACCTTCCGTATCATGAAAATTTTTTTGAAAAATTAAATTTTTTTTTGCATTACAATTCTATGAACTGTTCTTTATTTTCCATATGAGATGTTGCATTTAATGCAAAACTTGGAAGTCTGCTTCCAGCTATCTTGTACCTATGTGCTAGCAGGTATATCTTCCACAGGAAAGTGGGAAGATAGTGAACAGCAGTGGGAAATTAACACTATGCTCCATATCAAAGCAGCTCTAATGTTCTGGGCTAGGAGAGAAGCTCCTGTGTTGATTAGAACTAAGCTTCCATCTTAATTGTTGTTACAGAACCTTTTCCAAGTCTCCCACTTCAATTCTTGTGAGCTGGGTAAATATTGAATGCAGCCTGGAATTGTATTGGGAGAAGTGAGCAGGCAATGATTCTCTTCCCAGCTTGGCACATACAGCTGTCATGAAGCTAAACTGCCAGAAATAATGCTGCTTGTAGTAAATCATGAATGTGTTTCAAGTACTGCTGCATATTGTGTTAGCTTGAAGTTCTCATTTCTCTTGAAATGCAAGATGATACCTGACTCTCTTTGTGGGAACCTGAGTTTGGCTCCATATTTTGAAGATTTTAAAGCTCAGTTACCTGGGCTGCAATGGTTGAAAATTTAGGAGTAGGAGGGAAACTAATCAGACTTTCAAGATGTGTAACCTGTGATAATTGGTGGCTATGTGGGCTTATTAGTGGGCTCATTAATCCTAACATGGTCAGCTTTTCTCAGGTTGCCTATGTTTTATCTCAATTAGTGCTCTGATTATGGAGCAGTGATAGTGGTTTCTGTGCTCCTTTCAGAGTTTTCTGCTACTTAGGGATGAGTCAGTTTTCCAGCAGCAGCTGCCGAACTGTTGCATTTTAATCTGGGGTATTAAGGTAACCAAAAGTTGCCATTGCTTTTTGTGAGGTAGACAAAAGTTAAGTGCCTATGTCAAAACAATGGAGCCCCTCCCATAATGAAGATGGAAGACCGAAGAGGGGAGAGGAGCCTGGGGCAGGAGCTAGTCCAACTGCTGTAGAGCAAGCCATTTTCACTCCAGAATCAGTTCCTTAATCTGGTTGATGAGAGATACTGCTTGTTTTTATTCAAAGCAGTCTGTCCCATTGTAGAAAACTCAAAGTAACTTGAGGGCTGTGCAGGAATGGATTCTGTAAGGTGCTGAGGTTTTGAGTAACTGCATAGTGAATATGCTTGACTCCCACCTAAAGCCAGTGGGAGTTCGGGGTATTCATACCATTCCAAAAGAACCCTTTTTATCCTTAAAGATGTCTTGATAAAAGGAGCTTGTAAAACAGTGACTTGTTTTCTTTCTATTGTGGTTATAAATTATAACATATGCATGAAAAGGAAATGAATAACAGTTTTCTGTTAAAAAATGGCTAGAAACAAGCAACAATGTCAAAGGCAAGGACATATGACTCTTATTTGATTTAAACCTGATTTTATGCCAAGTGCATGTGGTTTTGCTAGCTTGAGAAATAAATCCACTGAATGGTCTTAACTGATAACATATTCTTTCCTGCATTGGTTCAGAGAAAACTCTGATAAACTTTGTACCTAAGATTTTAAACTTACTGAGTCTTGCTTTTAGCTCTATAGCTGCCTGCTTTTCTGGATTTAATAATGCTAGCAGCTTATGCAGAGGGATTTGTTTTCATTGCTGTAGTTTTACACAGATCCATCAAGAGTATAAACAAAGCCTTATATTCCATAGCAAAGGAGTCTGAAATTCCACATAAAGTTTCTAGCTGTAGTAGGCTACAATACATAGTTACATTACTTATGTTAAAAGGGAGGCTTTTAGTAAGTTAAGCTCACAAATAAAGATTAATAGTCGATAGAGTAGTACTTCTGATACTTTGATGAAAAGTTCTGCATGTTTTATGCTGCCCTGCACTTAGTTCTAAATATATCAAAGATGTTTGTGCTGGAAATGTGCAACTGTCAGTGAGAAGCTGCAGCAGTGGGCAGATGGGAAAGTGGAATATTCACATGAGCTGAATGTTCTCGAGTCAGCAGTGAAGTAGAAAATAGTGCATGACAAGCTGTCTTTAAGGCTTCAGGCTTAATCAGTTCAGATCTCAGTCATGTACTTCCCTTGGAGTGTTGCTCCAGGACCTTGCAGACTCAAGAACACAAAACTGGAGCAGAGGACAAGCAGAGGTTTGGAGATTTTTCTTCCCTGAAAAAAGCTGCTGCTTTTTTTTAAGGAAAATGACAAAGCCATGCTGCAGAAGTCTAGTACAATTAATAAGGCTTTGAGCTCCTTTGAGTTGCAATATCCCTCTTGCATTTTTCAGAAGTTTCTCTCTTTAAGGAAGGCCTCTGTGCCAGTTGATTTCAACTCTGCCTTTTCTTGTTAATAGCCTACCCCTAAGTGAGTTTTAATCATAGTAATAATTGCATAGGGCAAGGGAGTCCCCTACAGCTTCTAGATGACAGTGAAAGTTATCTCCCTTGTGTCTAGGTAAACATTCCTTCAGTTTCTGTATTGAGGGGAGTGAGATGCTAAATCACTGTGGTTGCTGCCTCTCCCTTAGTGTCCGGTTGTTAAGATTACAGCCTGGTGTGTAGGAGAACTTGTGCTTGTGGAGGCATGAGAGAAAGAGCTGGGAGGGGCACAATAGGGCTGGTTATTTCAGTGGCTGTGCCAGTTTTGATCATTTGTAGATAGAAATGTGACCTAAATGGTGGCCATATCCAAGTGTAGAACATGGAGTAAGAAACACACAGATTGGGAGGCAAACTCAGCAATTCTCTAGAGGCTATCCCTACTATACGTTGAAAGAACTGAGCTGGCAGAGAGTACTGGAAAAAATAGTATTTGAAGGGGAAAGCTTTGGTTGTAGATCTGAGTCTCTCCCAATATCAGCATTTCCATTTGCATCCTTAGCATTCATTTAACTAACAGCTGTATTTTTGCCATCTTCACAGCATTAAGCCAGTGGCTTCTTTGGCAGTTCTGTAAGTCCACAGGTCAGTGGAGTGGGAGTGGCATTTACCTTAATTCTTTCTCAGCCAAAGTAACATGCTAAAAAAGCAGAGAGCTTTTATAATGTAAGCAGTGCATTCAGATATTGGATCAGATTGCCAGTGAAGCATGGGAGATGCATCCTGTGCAGCTAGGGACCAGACATGTTTGGATATGCCAAGTAATGTCTTTGCCTTTCCCTTCCACAATGACACGTGTCCTGAGAAAATCTCCAGTTGAGAGAATATATGCTGAGGAATGCTAACAGAAGAACTGCAGTCATTTACAAACAGTTACACAAATGTTTAAGGTATGTGTGTATGATTATTAAAGATTTAAAAATTAAGCTACTAGTAAGTGTTCTTGCTCCTTAGTATTTTGGCTTTCATTTATTTTTTTAAATTTCATATTTAAATGCCAGTTTATTTCTGCTTTTAAATGCTCTAAGACCCCAGTCTGTAAGGCATTTCTACTATAAAATTTCCCTCCTATCCACAGTTCATGCAGCTTTAGGTGTATTTTACTCTTCATCTCCCCCTTCCGGCGCTATTGCATGACTAAACGGGTACTGTAACACGATTTCAGGTATGGACAATTTCCTTGAAAAGACAGTTTTAAAAAGTATTTTAATGAATAAAATGCAAATAACAATCTAAGCTCTCTGAGACTTGACTGTAAACACACCCTTGATTTCCAGTGTGGAGCAAAGCCCTGGAAACCAGGAATGGAATTATTGTGGGGGACAGCAGTACTGGTTCATCTTCACCCTGTCAGTTAGCCACCGTGTACAAAGCAAATGCACTACCCAAATAGCAGAAAACTAAGTGAATTCCCTATTTTATTTTATGTAGTTGAGTGTCAAAATGTGCATTTTCAGTTTATTTTTTTGTTGCCAGCATGTCTTTGCCCAGTTTTGATGTTAATCAGTCTAAGAACTAAGCAGTGATATTAAAATGGATGTTAAGCTCTATTAGAAAAATTGTATTAAATGGTAAAAGTCCTTTTCTATTGAGAAACAGCTACCATTACTTAGTTCTGGAGAGACTAGAAGTTATGTTAATTTTCTCCCCACTTCAAATCTATGTCAGAATAGTTACCTGGAAGCATGCTTTGCCCACCTAGTCGCCCTTTTGCTGATCTGTCTCTCTGCACGGGGCAGTATAGTCACTACATCACTTGGGCTGTGTCACTAGTTTGGAACATATTCTCCTCTCCAATCCTTGAGTCATTTTTGTTCTTTAACCTTTTTCTAAATATGTTATTCTTATGTCTTGAATGGCTCTGCTGGGAAGAGTTTTTTCTTCATTTCTTTTGAATAAGTGGGGAAATAAAACACTTGTTATTTTTGAATCTGTGGATAAGAGTAATTTCCTAAGGCACGATGTATTGTCTTCTCTTTTTATTCTGTAAACGTACAACATAACATACTCTACATGATTTTCAAACATAGTTGAACAAATAAGTTAATTATGTAGAATGGATGAGGTTTAAAATGCCTAACTTGCTGATGGCCGTATTTAAACGTCTTAACATTTTCCATTGCTAATAATCTGGCAAAATGTTGTGTTTAATGGGTTATGTCAGCTAAGAAATAGACAGTGGGCTGGCATGTTCCTCTGCTGATTTGCTCATTAAAAATGAATCACAGTTGTGTCTTTCTGCTTCATTTCTGTGTTTTGAGAAATCCATTTCATTCATTGCTTCCAGTTCAGGTCCTTTCCTAATTCACTCTTCACCCCCTGGTTTTCTCCTGGGATTATATTGTGGTGTCTGCTTTCATGGGCTGCTTTGTCCAGTCCTTTCACTCAGTCTGGGTGCATTTTTTCTCTCGTGGTTGCAGCCACTGTACAACTCAAGGCATCCATGTACAATTGCCCTCTACTAAAATTTCTCTGCATGCATAATTTAGGCTATATAGCAGCCTTTCTGGGGGCTTTGTTTCAGGTAGGGGTTTCTGTTCCATGAAAGGGATATGTAGTTACTTACCTCCATGATGAGGTTGACTCTTCTCATGTGCCAGCTTCAGTGAAATTTTGACTAGCTGTTCACAGAAACATTCCACTGTGATCATGCCACCACGTATCCCCAGACTAGTCACTAGAGGTCAACATCATCATCTTCTAATAGAGCACTAACTACCACATAATTAAAGGACAGTGTCTTGCCTGTAGCAGTTCATTTCTCTAAATACTTTAAATGTTCATGATGGGATGTTACAGATCTTGCTACTGTCCAAGGCTAGGAGGACAGAAGATGTAAAACAGGAATTAGTAGTTTCTCATAGTGTAGGCTTTTTAAATGTACCAAGAGAAAGAAAAAAATAAATCTGAAGGCCTTTGCTTTTCAGTGCCTGAAGTTGGTTTTGGTGAGTGCTTTGGGGAACAGTGGCAAAGCCAATGGGGTAGAGCAATAAAGAAAACTTTTCTGGAGCCATTGCTGTGTGTCAGAGTTGTAGGACTTCCAGCTATGTGTGTAGCCAGGGACTCGGATCAGTACAACGTGCATTTCATAAGCATTGTAACTCTTGGGGTTCCCTAGAATTTTCCAGATTCAGAAGTGTTAACTTTACATTCCTGCTTGGGGATACTTTTTACTGTTTCTAGCTTGAACAAGCATACAGTCTGTCTGTCTGAAGTCTCTGACAAACTGTTTTGTAACTGGATGGAAGTTAAGAAAAATGAAACCAGGGAGGAAAAGCCTAAGACTACATCATTTCATGAGTAGCTAAGGGAATGAAGCCTGGCCTACAGATCAGTGTCCCTGAAGATTTCCTCATAGTTGGGGTATTTAAAAGTGACCTCCCTCTTACAGATTTTCTGGTGTTTAACTTAATCTTGCAGGCTTTCTCTTGGCTGGAACACTAGCAGGATCTTCCAAGTAGCCAGTTGCCTATGTTCATGCAACTTGAAGGAACTTGGTTTATTTGAGACTTCTTTTGTTAAATTTGTTTGAAATCAACCAGCACATTCAGTATTTATTAAGGGGATGACACAGATCACATTATTATTTTAATGTCTATTCCTTACCTAATTTCCTGTGGGAATATGATGTAAATAGTCTTCATCCTAAAATGAATCGTCTTCATCTGCAGAAACCATGCTCGTTAGCATGAATGCAGTATCCTCTGGGCTAAATCATCTGCTCTACATTTAATGAACCTTGAAAGAGGTGAAGAAAGCAACTCTTTTAGGGAGAGCGTGGGTCAGAGTTTCAAGTGTGCATCTGTATATACCAAATCTCCTTTCAGCTTGTAACTTTACCTGCTAGGTCTAAGAGAAATGTTGAAGACTGGGTAGAGGAAAGGAAGATGGACCTATCCAAAGGCACAAAATAAGATTGCCTGGGTGATTCTGGGTGTAATTATCAAGGCTTTAACTACTCAGGATTTTCATTGTTGCTATTGCTTCTATTGAAAAGTTGCTCTTAATTTTCCGTCTTTGTTTTTTCATAAAAACATAGTGTTCATGTCAAATTTATAGAACTTGAGACAGTAATACACTTTTATTTGTCGGACTGAAAGAAACAAACTGTACTTTACAAAGTGTTTTGGTTTGTTGGGGCTTTTTTACTCTATAGGAGTTGTCTTCTCATTTGCTGTCAAGAGACCTGCAAAGTGAGGGAATGCAGACTGCCCTCTGCTCTGGCTGTGCTGCTGTGCTCTGCCGTCTCCTTTTTAGCTAATGCAGCCTGACTGCTTCTGGGCTCTAAGCTAGGCCCATGGGCTGTGCCAGGCAGCTCTCCCAGCTCGTCTGGACTAGCTCAGGATCTCTGCACAGTGGTGCCTTGTGTGCAGGAGTCATACTGCAGTGCAGAGACTAAAGGCCACACTGCTGGGATGCTGCGGAAGTAACAGCAAAATACAGGCACAGGGTGAAAAAGTTCTGTTCCTGTTTTCTGTGCAGAGCTGGTGTAACACCTCTGGTGGAGTGACACGGCCAACGTGTGTTCCCAATGGAAGTCTGAAGGAGGGCTATCTATCTGGCATACAATGCTGTTGTCAGGGCTAAGCTGAAATTCCATGAATAGTGTGAGCTGGCACAACCCCCTGGTACTGCTGAGGGAGATGGCTCTGCTGCCCTCTCTTCCCTCCTTCCCTCCTGTATGTGCAAATATTTCTGCAGCTGTGCAGACAATGTCTGCATGGGTAAGCTAAACAAGCCTGGGGCAGAGCCCTGAGCATTAGCATGCTCTTGCTTCATGGTGCAAACTGTGCCTGTGACACAGCTCTGGGCTGGTCAGCACCCTTCCCATCAACACTCTGAGCAGCACAGGCCAATGACTGGTTCCAGCTGGCAGTTTGGATGTAGCCCTGTTGGTGGCAATAAGGGAGTTTAGCTGTATGGACACAGGCTGTTCTTTGCAATAAGTGGTTATGAAAAGTAGCTATAGTATCATGTCATTGTTCTTTAAACCTTGATAAGCTGAGCGTGTCTAGTTGTATATCCTTGGACTCATCTAAGTGGGGTATTCATATTCGTACATTTGCCTCTCTGCTGGACCAAAAAGTAAATGAGTAACAGAAATAGAAAGCATTTGAAAACTTATGAAATGCTATACCTAGTTTTTGTGTTCCATCCAAGTATCTTTGCATATGGTGGAGAGACCACCTGAAATTGGAAGTATGCGAACACTGAACAGTAACCACAATGTCTCTTGGGTTTGGCACCTGATACCTTATTAGAAGTTGCAGTCACCAATAACCAGTGTTGGGATGTGAGCTATGCTTGATAAAGCTGAGAAGCAAACACTTCAGTGGTTGAAAGAATACTAGATTTTGCACCTATTTAAATGTAAGATTTCCTCCAGCATGTTGGAGCAGAGGTTCCCTGAAGGAAGAGAGCAGAAGGCTCTACGGGGAGGATTGCTTTCATTACGTCCGGAGGCCAAGCTCTTGCACATGCTGCATGGTACTTTCCTTTGAAAGTGCTCTGCTTAATCACTGCTTCAGAGTAGGTTCTAGACAGCAGAACTGATTTCTTAATGAACCTGAATTGACAAACTTCCTGTTGGTTTTGAACCCCAAAATGCACTGCTTTGCTTTCCCCTCAGAACTGCAGAGTTCATGTATTTCTATATAATTATTGCCTTTTACCTAGTCATTCCTTTATTATTACTAGATGGAAGCATGGACATAGAGCTCTTAACCTCTCTGTTAGCACTGCATGCAAGCAAAAATAGATTGGGTTTCATAAGATAAAATTGTGGAGAGATTACATTTTATACTGAGAGAATTTTGTACTGCTTAGTTTCAGGGTTTGGTCTTGACATACAGGCTTCCTGTTAGCCTGGCAAAGGTCTTCTAACATGTCTCTTTTCTTCATTCTTCTTTTCACAAACTAAAATAGCCTAGTGGTACAGAGACTGTCAGCATTACCTTTGTTCCTTCTTTATACTTGTATTTTACACAATAATCTCCGGGAAACAATCCTATTCCTGGAAATTCATCACATTCCACACAGTTGTGTGGCTTCACTGATGGTGTTCTTCAGCTGCTTCAAGTGATTCAATGGAACTTCCATTTGTGTTTGGGATTCCTGGAAGGTTTGTCATCTACAGTACTCTAAAAATGCAATACAGCAGATGAAGCCAGGCGTAGAAAAATGCATAGTTCAGTCTCTTAAATTGTTATTAGACAGTTTAAAGGGGAAGTTTGTCTTCTGCATAGTCTGAGTTTTAAAGGTCTCATGTGTAAGTATATGATCTCTAGCCTCTTGCTGAACAAAAAGTCATTGTCCCATATACAGTCCAACCAACAGCTAGACCAAAACAACCTGCTTGGATGTTTCATCCCCTTACATTTGTGCTATAGTAAACAATCTTAACTCTCAGCTGCATGCAGGCTTGTTTTATATGTAAATGTGTATGTAAATACACACAGCCTTAATTCTAAATACTTTAGTGTGATAGTTATTCACATAGATAGAAACTTCTGGCAGTGCAGCCTGGTCTGCTTGGACAACTCTGCAAATCACATCCACCAGAAACACCGACAGCTGTGAGAAGGGAATAAGGAAGCCCTCAAACTATTGATCTTTCAACTGTGTGAATGGCTGGTGGCCAGAGCTTGGAGGATACAAAAGAACTCCTAGAAGTAATGACAAAGGGACTTCTAAATGTGGAGTCACTGACCTAGCTGAGTTGGGGGTAGTCCGGGTGGAGAGCCAACTATTGACAACCTAGGAAAGGGGAAAGTAAAAATGAAAGTCAGATGCCTGCTGTAGGTATGATGCCTGAATAGATGGGCTGGCAATTAGTGTAAGCTGTTATTTGTGCCCTCTCACCACAAAAGACTGTTCCAAACAGTCTTCCCAAACACTGCCCACTCTCCTGTGAGGTTACCCACGTCAGAGGCTGTGCCCACCATGGCCTTTGGACCAAAGGAGTCCTGAAGCAGTGAAGTACATTGCCTTTTGGGTTTTTCTCCTACTGAAGTAACTAGAGTTGAAATTGTAAACAATCCTAAATTTTTTGGTGTTTTGGGTTTTTTTTTCCAATAGTTAGATTCAGATTGATTCCTAGCAAAGTGCAAGGCTCAAATATATGATTGAAAACCAACAGAAGAAAAAACCCTTTTAACTGCATGCGTTGAAATGGGGGCAAGTCTGAACGTAGCAGGCGTAATTGCAGTGGGGTCAGGTGGATTCCACGTAAGCAACTGTCAGCTGATGAATAAGCACGAAGCACAGTGCAGGATGGAGGCCAACTTCCGCTGTCGGAAGCAGCGTTGGCTTGGGCCTGTGTCATGTATAAGCAGCAAAACATGTATCCATTCATCCTCTGCGTGGGCTGAGTCTAATGATGCAGGAATATGTTGGGAGCAGTCTTCTGCCATTGCATCAGTGATTTCTATATCAGTGATAAAGAATCACACCAGTACCAGACTAGAGTGATGACGTGGAGATTTGCATTCTATCATGCCTCCACTGATGGCAGCAGCACGGCCTATGAGCTGTGATTCCACACTCCCGTATGAAAACTTACACCAGAACGTACTTCTACTGCCTAATAGCTCAGTGATGCTTAGCACTATAAATCCAAAAATATGATTACTTTTATCTGACTGGACTCTTTGTTAGGAATCCCACGACTCCTAGAGCTACTGAGCTCTCACAGAAGCCATCAAATAACACTTTTTGCTCCTTATCAGCTATGTCTGTATCAGATAATCCCCCTTGCAGGTAAATTATTGACTAGCTCATCCCCAAACCCCTGAGACTTCCTCTTTCCTGCCAGGCATCATATTTCAGAGAATCATTTAGATGTGTAGTTTTGTTCAGTGTTTATCTGTTCCAGCAATTAACACAAAACAATGTTTATTTTAAGTTCAGGCAGCCAAGACTGCTGCTGTATTTTAGTGCTTTCTAATTTTGAGACTCTATTCTAATCTTGACCCTTTCCCAGCTAACAAGCATACCATATGTCTGATTACCCAGGTTCCCATGCAAAATAGGAAATTAAAAATTCCAGATGATTAACAAACATTTCTTCTTGTTTATTTTGAGATGACTGCTTTAAAATGCCATAAAAAAATTAGACCTGTTTTTCAAATGTTTACTTTTATAATTTTAATGTTGTAAAAGCATACTTGTTGTAAAAGCATGCTGTTTGTGTTTTTAAATTATGATTTATTGACATAAGTTTGCCAGCAGTAAAAGATTTGCAAATAACCATGTAAAGACAGTGGACAAAAAGGTGGGTAATTCAGTGGTGGAATTTCATGAAGGGGGGGGCAACTGGGGAAAACCATACCAAGCTGAGGTCTAATGACAGCAAAAGACTCAAATCCTCCTTGAAACATCCAAGCCCAAAGCATGATGCAAAGTGGACCACCACTACTGTCCATTAGCTCTTTGCAGGATGTCAGCCAGGGGGAGCGTGCCGTGTAACCAGGGACTCAGTCCAATACAAGCATCGGAACCAGGACAGGCCACTGCTCGGGCAAGCAGGGACTTACCTAAAGTAGAGCTATTTTGTATTAATTTATACATTCTGTGCATAAATTTGGTTATGAGCAAAGTGGCTCTGTGAGTATCAAAGTCTGTCCTGTGCAAGGGGCAGAAGGCTGTTAAGAAAACCAAGTATGAGTGAAAACCAAACATTTGAAATAAGCCATCTCTGTGAGCACTTTAGTGAGGGTCAGAGTAGAAGACCCATGTAGAAATAAGCCTATGTGCATGTCGGACCAGCTGCAGCATTTCAGTAGAGAACATCAGAGGGGTCAGAGAGTGGGGGGAAGGCTGAAAGGCAGGGCCTGGTTGCAGCCTCAGCTACCACCTGAGGACAGGTGATTGACTCTTGTCCTAATATCCTCCTCCAGAAGTGTTTGTCTTTGCTACCCCTTGTTTATTCAATCACACCCATAAAGGTACATTGGAAGTAAAAAAAGGCTCTGTTAATTTGAAAGTATCATTTAGTAATTGTAAAGTGCTTGTTCTGAGCTCTGGCTGCTGGGCTCCAACCCTTTAGCCTCATGTGAGCTACCCCCACTCAGTGTATCACGTTTAAAATTAGGTAAGATGTTGTATCCCACCTTGGTGGCTTAGAGCTGCAATAGCTGTACAAAGCATAGTGTGTAGCTCCCCAGATAGGAAGATGTTTTCAGATGATCACTGAAGAAAATCTAATGATGATCAGAAATGTAACAGGGGTAAAGCATCATTCAATTCCAGGAGCTCCAGTTCAGCCAAAGGTCGGAGAATGGGAGTTAGTCCTGTTTCTTTTGGCATGTCTTTAGCCTCTCTGTTTTCTCAGCAATACGAGGTACGTGGGGACAGCTGTCAATAGCTTCTCTACAGAGAACTAGTTGGGCCAAATTCTTCCCTGATGTAATTGCACTGCTTTCATTGTAATCATACCAGTGACGAATGTGGCTCCTCTTTACTTAGGAACAACAAAAGAGCTCACGAGATTAAATCTTCAGCTGGTTTTGGATGGGATAGAGTTAATTTTCTTCATAGTAGCTATTATGGTTCTATGTTTTGGGTTTGTGCTGGAAACAGCGTTGATAACACAAGGATGTTTTCGTTACTGCTGAGCAGTGCTCACACACTCAAGGCCTTTTCTGCTTCTCACCTCACCCCACCAGCGAGTGGGCTGGGGGTGCATGAGAAGTTGGGAGGGGACCCAGCCGGGACAGCTGACCCCAACTGACCAAAGGGATGTTCCACACCATATGACATCGTGCTCAGCATAAAACCTGGAGGAAGAAGAAGGACGAGAGGGACATAGAGAGTGGTGGCATTTGTCCTCCCAAGTAACGGTTACGTGTGATGGAGCCCCGCTGTCCTGGAGACCACTGAACACCTGCCTGTGATGGGAAGTAGTGAATGAATCCCTTGTTTTGCTTTGCTTGTGTGTGTGGCTTTTGCTTTACCTTTTAAACTGTCTTTATCTCAACCCATGAGTTTTCTCACTTTTACCTTTCTTATTCTCTCCCCATCCCACCAGAGGGAAGTCAGTGAGCGGCTGTGTGGTGCCTAGTTGCTGGCTGGGGTTAAACCACGACAAGCATCCTTTCAGTGTTCTCCTGATTAAAGCAGGTTTTAATACAGAGAAAATGCTGCGGGCCTAAGAAATAACAGCATATCCTTCACCTTGCTCTGAAGCTTTGCTTCTCCTGCTCAGACTCCGCCTATAATATTAATGAAATTTATTTTAAAAGTCTGTATTTCCAGTGCAATGCTATTATTTAAACATCTGGTGCATCTAAAACTTGTATTTCAAAAACACTAATCTGGAGGGGAAGGGGTTAAAATGTAAAATGAGAAAAGCAAACTAGGGGAGAAGATAAACTTTGAGAGCAACTTCACACAGCTAAGAAGCTCTAGAGCTGTCAATTTGTGCATTTTGGATTTGAGCTGAATCAAATCACAGCAGCAGTTTTTCAGTACTTCATCTGAAAGCAATTTAGCTTTTCTGTGTTAGCAGATTATGGTGTTTTCAACAGTTGTTGGAGAAATGACTGATGAAAAGCATTTTCATTGTGGGTAGGTTTCCAAGTATAGACAAAGCTCGTGAGCTCAAACCCCTGTTTTCTTGCCCTGGTCTCTCCTGAAGCTGAGAGGGGCTGAGGTTTGTCAAGCTCTGTGCAGCACCATCCCCTCAATCCCAGCTTCAGGGCTGCTCTTGGGACCCCAGACTTCTGGGTATGGGGTGGTTCTGAGTTTTTTCAGGGAGTATCCTCGAATTATCAAGGGATTGGAGAGGGGAAAAAAAAAAAAGACAAAACAAAACCCTGAGCAGGAATCAGTAGAAGGTGGGGGCTCTATCCTGGCAGATGCTATGTTGGTGCTGGGGACTGTGTGTCCTCAACCTGGATCACACTCGGGAATCAGCCCACAGATAAAGGAACAAGGGAATAACTGTCACGTAGGCACTGATGGTGCGATTTATCCGTGTGTCCAGCTGGGTTTGGAGGCTGCTTTGTGATAGTTTCAACTTGGGTGCAAACCAGTAGTGCTCTTGGTTCTGGTCTAAGTCCTTAAAGGCAGCACTCAGCAGAAGCAGTAACACTTGTGGAGTTTGTAAATTCTGACTGACAGAACTGGACAATTGACAGTAAAGGCAAATGCACTAAGTTTGCAGTAATGGTGTTTCTTATGTGACCTGTCCCACATTCCTCTGGAGTCGATGAAAAACAAAAAAACAGCCTGAAATCAAATAATGTCAAAAACTTGCAGTCATACAGGTGGTTGAATCCTGTTTCTGTTGCCTATCATTTCAGTAGAAACAGTATTTTTAGTAAAATAAATGCCCCAAAACAGACTTCACCTGCACAGATGGTCTTAAAGCAAACAATGCAGGAATTCACAAATTAATTAGTTTTCTGCAGACAGCAAAATCTTTCCAGTGGAACAAAGGTAGCTGGAGCCCCAGTTGTGTGTTTAATGTCAAACATGAATTTTTGGGCCTTCTTCCACCAAAGTTCACATACCAGAATTGCACTAAGCCTCCATACCCAAACCCATCAGCTACAATTACCCATGGACCATGTTTTCTGTTGCAGTATCAGTGACCTTGCCCGTAATTATTCTTTGCAGGGGAAGCTTGGCTCAGTCCTCCAAGTACTGCAGCAGCTTCGAACAAAAATAGCCCAAAAGTCCACAACAGGAAACATTAACAATGGCAGGATTACTGGCCACTGTGTCACTGTAAAATAAATGAGCAACTGAGAGGGAGTTTAGGGAAAAGCAGCACCATGATTAGGTAACGGGAGGGACTGACTTATGAGAAAAGATTAAATGAGCTAAGCCATGACGGAAGGGTGAACGGAGTAACTGCCTGCAAATGTCTGAAAGGAGAAACCATCCAGGACAGGGAGGGATTCTCTAAGCTGCTGCCAGGAGTTAAGAGTAATGGAAAGAAACCAATAAAAAGAAAATGAACGCAACAGTCACCATAACTATTTCTTTAGCTCAAAAAAGAGACCCAGTGGTTTTGTCCTGTTTCATTCCTCAGTCCCCAAAGCACAGGGCTAATGCTTAGAATTATGTAATGGTGCAGTATTGTTGACATCTTTTAGGCTGGTGGCTCTGAAGGGCTGTGAGGGAGCTGTGCCAACAACCTCTTCCAGCTCCTGTCAGATTCAGACCCTGGTTTCTTGAGGTGCCTCAGAAAGCCTGGAGGCTTCAGCTGAGAAAAGCAGCTCTGCCCAGCAAAGCACTTAAGCAAACACTTCAGTCAAGCAATGAGCTGAACTCCCACAGCTATAAATCACATCAGTGATTCCCAAATGAGGAACCAGAGTCTGCCCTCAGCGGCCCCTGAAGCAGATGGGTCAGAGTGTTCACCAAGTCAGAGTTACTCACAGCTCTCCATAGCAGCCCACATCCCAATCCAGTATTTTTGCATGGAAACAGCTGTGCTGCCTCATGGGCTGTTTGTTTCCATTAACTCCCCCCCCAGTGGGCATATATATATATTTGTATTTCTTTGTTTACATACTTGCACTGTCCCTACGGGGATACCCACGCTATCCCTACGGTTAGGGGTGAGTCATTAGAGGGCAAGTACCTCCCTCTGGTACACAACTGGTGCCGTCTCCTCGTTTTGCCAGAGATGTAAATCTCTCTTGGAAACGCTGGACAAGCGTCCCTTGGAGTCTGTGGTTTCTTTCAGCAGCAGTTCCCAGTCTGCGCTCTTTGAATTGCTGGGCCCAAGTTTGCGTTTCCAATTGTCACTCCTCGGGACGCGTTTCCATTGTTAAAGCGCTCCCGGGCGCTCTCCAGCCCGCTCTGCACGGCCTCTCCGCGCTGAGGCCGAGCTCTCGCCGTAGCAATTCCTGCTGTCACCCCGCAGACACGGCCCGAGCCGCCCGCACCACGGCCACCCGCGCCCCGCCACGCGTGATTCCCTCCCACGGCACCGGCCGCGCTCTGCGGAGGGCACAGCCGCGCCCCGGGGAAGCCCAGCCGCCTCTTGCCGTGCCGGCCGGGCGTCG
>VZRW01013440.1:990999-1027748 GCA_013398125.1 Aegotheles bennettii | reverse complement strand
GGGATGGAAATGTCGCAAAGTGAGGGAGTTTGTTGCACAGATAAGTGAGTTATGGCTCGCCTTTTAGGTCTATTTTTTTTCACTTTTGGATGAAGCACCCTCTGCGAGGGAAGGCTGGGTCTGGTGAGCAGCACTGCTGGAAGAGGCACATGCACATGGCTGCTCCCATAGAGCACTGCAGGCTTGGATGATGCTGTAAAACACTGGAGAGGCAAAAGAGTGCTTTGCAAGGTAGTGGAGCAAATGATGACAACATTGGAAATTAATAATAATAATAATAATAAAGTCTCCCTTTACAATTCAACCAAGTATGCGTGTTTCCCCTGGTACATTAAACCTGCTTTGACTTTTCTTTTTGGCATGATGAAAGCAGCCAGGAGGGTAGCATTTGCTCCCCTGGGCTCACTCTCCTCCTGGTGATGCCTGTTTGCTCCTGTGGTGCAGATCAGCATCAAGAGAGCACAGTTCCAAGCTGAGCACAGTTCCAAGTTGATTCCTAATTTTAACCTGGCCTTGGGTTCCTGCTGTCTCACAAGTGCCTGTGCCCAGGGGCTGCCAGCGAGGCACAGCAGCCTGGTGCTGAGCACCTGTGGTTTCTGAATCATTTCCTTTTCCAGTTACACTCTGAGTTTGCTAAATGTGTGACAGCCGTGATGCTGTTTGCTTCCAGTCTGAATACTAACGTGCCCTGCTGGAGATTTTACCGTAACAGAACTTTCTGTGGGGTTTTTGTTGTTACTGTTTACTCCTGTAAGCAGTTTTAGAGAGAAACTTTCTGAAGGAAAGCCTAAAAATCTAGTTGCTTTGTATGTCTGGTATTGGAAAAGGCCAGCGCTGGTTATCAGTGAAGAACAAAATCGGAGACTGCTGAATTCTTCACACAGGTTCCTTGCCTCAGCGCTTGGTGCTATCTCACAATCAGTTCCTGTACCAGTTCAAGTTGATTTCCTGAGGCAGCCGTGTCACACCTTGGGATCTGGTTTTTGAAGCCCGTGATAAGGGGTTCTGGGAAGGGGGTGACATCCAGGCTGGGCAATAGAGAGAGTTAAACAGTATTCAGGTGGCCTTAGCACTGGAGTGATGACACAGTAAGACCCAAAATAATGAACTGGGTCAGAGAGCACTGGGAGGAGCAGTTCCCCCGATTGTCCATTGACCTCAGTTGCAACTGGTTGAAGTGGCCCCTATTCACCGCCAGAAAGGCACTTCCCAGCCTCTTTGAATGCTGCAGGAAGTAAAAAAAATTTCTATTGCTGTCCAAACAATTCACAATAACAGGAGCTAGAGTCTAATTTTACAGGATTTTTTTCCTTTTTGAGAAAATTTAGTGAAAAGATATTGTCCTCATTGTCACAGAGTTGTGAAGGGCGGGGGGGGGGCTATATATTAAAGAAAACCCTGGTAATGAAACAATTTACCTCAGGAAAAAAAAAAAAGGAGAACCCCAAAATACTTCCTTAAAATCTTACTTAATAAAGTGAGGAAGCCATTCTCCTTCCAGAATGATTTGTCAGAAGAATGTTAACAAGTGTTGGATTTCACATGTTCAACATAATGGAAACTTTACTCTCTGCTTCATCCTTTAGTTCTTTGTCCAGGAATTTTGTGTGACAAAACTCTGGTGCAAATTCCAGCTATAGCACAGTGACTTTTGTTGGGGTTTGTGTTTCTAAGATCTCTTTCCCACTAGGAAGATACTACTAGGTTTCATTCACCTTCTTGAGCATGTGTGAGGATGCTATTTGCTTGGTTCGTTTCATTCATGGTATAGGGCAGGCATTGCTCTCTTCCCATTCATAGTACAGGGCAGGCACAGTGTCTTAGAGCTGTCTTTAAACCTGACACAGACCCTGGATCAGCTTTCTTGCACTGTATTCATTTTACATTTTATTGCCTGACACAAGCAGCTAATCAGACACAGCATAAACTTTGCAATTCTATCATCCACAGGGTTGTAGGCTGGGACCAGGATGGGGCTTTTCAGCATTTTTTTTCCACTGTGGAGGTTGTGTCCACTCTGTTTCCATCTCCCATAAAGGATTGATTTACAATCTAGTGTTTGATCAGGTCAGATTTTTAAAAGGTAGGATAGTGCTGTGTATGTGCTCTGCACATTTTCCATGTGTTTGGGAGATCCTGCAGTAAGACACAGTGCATGACTTCCCTTGGTTTTAAAGAAAACAAAGGCCTCCCCTGAGGTGCAGAATGGCACTTGTTCTCCATGGGAAGTTGCTAATGCTGCTGTCATGGTGAGCATGCAAAGTTCCACTGAATTTGAACCAGCACACGTGAAAACATTTGGTCCCATAGAGTAGTATTAAAAATCCATTTCTCTCTCTGTCAAAGTAAACTTTTCCACTGACTTTCAGGTGAGTAGCATCCAGCCTTTTCAAATCCTGGGCTAAACTACGATCTGCTGAAAATGGAGACACTAACTCATGTCTCCCTTCAGTGGCAATAACACACAGTGATTTTCTATTGATGGGAATTCAAAATTCAGCAAGCCAGCAATAAGACTCCTGAAGTGCTGAGAACATTTCCAATTTTATTTACTCCTCACTGAAAGCAGGGTTGGAGCTAGGATTAATTACTTGATCTGGAGCATATGGTGAAGCAGAGCATGGGTCAAGCCCTGCCCTGAGCGTGCGACAGTGTAAGATCCTGATATATATGTGATTTAAAGCAGAACGCAAGAGCTCAGAAGTACAGGTTGCTGTCAGAAAGCAGGTTTGGTGTTGAGTGAGCTCCGTTAGAGATCTCATTTTCCAGTCACTGTGGATGCTTGGTGAGCTGCCTCAGGGGTAGATAGTTTTCATGCAGGCTTGTAGAGCAAGATGGGTGTTCACAGACAATGTCAGAAAAGCCCTTTGTTAAACATAATGTGATTAAAAAGAGTATTTGCTCTTTGCCATCATTTACCCGTGACAACATCACTTCAAAGACCAGCACACCTGCTATAGTGTGGTCAGGCACCCACCCAGCAGCTGCTTTGATCTCACAAAGTTTAGGCTTGATGGATACAGCCTTTCTGTCTGTTTTATGATGCACCGACAGACCTTTTGGTGCAACAAGTTTACAGCTAATCCCTCTTCAGTGGACCATGACTGGACACTGCACTGGAAAAGTCCAATAGAGAATTTAGGCAAGATAGTTCTGGATTTCCATATCTCTGAAGTTTATGATATTTAAACTCATTTTATGTGAACAGTGATTCTGATTCTGTAGCTATTTGTGGTTATCTTTGAGTATGCGTAGATCACATCCATTTTACCTTTATGAATTTGTCTACATTACTCTTTCTTACTCTTTCAGGAGTGTGGCTGAGACTATGAGCTTTATTTTTATTGTCAGGGATTTTTGTCACAAAGGATGGGTGGGGGGAGGAAAACACATCGGCTGTGTTTCAGGCTGAGAATACCTGTGTGTTTATCCAGGCATTTTGGGATCCATGTTTTATGAGACTATTGCAAAGTTTAGAAAGCTCTCTTGTGTCGCATGCAAGCAGGAGCAGAAAAGATCCTTTATATGAAAAAGTCTCACAAATCGTGAAAACAAGCATTTCTTTAATGTTTTTGGCTCAATCACTGCATAAAAAGTTTTTAACTAACTTTTCAGATGGTTGAGCTGCTTAAGACTCAGAATGGACCCTTTGTGCTTCCTGTCCCAATTAGGAATTAATTTTTAATTATATCAGCTGAGCATTTTTTATTATGAGCACTTGTGTTAGCCTGGGGCCCCCAGCTATTCCTTTGACAATGAACAGCACTGGTTTGTGTAATATTGTCTGTCCTACGACATTCTATGGCATTGTTTTTGTCTTCATTGTCTGAGTATGTTAAATAAGTGCTTGTGGAAAGCCTGTTGTAACTTTGATTAAAACTTGATGTGAGTTCACTTTTCTCAATCATTTAGACATATTTCAGGAATACTAAATACCTCTTATGGGATAGTTTCTTGCTCAGTGCTTTGGCTTGCTGTTAGAGGCTTTCACTCGAATTAAGAACATTTTGCAGCTCTGGAAAGAGGGCCAGCAGCTTGAGTGATAGCCCTGATAAACTAAGAATGTTACTCCCAGAGCTGAAAAATGGTGAGTCTTGCCTTTGAAGTAGTCTTTGACATGGAAATGCATAGAGTGTACTTTTCTTTAGATTTGGACAAATAGCTCAGCAAAGCCAAACCTCCACACAGGCCTATGTGCTTGGTACAGAAAGAACTCCTATTGATTTAACTGAGACTTTATCTGACGGAATCTGGCCCTGAACATGTTTTTGTCTTCAGTCCAACCAAGTCGAAGTCAAAGAGTTGCTGACAATAGGAAGTCTTTTTGGTGTCTGATACATGGAAAAGTACTATGACTCAATTAAAACAAACAACAAGGTTACTGTCTGGGATCCATCGCCAAGGCAGCACTTACTGTGTGTAGGTGGAAATTGCAGCATATGTTTTGAAATGCAGTTTATTAAAGTTGCTTCCTCTTTACGTCCTTTATGTCTCCTCTTTACGTCCCCTGTGTCTCCTCCAAGTTCTGGACCCAGGCCTTTGAGCTTCCACTGCCACAGCAGATGGTACTGACAGCCCCAACAGCAGAGCAGGGGATTCACTGCCGCCTCCGAAGCCACCATGCTCCCTCCTGGGTGTTAGGCAGAGACGCAGCCACAACCTAAACATGCAGTGTGGGCCTCAGTTACTTAGAGGGAAAAGAATGGAAAAGGTCTTGGTGTTCAGCAAGTTTCTGGAAATTACACCCTTTTCAGTTTTCTCAAGCAACTAAATCCCTGGTTATTCATCAGAGTCTTGCCCACAGTTGTGGACTTGTCAAGCTGGGACACTGGGGAACCTCTGTTGTGACAGTTGCAGGGCAGTTTTCCGGTAGCTGGGTTGTGACTGTGCTGGAGCTCCGGTGGCACAGTCTAACCTTCTCCAATCAGTACATCTGGAAATGCAACCTCACTTCCGTGCTGAACAGCTGTCATGTAGGGGACAGCCCAGCAGTGGCCAGCCTGCTTTCATCCACATCAGTGCTGTAGCCCCTGGGACAACTGCATGAGTTGCACACGTTTTGTAGGACCACCAAATTGGAGTTGCTGGAATAGTGTCTTCTACAGGCTGATTGTGTTTTGTCTGCTCCCCAGATTGCAGACTAATACCAACTGTGACACATAATTTTGGTAATGTGAAGTATGAAATCGAATTAACTCCAGTGTCTTTGCAGGGAACTTTTGACATGCTGTCAGTTTAGAGTCAACCATTGCAGAGAACTGGACAAAGCAGTACTATTTCGTAGTACCATTCATTCATATTTCCCACTAAAGGTAGCAAAGAAGGTAGAGAAGGTAAGTAAGTACCTTTCCATTTTGCAGCTGGGGAAGTGGCAGCATGGCGGGGCAATGTGGTATGTCCAGAGCAGAGGCACAGGGAGCCCACGTCTGGGTCCTGGTGGGGAGTCCTGACTCACACTCTGTTGTTCCTTCAGGCCACATTTCATCACTAGCCTCAGCCCCAAGAAGATGAATTTAATTTGTTTGAAAATACAGTAAACACATGGACTTTTAAAAATAATTGTTTGGATGCAGATGGTTTGTTTTCAATAGCTTTCCAGTTCCTTAACGTGGGATTCATGTTCAAGCAACAGCATCATTTGTTTGTGTTTCTTACTTCAGAATGATGGAATTTCTTCCTATGAAAATCTGTTACAATCAACAGAACAAAAAGTAACCCCTCATGTTTGAGAAAGTGGCAGTATGTGATACTTTTTTACCATGCTGCCAAATAGCCAGCATTCAAAATAGTTTTTCCAACCAAAAATTTTTGACAATACAAACATATAGCAAGATAATTACCAAAACTAAATGTCAGGGTAGTTCAGATATTATTTCACTGTGTGTACAATGTGTATGGGAATACACAGATAAGGATGGGAATTAAGAGTTGCTAATTCCAGCCCTTATCATCTTATTTCCCCCTAAATCTAATCTCAATTTTCCAGCCTTGTCTGGCCCCTGGGCCCACTTTTAGTCCTCTTCTGGTTAGGTGATGAAGTGAAGCAGGTTCATTATCTGTAATCCGTGGTGCCAACATGGGCAGTGCCAGGAGCTGTGAGGGACTCCTGGACATGCACTGAAGATGAAGCGTTCAGTTGCTGAGATCAAAGGACACATGCAAAACAACAGTTTCCAAAGGGTTGTAAATTACCCAGCTGTGGACACCTGTTCACACTGTAGTAAAAAGTGTGTCCCTGATATACGGGCCAAATTTTGGGTCACAGGGGTCTGGAAAGTTTAAGATAGAAAGAACACAAGTTTTGTAGTGTGCACAGTCCATTATTGTTCCCCCGAGCTTGTTTCTAGAAATGGTTTGAACAATTGCGGCTAAATCTTAATTTAAATTTTGTTTTAAAGTAGGCAAGTTTTTCCTTATGATCATTCAAGGGCCCCACCCCATCCATAAATACAAATTTGGCAAGGTTATAATCAACAGAAACTATGACTGATGATGTTAGTACCAAGCCATTTTAGTGCCAGGCTGTGCCTACTGTCCCTGGGTAGAGAGATGTGGCCCTAAGCCCTGGAGCTCTGCATAAACCAGTGATTTTAAATTGGGTATTTTAAGAATCCATCACCGTGAACCTGACTGTGAAACTCCCTTATCCTTGCTTATTTAACTGGCTCAGTGTATAGTTCCTGATCAGGTAAAATAAGAATGCAAAATTCTGCTTTTCTGTGCAGCCTCAGGCCACGGAGCGCTTCAGCTCTTGGCCCAAGGCAGCCAAGGCCAGACAGCATGGAAAAGCAACTTTACAGTATTTATGCAGAATAACAAATGTTTGCAGCCCAGGACAGTGGACTCTGGTGTTCAAGGTGTGCAGTGCTGTGTCCTGTGTAAGGCAAAACCCCGTGGAGCGCAACCCCCATCCATGCAGCCTGCGGCACTCGGGCTCTGCCGAGTCCCTGCTACCGGGTCACAAACTCATTGTGTGTTAAGTATGTGCTGTGCTCGGTTCCTTTAATGAAGATGAATATGCAATAAATCATGTATGGGAACCAGCCCAGAGACCTACTTGCAGCACTATTCCCAAAAGGCATTTCATAATTTATCCTAACACATGCAGTATGTTTGAAACAGCCAGGAGGGCAGGTTTTGCCCGGCCTAGTGCTTTTTCCTTTCAGTAGTTCTCTGATGTGAAAGACCAAGCAGTCCCAGTCTGAATTGTCTCTTGAGGACATCTCAGCCTTGACCCTCCCCGGTGTACTGTTGGTACTGTTGTGGCCCTGCTGCCGCCAGCCTCAGGACCCTCATGCCAAGGGGAAAGATCCTTCCTGGTAGGGTGGTGAGGACCATGTATATAGTACCTGGAACTTCCTTGGATTTTGTGCCACTCTCAGAAGATGCTGGTGCTGATCCTACATCTGAAAAGAGCTGCTGTGATGGCAGGAAAGTGTGGTTAAATGTCAGCTGGCAGTTAAGCATTTTTTGTAGTTAATTTAGAAAATCTCACCAACTTTTTATGCTTCCCAGTTGCAAACGTCACTATTTCTGCAGTGTTGTCTCTCTCTACTGCAACTTTCCACCTCCTTTCCCCCCCTGGTATATTATTCATACCTTCCCCTGCTGAGTCAATACATTCAGGATGTTAATTGCCCGTCCAGCACCTAGGGGCAGCGATTCTGGTGTGCAGCTGTGGTCATTCCCCTAAAAGAAGCGATGGATGACAGTGTTTGCTTCAACGCATGTCAACATGATTGAGTAACCACTACTGGAAGAATGAAATAGCAGAGGGCTTGCCTTCTAGTGAATAACACCTGTAGCTGGGCAGACACATCCCTAGAAAGTCCTGGTCTCTGCCTACAGACCATGAAGCATTGGTGATGCTGCTTCTCTGCTGCATGAGGATCAGCAAGGCCCAGGGACAGGTCTTTGGGCTTTGATGGACAAGGAGGCCATAGCTGGGACACAGGTGGGCTGGTGCCAATGGGTAATATGGAGCATTGTGCATAGAAGGGCACAGACTAGCGGGCAGCTTTCCCAACAGCATGGTGTGGATGGGCCAGTGGCCACCTGGTCATGGCAGGGTGTGGTGGTGGGAGCTGCTGGGGGATCTGTCTCAGGGAGGGATGTGCACTAGCAGACCTGCCGCAGGTGAGATAAAGGCAGGGTCTTCCGGGTATTTCTATCCATTTCACTCAGTGTGCTTGTTTTAATCGCAGTGTCTCTACAACCTGTGCCTTGAAAGCTGAGGTGGGGCAGAGCAGGAGTGGCGCAGTGGTGTTTGCTGGTGACACACTGCTCTCCATCAGCGTACCCTCTAATTCAGCTGAGGGCTGGTGTCAATCCATGCAGTTATACACCATAAAATGAATGAAGTTACTCTGTGAGAATCTGCTTAAAAATAGCAGCCGTCACCTAGCAATAGCTGGAGCGTGAGGCCTGGCAGCTGTGAGAAGCCAAAAGCTTTTTTGTTCAGGGCTGTACCAGAGGGGCACTTCTCTGTGCATTAATGTGTTTTTATTTTGTAAAGCATCTCTCAAGATGGAAGATGAATATAGCTCGATGAGGGCATGTGTCACACATGTCTCAGATAGGTTGAGTGTATAAACTTCTATGTCCCCAAGCATTTGCCCATCTGGTGTGGTGAGCCCTGTCTCTGACTGGGGTCCCTCGTGTGCTGCTGCAGGGCAGGTCACAGAGGTTCAGTGGACATGAATCCCCACAGAGCAGCTCACAAAGAATTAAGCTGAGGTTGGGGCCTCTCCCTGGGGCTTTGCTGCCCATGCTGTGACAGCCAGCACCACCGAAGAGCCCCAGCAATGAGCAGTGCTGGCCTGAGCATGCTGTGCTGTGGCTGGGCAGGGCTGGTCTGTTGGGTTGCTGTCGCTGGTGGAGGTAGGGTAGCTACAGCTACAGCTGGAAACTGTGCTTGTCAGCATCTCTGTGCCCATTCACACAGAGGTCCTGCTGACACAGTGCTGGTGGCAGAGGTTCGGCCACTGCCCAGCAGCCTCAGGGGCACCAGTGCTGCAAATGTGGTCCCTGCCCAGAAACCCCCAGAGCTGCCTGCCCGAGTGTCCTCTGGGCCGCCAGTCGGCAGGAAGTTAATTAAATAATTTCCTTTATATTCTGCAGTGCACACCACATGGGTTGCCTGATTTGTAAAGCGTAGTCATTTTTCTCTTTAGCCACACTGGCAAGAGCCACCATTACTTCTGAGCTGTCCCCACCACTTTCCTTTATTCCCTCTGATGAAGGCCAATTGCTGAGAAGCTGGTTTGTTCCACGGCATGGCCATTTCACAATCATCTTTTGATTCAATCTCTTGATTTATTAAGTCTAATTTGTTGCCAATGCTGTTCCCTCTCACTTGGATCTATTTATTCTCCTTAGCTCTTTTAGGTCACGGTAAGTTGTCGTGTCTCACTCCTAATTACCCATGCATTAGCTGATTCCTGTAGTTAGTTTTTCCGCTGGAGTAAATATCACACTTTCCTTGTACCTGGATTCCACTATTTCATCTTACTGTCACATCAACTTCTATATTTCCTAGAAATCTTAAAATAATAATAAAAAACCCTACTAATTTCTATCCCCTTGGTTTTGTTTTTGGTAGTGATCTTTTGTTTGTTTTTCCTCTTATCTGACAAACCCTCAACTCTTTCCTGCAGCACTGCTTAGCCAGCCAGGGCAACTTTTTTTAATCCAAGTTCCTTTTTTATTTTTTTCTGGTAGCTGAATACCAGAGGATTTATCTCATATACGGTTTTGTTTTCTCTAGAGACTGAGGATTATTAGAAATGCATGAGCAAAAAAAGAGAACGAGTTCTGATTTTAATTGAAAAATTATCCAGTATTTAGAATTAACTATTTCCTCAAGTAGGTTAGAATAGTATTTAACGTAAGTCAGGCTCCACATTTCAGCTACGATGTACTGTGCAGCCTTGTGCCATCTTAGTTTTCACCAGCTGAAATGTTGAACTTCTTTTCTTCTATCTCCATGTTACAAGAAAAGGTAAGAATCTATAGTAGATGACGTGCTATCCCAGAGATTGCTCTGCTTTTGGCTGCAGTGTGACTTTTTAGCATCCCTGTTTTGATTTGTTTAAATTGGTGATCGACTGAATTACTTTATTTTGTACAGACCTGGTTTGTGCGTGGTTATAAATGAGTCTGGCAGTGGTGCAGCTCTGCGTGTAGCAGTGGGGAAGAGCTAGACTCCGACCGCTGCTAGGAAGGGGTTTTCAGGATTGCTCTGAGCCACATGGACCTCTTGTGTCTTTTCTGAGGCCTCAGAGCCACTGCTAATAGATGTCCTCTAAGTCACTGGACAGGAGCCAGAATGGAAAAGAAGCTAGAGGGAAGAGGGAAACAAATAAAACGGGATTTCATGTCATTCTGTTCTGCATGCAGATACTAGCAGCCCTGGTAAGCCTGGATTTCTTTGTGCTTCTTTCCAGTGTTTTCTCTTTATTTCTAGTGCAGTGAGGGGAGAAGCAATAGGGTTTCTCTAGAGGATGTAGTAAAACAGTTATCCCACTTCTTCATGCCCAAGCTCCATTTAAAGCTTCTTGTGAATGTTTTCCCTGAAGTTAAAAAATATTGTCTGTCATTAGACATTGCTGATTTATTTACCATTATTATGTGCAGTACCATTGCCATGATTCAGTAGCATTTGTTTTCTTTTTTTAACAATAAAGAAAAACATAAGTAACAGACAGATTTTTGTGTCTGATGTTGGACTGCAAACCTTGCACCCTCACAGATGGGTTTTCTATCATGGCTCAGAGAGGCAATGCGGGTCTCCCTCTGCTTGGCCCATTAACCAGGGTAACAGTATGTGCACTCTACTAATGAGGAGTCACACTATGCAAACAGCAGCCTCTAAGGGGAACAAGGGATCAGAGCAGCATGTATTTGTGGTGCCAGAAACTATCTGCCTTCATCTAAATTCCCCACACATCACTTAGAAGAAATAAAGCAAATATATAATACAACAAAGGCCCATAAAAATATGGAGTAAAACCTATCAAATGCAACAGCCAAATTAATTTTTGGTCCTGAAAGCTGTTCCTGCGCAGTAATTTTCAAGATAGTTTCCAGTCCTATCTGCTGTCAGGCCCTGTTCTGTACTGCCAACTTGCGTGATGCCATAGCTCAGATCCACATAATTGCTTAGACGTCTAACCAGTAAGGATTGGGTCTCCGCATGTTCTGGTACATGTGAGCACTCGTGTTTTCTCAGAGTGTCTCCACTGCAGGAAACATGAATGTCTCACCTGACTCTAGAATTGCCTGTTCTTTCAGAAAAATCTTACAGATAGGACTCCTAGAGGCTGTGGCATCAGAAGATTAAAAAGAACCCGCAAGCCATTATTAAAAGGAGGGTGGAAGAAAATGTCAAACCCTCGTGATTTTAGCAAAGCAATCTGTTGATATGTGCTCTGGGGTATATTGATGCCATTCCAGTTAGCTAACTGGCATCCAGACCTGAGCTGACAGCAGTATATGTGTTACAAAGCTTTGAGCAGGACTGTTGCATGGCAACTGATCAGCTAACATTTGTATTAGTATATTCCTTTAGGAATTTCCTGTTTTTCAATGCATGATAGAAAAACAATTTTTTAAAGCTTACCAGCAGCTGTTGCCAGTTACCTACATTTTATGTGGCAATAAAGAGGAGGGTAGTTCCTTTACCAATGTCTGTGAAATGCATGTGGGTATGGAAGGGAGATCAGTGCACAGTGTTTTTCAGCTCAGGCTGAAGCCTGTTTCCACGGGCACCGCTGGGAGCTGCCAGCAGAAGGCTTCCTCTCCCCAGGTTCAGCTGAAGGAGTGCTGGGCATGTACGTAAACCTGCATGGGGCACCTCAAATTTGTGAGATCCATTTTGTCCACCAATATTTCTAAAAGAAAAGCAAAAGGCAACAAAGGTTTGTCCCAGCAGCTCCCTGAGCTGTTCTCTGCTGTACAGGTGTATCTTCCCTGATGAGTCTGCTGAGCATTTGCAAGACAAGCACACAAAATTCAGAACTGCGGCTCCTGGCTGTGTGTAATTTAATAACAAATGCTGCATTCCTTTGCCACCACCACAGCAATCCAGGCCTGTTGGCATGAACGCTGCCGAGCCTCTGACGTGGCTGTGTGAAGTCAGGCTTACATTGCCATCGTTTGCACTGATGGTCTATTAATTTGCAAGTGCTGCAGAGAACAGTCTCTGTGCCTCTTGGGGATCACCAGCCGTGCGAGAGCTGTGTCCGATTTCATCTGGCATTGTGGCATGCATCCTGGGGACAGCTTTTAGAAGGACAAGAGGCTGAGAGAGAGGTTCTCCTGCCTGGCCAAGAGGGGAGCAGGGTGCAAGGGTTAAAAAATTTTTATGTTACTCACTCAGAAAACTGCAAAGCCCCAGCCCAGTTACTAACTGAAGTGCATTTACAGATGTCACTTTGTGCCTTCAGGGACTGCGGTACCTCCTGAGGATCAGCTGAGGAAGCAGAGGCACAGCAGTCCCCGAGAAGGTTTCAAACTAAGCATCTCTCCACGCAAGTATGGCCAATGTAGTGGGAGTCAGTTATGAATTACTGGGATGGCCATGTGCTTGCGATGGATTGCGGCTGTTAGGGCCTGAATCCTTCCCTACCAGATCCCTGACTCTGAATTAATCCCTCAAGTCCCTGGGCAACATATCAGCAAGTGTGTGTTTATTGTTAAGCCTGCACACAGCTGGATGGCACCAAACCCACGCTAATGGGTCCCAGTGCACAGCTGAATCAGGATTATAGACTCTTCCAACATTACTGTGATATGAAGTGATTGTGGTGAGCATTTACAGTATTAGCTAAAGGACAAATTTTGTAAATTGCCCTTGGGAGTATTTTTGTTCCATTCCCATATGAATTTATCTTTCCATCGTAAGTTACTGGGGAGTTTCAGTAGTGGTTTGATCTCAGGGATTCAGTTACACGATATGCTGTAAGCTTTAAAATCAGTTGCTTTGCCTGTACATGCTCACGTGTTAGCTGACTTTTCAGAGGAGGTGATGATATAAGCCTCGACATCTGAGGTGAAGATAAAGCCTTTGATCTGTCTGTAGTTTTGGTTAGTTAAAGCACTTTAGCAACTTGCACTCAAAACATAGTAGACTTAGAACTGCAGTGAGTATGCACATAAATATTCCGAAGTATCTCTGAAACCACTATGAATAAAATGGAAATGAATGAAATGTGATAGCTAAAAGGACCTGTGAGATTTGAGCACAGGACAAGCATTTTAGCCAGACCTTTGAGATCAAGGCTAACATCGATAAAGCTGAATGTCTCTATCTACAGAACGGGCTGATTTTCAGGAATTCAGAAGGCCTTGTTGACCCATCAAATATGGTGGCAGTCAATGCAGAGAGGGAGTTGCCTGCCTGCATGGATGGGACCCTGGTCCTCCTCTCCCTTCCTAACAGGAGCTGCAGGGAGGCAGCATGAGCATCCCTCTCGTGAGGCAGGGTGTCAGAGGAACCGCTGGGAACTTTCATGCCACATCCTGGGAGTTTCATTTCCAGAGCAACTTTTTTCAAACCTCACAGAAGTACTTGCTCACACAGGCTGAGGGGTACTGGCTGCAGAGGAGGCTGAGCGCTGGCCTTGCTCTTTTGCAGGACGATGATTCCCGTGACCGAGTTTCGCCAGTTCTCGGAGCAGCAGCCAGCGTTCAGGGTGCTGAAGCCCTGGTGGGATGTGTTCACAGACTATCTCTCCGTCGCCATGCTGATGATTGGTGTGTTTGGGTGCACATTACAGGTAAATCAAATGGGATGGAGACAAGGTGGGTGCCCTCGGGGGTGCTGAAAGAACACCACAAACGAGGAAGGTCCTCCGAAGGACGGTGTCATGTCTTATGTCTTAGGTTCACCATGAATAAAGCAAAAATTTGCTGGTCCCAGGATTAAAGCTGTTTAGGTAGCAAAGTCAGGTAACACAGACCAGACTTTTACCAGCTGTAAGTCAGCAGAGTTGCACTAGAGTCAATGGAGCGGTGCCAGCGAAGATAAGAGCTGTTGGTTTGGCTTGTGCCTGGATGCCTGTTTTCACCACAGTTTGGCATAACAGATGATTGACTTAAGTTCTTATTTGTTACCATTTTTCTGTTTTGAAGTTTGAAAAATGTAATTTTGTAATTTTTGGTTTTTTTCTATTTGGCAGATGTTACTATTCTTTCTGTCTTTATACTTCAGAGAGATTTGAAATGAATGTGCTTATTTTATTAACACCACCCACAACTAATATTATGCCTCTTCCATTCCAAAGCATTTCTGAGGATGCTTAGACATAAACAGTTGACATTACTGTCAATCACTGTTAGCTACATTTTGCTGAAGAGCCAAAAGCTGAAAAGAAATGGAAAGTACTGTTTGGGATGGACTTCACAAAAATAGAAAGTTATAGTACTAGTTCAAACATGGATCTCAGGTTTCTTGGCATGACTTAGAAATGGAGCTAAAGGAACACATTGACAGAGCTCTAATTTCAGGGGAATTTGCTCACTTACATGGCCCAGGATTTTCACATACTATATCTCAAACGTCATGTGAAATCAACAGTAGTTTTGCCTGTATTCTTAATTTTCAAGTATTTCAGTTGAAAAGACATGATGTCCATGTTTAAAAATCTCTTTACATAGGGCTGAATTTTGCATTAGTAGTTAAGTGTTTGCTTAAGCACACAAAGTAGAACAACTGTTCTTTTTAAGTTTACCTGCTTGATTGGATGAAGCACACTGGAAAATGATGTGTGGAAACACTGCAAATAGTAGGAGGGTTTTTTTTATTCCAACTGATTACCAGAGGCATGAATCCAGGGTGTGAGTAAAGCTGTCTATCAGAATAGCATCTACAGACAAAGATTAACTGCAGGAGTTTTTGACGTGTCAGCAGTTATAGCACTGGTATTGTACAAGATACATGTGGTCTCATCTCAGCATCTCCCTGTGCCAGGGAGGATCATCGAGGAGGGTCTGATTTTGATAGGTCTTGTTGCATACCCTATATTCATTGCATTCAACAACCAGGATGTCAAAGAATACACTACACACACTTTCTTAATTTGGGCTAATCCCAGTCGGTCATTCAGGGCAAATAACAGAGCTCCTCAATTTATCACATGGATTAGCATTTTAAATTCAGACCTGTAGGGAGCCTTGCACTGAACTCAGACTGTTATCCCAAGTTAAGCCAAACGTGATTGGTCCCTAAAGGTGCCCTGACCTCAGTTTGTCAACATGGATTGCCAGCGCAAATTAAAAAAGTTGCTGGTTTTTTGCATTATAGACAGACTCAAGGAGAGAAGGACAGAGCTACTTCTTTTTGCGCCAGGTGTGTGGTATGAGGACTCTATGTATATGTACAAGAAACTGAATAAAAATGACGTTCATGCACACATGCACACAAATGCCATCCGTTCTCCATTATCCCTATCTGTCTTTATTAAGACTGAAGGTTAATAATATCCCAGCACAGATATGACCATGTTAGCTCTTTGTCAGCTATTTTTGGTGTGATAAGACATCACAGTGTGAGCATATAGCCACATGAATGCAGTTATGCTGCTTTTAAGCCTAAATTATCTCTGAAATCGTGTAGCCAGGGTGAATACACCCAGCAAGAACAGTCTGACTCTGAGGAGAGCAGTGCAGGAGATTCCTGGTCTTTTCTGGAAGCATTACCCACAATTTTTCTGGATAATCTCAGTGCTCTCCTATTCAAATTATGGAAAACTAACCATAGATGAAAAGGGGTGACCTAGTTCTTGGTGTGTAGAACAAGTGTCTTGTTGAGAATAATAATAGTAATAGTCCCAGGCTGTGGGGAGGAATGCTGGGCAGCTGAAGGAGCTCCAAGGACAGCTACCCATTGGTACTGCCACCATTGTTTATACATCAGTTTACAAGATATCTTTTTGTGTGTTTCAGGTCATGCAAGACAAGATAATATGCCTTCCAAAGCGCATACAGCCTTGCCAGAACCAATCTAATAGTTCAAATGTGGTTAACACAATCCCAGATACAACCCCCCTTCCTCCACTCAAGCCGTCCACCCCTCCTGCTACAGTTGAAATGAAAGGACTGAAGACTGATTTGGACCTTCAGCAATACAGCTTTATAAATCAGGTGTGCTACGAACGTGCCCTGCACTGGTATGCCAAGTACTTCCCTTACCTTGTCCTTATACATACACTGGTCTTTATGCTGTGTAGTAACTTTTGGTTCAAATTCCCTGGATCAAGCTCCAAAATTGAACACTTCATTTCAATACTTGGGAAATGTTTCGATTCTCCCTGGACAACAAGAGCCTTATCCGAAGTGTCAGGGGAAGACTCTGAAGAGAAGGATAACAGAAAGAACAACGTTAACAAGTCTAATACTATCCAGCCAAGCAGTGAAGGCACTTTGGTCAAGACACAGTCTTTAAAATCAATCCCTGAGAAGTTAGTTGTGGATAAGGGAACACATGGGGCATTAGATAAGAAAGAAGGTGAACAGGCCAAAGCACTGTTTGAAAAGGTGAAGAAGTTTAGACTGCATGTGGAGGAGGGTGATATACTCTATGTCATGTATGTTCGCCAGACTGTACTTAAGGTAATTAAATTCCTTATTATTATTGCTTACAACACAGCACTTGTCTCAGAAGTTAATTTTACAGTAGTCTGTAATGTTGATATTGAAGACATGACAGGATATAAGAATTTTTGCTGTAATCACACGATGGCACATTTGTTCTCTAAACTTTCCTACTGCTACCTGTGCTTTGTAAGCATCTATGGCCTCACATGCCTTTATACACTGTACTGGTTGTTTTACCGTTCGCTGAAAGAATATTCTTTTGAATATGTTCGACAAGAGACGGGAATTGATGATATTCCAGATGTCAAGAATGACTTTGCTTTTATGCTTCATATGATTGATCAGTATGATCCTCTCTATTCCAAGCGGTTTGCTGTCTTCCTGTCTGAAGTCAGTGAAAATAAGCTGAAACAGTTGAACCTAAACAACGAGTGGACTGCAGATAAACTGCGACAGAGGCTACAGACAAACTCCCATAGCCATTTGGAGCTACAGCTTTTCATGCTCTCTGGCCTACCAGACACAGTTTTTGAAATTACTGAGCTGCAGTCATTAAAACTTGAAATAATTAATAATGTAATGATACCAGCCACCATTGCACAGTTGGACAATCTCCAGGAGCTCTCGTTGCACCAGTGCTCTGTGAAGATCCACGGCGCTGCCTTAGCGTTTCTGAAGGAGAATCTCAAGATCTTAAGTGTCAAGTTTGATGACATCAGAGAACTTCCACACTGGATGTATGGCCTCAGAAATTTGGAAGAGCTTTATTTAATTGGTTCCCTAAGTCACGATATTTCCAAAAACATTACACTGGAGACTTTTCGGGAACTTAAAAGCCTTAAAGTTCTTCACATAAAAAGTAATTTGTCCAAAATCCCACAATCTGCAGTTGATGTTTCAAGTCACCTGCAAAAATTGTGCATCCATAATGATGGCACTAAGTTAGTGATGCTCAACAACCTGAAGAAGATGGTCAATCTGACACAGCTGGAATTGGTTCATTGTGATTTAGAGCGCATACCTCATGCAGTCTTCAGCCTTCTCAGTCTTCAGGAATTGGATCTAAAGGAAAACAACCTCAAATCCATTGAAGAAATAGTAAGTTTTCAACACTTGCGAAAACTGACAATCCTAAAGCTGTGGTACAACAGTATAACGTACATCCCAGAGCATATAAAGAAACTCACTAGTCTCGAGCGGCTTTCCTTCAGCCATAACAAAATAGAAGTTCTTCCATCACACCTATTCCTATGCAACAAAATCAGATATTTGGATTTGTCTTACAATGACATTCGCTTTATCCCACCTGAAATAGGAGTCCTGCAGAGTTTACAATACTTTTCCATTACTTGCAACAAAGTGGAGAGTGTGCCAGATGAACTGTACTTTTGCAAAAAACTTAAGACATTGAAAATTGGGAAAAATAACTTGTCAGTCCTTTCACCTAAAATTGGTAACTTGGTATTCCTCTCCTACTTGGATATTAAAGGCAATCACTTTGAAATCCTCCCACCTGAGCTTGGTGACTGTAGAGCTCTGAAGCGGACTGGTTTCATTGTAGAGGATGCCTTGTTTGAAACGTTGCCTTCTGATGTCAGGGAACAAATGAAAGCTGAATAACTAACTTCCTCTCGCTCAGTTTTGCAGAAATAACGCTTCTACCAAATACGCTGTAGAAAGTGCATACTCTGAATATGCATTTACTTTGTCATTATTTCTTTCTTTTTCAAACAAATCCTTTCTGTACAAACAAATTTGGAGTAAGGAGTACGTATATTTTTAAATAAAATTTTCTCATATTTTTTCACTGTTTTAAGATATTTTTTAAGTTTGTTTTTCCCTGAGAACCAAGGGTGTGTGTAACTTAATTTTTACTGGTAAAAGCAAATGGTTTTATCTGCTGATTATTTTTTTTTCCTTTGCCTAATCCCAACAGAGGAACTGTGTTTAAACTGTATGCTTTGGGTTGCATAATTTGTAATAGATGATTAAATTGTCTTCCTGGTTATTGTTAATTTCTTAGGACGTGGTCTTCAACAAGTGGTGCTGCAGGTGTTGAATGCCTTGTTTCCTCTTTTCTTCAGTGGCAGTTGAAGGTGTTCAACATCCAACAAGATCAAATCTGGGTTGACCATCCTTTTTTATTTATGACATGGTTTCCTTAAGTGGTCAAAGCAAGTAGAAAATGTTCTTTATGTATTTTAATGGGTCTGAAGTAGCAGGCAGAAATTCCTTCAGGGCCTTTTGGCAAGTTTAGTCTAGCTCTCCATTCACACACAGCACCGAGCAGAAGGCACTGACTGAAATTTCCACTCTGGTGCAGGAAGAGTAAGGTCACAGTTCACAGAGGAGTCAGGACCACAGTGACTCGCATGGAAGATTTTCTAAACAGTGCAAAGGGATGTGGCTGCCCATTTCCTGCTAACTTGAATGGAGAGGGTGCAATGAACTCACTGTGTTGGAAATGTCAACCCAGAGAGATGAAACACTATCTTGAAAAATCTCCTACCCATCCTCCACTAAACACCCTATCCTGCAAGGGAGCAAGTGCCCTCTGCTCCTCTCAGTTCAATTCTGCACTGGGATGCTTGGCACCTTGCAGGAACGGGATCCAGAAGAAGTGCAATCATGTTTAGTTTGTAAAGCTTCTGACAAGGAAATAGCATCTAATCCTCTCCCTAATTGAGCTTTGGTATCATATAACAAAGGTCAGCACAGGAATACTGCAGATTTGCAAAAATGAGATTAAATGAATGCATTAACTTCTCAAAAATGTCAGCCTACAGAGGACAGTGATGAAGGCTATGTTTTCATCTCCCAGCTAGTAATTAAATCAGAAATCATACAGTTGGAAGCCTGCTTTTTAAAATAATGTAATAATCTGTAATGATTATGTATCAGGTTGGGAACTTTATCCTCTGAAACCATGTCCAGTTGTTTATTCAGTCCAGCCATTTGCTTTCTTTTAGGCAAGTTTGGCAGGTATATGATAACTCATGTGCTGCTCACGAGCTAATTTAAGCTAATAAAAAATAACCATAGTAAAATATTTTGCTGGGAGGAGATCTCATCATCCTGTCCAACAACACATATTTCAGTCAGATGCAGGCACTGGATAAATGCTTTGCAAGAATATGTAGGAATAAGTACTTCTTTCTGTAAGAGGCAATGCTGTTTATAAATTGCAGAGGTTGAGTTAAAGTTATGTAAAACAATTGTCTGATGATTGTCAGGTGGGGTTGCTCTTAAATGTTTTCTAGCTGCCATTGCGTGTCTTGAGCTACAGTTAAGCTGAGTTCTTGAGCTTGGTACAAAAGCATACTGTTTGTTTTAAGAGTTTGACTTATAAAGGTGGAGAGACAAACTGAAATGAGAATTTCCTCGTGAATCCAGGGTGTGCTATGCAGTCTGGTATGTGGGCTTGCCACAGTACCAAGTCAGACTTATTTTTTGCGCTTGGCTTTGTTCTGGAGAAGATCCATGTGATTAGTCAAAAATGGGTCAGGCATGAAGGAGTCAAAGCGAGCTTTTTTAAAGGGGTTTGATTTAGTTCTATAAAAGACCTATAACTGGTGTAGCTATTTCAAGAGCTACTTTTATTCGTGTATGTAATGCACTTATTGGAACAGCTTGGCAGTGTATATATTCTAAATGCATTTCACTTTGATGTAATGTGAGGGAGAGAAATGTTTCATTGCTCATATTAACCTAATTATGTAAACCAAAGTGCTGTTGTCCCTGATGAATGTAAACTGTTTAAAATGTCCAAGTAATCGGTGGAGCTGTATAGTTATTTTACTTAGTTTGAAATACAGGATTACATTTAAAGTTGTTTTTTTTTAAATCTTTGTATTCCTAGATGTAGCATTTTAAATCCCTAATTTATTTTGTGTCTAATGTTGTTTTATGTGTAGTTTGTGGTCTATTTTCTGAACGACAGTTATGCACACCTCATAACTGAAGGTTGGAGACTTGTTATACGCCATTTTTGTAAATCACTTAGGGGATGTGGCAGTTTTGTTTGTTACTGATTATACTTCTACCAGTGCAACCCCTCATGTGGACACAGTTACATGAGTATAAAGTGCCTTTTGCTGGTATATCTTTATTCACCTAGACAGGAGTAAACTATACCAGTCTAAGCACTTTCACACTAATAACTGTATCTTCTCCAAGGGTTTGGTCTCCTGAGGCAGCTTAGTCAACCTAACTGCTCACTGCCACCAAAAAGGGGCAGTTCCCTCCTTCTCCTGTGCTCCCTATTCCTGCCAACGTGTTCCAGCTGCTTCTCTTGTACCTTTACTGGTCTGGTGTTGGTCTGATCCCTCCACGGGACAAATCAACTTTTTAAATCATCAGAAAACTAAGCTGGTTTAAAAAAAGAGACTAATTTTCTGCTGGATCAGCTCTCCAAAGGTTCAGATGGACACTAGGGTGGGAGTAGCAAGGGCACAGGACTGCAGCCAGGGTCTGGGCAACCAGAAGGTGGGACAAGTCACTTTGGAGGTGCTGAGCTGCTAGGTCAGTTCATCATCTTGCTGAGCCACATGCTTGGAGAGCTGTGCTGTTTTATTCATAGCAGGGTTAGGCAGCATGGCTGTTGTGGGCTGACAAGCCTCAGGCTCGCAGTGAATGATAAAATATCACATTACTGTTAATTGCTTAAACTTAATGAAACAAACTCAGGTAGCTGCACTGTTGACTTTTCTAAACTTCTTACTGTCTCGTCTGTGGGGTGTATTTTCCAAAACCATATTACAGTATTTTAGAAATGCATCAGCTAAGAGAAGATTGTTTCCTAATTCTGTATGACATCCAGGAAAATATGTAAAAGTGCCATATTTACTCAGTGATTCATGTACTGCGCATATGTATATTCACATGCAATGCATACTAGACTTTTCAGTGACCTATAGTATTTGACTTAGAATGGATGGACATTTTGTGGATAATACTTTAGGCATGGTTTGTATGAGTTTATATAACTACTTACATTAATCAGGTGCCTAACAAGTGCAACAATTTCAGAATATAAGCAAGGCATTTTACATTGTTGCTCAAAAATAATACAAATCTTCCTTGGTAATGGAAGCAGAGATGACAAATAGTGCATTAAAAACAAGAAGACAACCTTAATAGTACATTAAACCTGAAAATCAAATCTACTTTGTGATCAAAATCTGGAGATGTGTATCTCCCTCTTGGTCAAAATTAGGATGGATATTTGTGCTGACCTCCTGCATCTAGCCAGACAGCAACTTTTGCCAATTCTGATTGGAAAGCGCCTGCTCCAAGTCTCCTAAGACATTTCTGGCTCTTCCACTAATTCGTGTGCGTAAGGGGTGACAAGTCCTGTAAGAATGCCAAGGAAAAACTTTTAAATTTGACCAAATGGACAAACTTCTTAATTCTGTAGCAAGGATCTTAATATGATAATAGACCTGTGTAGTGTTTCATTGCAATATAGGACACCCAGAAAAAAATTGAAATAAAACGCTCTTTTGTAATAATGAACATTGTCAGACTGCAATGTGATTATTTGTTTGGGGAACATTTTGTTTCTGGGTTACCTAAAGATCAGACATAAACAACTTTTGAGTTTGATCTCTTGGGAGGGAAGTCAGGAAAATATGGTTAAAAAAACATCATTAGACTTGACAGGATTTATAGCCCACATGGTCTTGCTTCCTGCACACCTCCTTCCATCCCCTCACTCGGGCAGCCAGCTCCATGGCCAGCAGAGAAGCTGTCCCGGTGGGAGCAGCTCCCCCGCTCCACTCCCTGTGCTCTGCCGGGCAGGGGGGATGTGGGGCCCTGCCAGCCCGGGGTCCCGCACCGGCCCCCACGCAGCAGGCACGCGGGCTTCTGCCTCCCCCCGTCACGCGCGGGTGCTGCTAAGGGAAATGATGCTGTTAGCTCTGGCGTCTGACGTAACCCCCTATAAATCTCCCAACCAAAGGCAGTGGGCTTATGCTGCCTGTGTTTGGCATGGGACATTTTCCTCATTTCTGTCTTTAAGTTGGAAGTGATAATATGTGTTTCAGTTTTGGTTTTTTGATACCATGACAATGCTGTCCTGCCGAGATGGAGCAAGAAATGCTCCTCTCTGGTCCTTGTGGCCCTTGGGAGAGGAGGGGAGTCACAAGCACAGCAGCCCCAGTGGGTTTTGCCTCCGGATGAGTGCCAGCAGGGAGCTGGCACTGAGGACACACTGCCCCTGGGGCATGGCAGGCCTCCCAGAGGAGTAGAGGAAGCCTGGCTGACAGCGCCTGCTCTTAACCTCCAGGCTGTTCCTGCAAAGATGTGGGCTGGGAGAGCTGGTCTGCTCCTCACAGCTCTGCTCCTTCCCGCCAGCCCTCAGGAGATACCATCTTGGTGCCACACCTGGCGGGATGGGAACGGCGCTGCAGGTGAAACTGCCATGGGGATCCCTGGTGCAATGAGATCACACTGCCAGAGCAGATGTCGCCTGGCTTATTAAGTGTGCTGGTGACAGGAGAAGTTCACGTCCTGCATTAACCTAGCCCTGACAAACCTTTGCTTTTGGTTTCCTGAACATGTGCTGAGGAGCAAGAGTTAGGCAGAGCAAATACCAGGCCCTAAGAAACCCCTGCCCTGCAGCCCAGGGGGCTCCCAGAGCACAACCCCACCAGCAGCTATGTCATCTGCTTGCCAGTAAGTAGCAAGGCTGGGGCCGGTTTGTCCCTCACTTCACACCAAATAGCTACTGGGAATGCCAGTAACTATGACTGCTTGTATGTTTTCATATGTTACATTCAATAACGTGGGCGATGGTATGAAAATTGCATGTCTGTCCTCTTTTTTCCTTTGGAGTGTACATGAAGCCCTGAAGATTCAGAAGAAGAAGAAGCAGTTTCTGTTTCTCCTTTTTATCATCTGTGATTGCCTCAGAAATGTCCCTCATGCCATGGGTGCAGGTCTTCCCCACTGCCACCTCCATGCCTGTCAGCAGCAGGTGTGTGGGAGTGATGGCCCACAGACAAAGGCCAGGGCCCTGTGGGAGCACAGAGGGGGGAGTGGGTGTGCTGGGAGGGTGAGGATGAGCCCCTTGGCCTCCTCCCTGCTGGGGCAGTGCCAGGGCTGGGCCAGGCAGGCGGTGTCCTGCCAGCAGGGTGGAGCAGCACAGTGTGGCAGGTCTCTGCAGGTCCACCTCCACCCATGGATGCTCACACACCCTGGGCTCAGGTCCTGATTTCCTATCACACATCCTGCCCTGCATCATGCTCTCATCTGTAGTGCTGGGGGCAGAGGACCTGACAGATAAATCAAGGCTGATCCCCATCCTGCCCCCCTCCTGGGATCAGAGAGGGCTGGTGTGCTGCAGGGGGTGTGAGGTTTGGCAGACTAGCGATGGGTGGCAATGGCCCCAGAGCTTCCACATAAGGAAGCCCAGACCAGAGTGAGGACCTCACTCCAGTCCTCTGGCTCCAGGCACACATTTGAAGGTGCTTGTGCTGGCAGGCAAGCGTTTTTATCACTGTCTTGATGTGAAATAGGCCATGTTGTGACTGGGCTGCGGCTGATGGTTTGGCTCTGTCAAGTAAACTGTGAAGCTGCTCATGGCAGCCGGCAGGGCTATGCTGGGTCCTCACGTATGGGCTGTCTGCAGGTGGACCGTCCTGAAACGGAGCTAGCTTTCAGAGTAGGGCTTCTTCCACCTGTCCTGGGCCAGAGGGGGACCAAGTGTGCCCAGAGATTGTGCTTCTAACAAGAAAACAAATACAATAAACCTAAGCAGTGTGACTGTCATGGCCAGTGGGGTTTGGTGGCTCTTGGCCAGGGTCAAATTCCCAGGTACTACCATGGACAACACTGGCAAAATGCATGATCGCAGGGTGTGGAGTAAAACACCTGCACTGCAGGCAAGCTTGAACTGTTCTGCTATCAAACATGACGTTATCAACTTATCCTCTCCTCTGCTACCAAGGCTTATGAAGCTGCACCTGAACTGGAGGGATCGGAGTAGCACACCCAGCAGCATCCTTGATACGGCATGGTGGCCGTGGCACGGACATTAGGAATGGTAATGGCAAGATGGTCCTTCTTTCAAAACCGTTCAGATGTCATCAGGCTGAATGGGACATGTGTGTCTGTGTCCCGTTACAGAGACACAATGGATAGCATATGACAAAGGTGGACCCTTAGCTACTTCAGACAACTGGGAAATCCTCTGGAAACAAGACAGAGGTGGCAAGGGAATTTAGGACTGCCAGATGCACTGAGAGTCCCAGAGCATGCAGAGATTTCAGTGAGGAGTCACTTGCTATGGCATGTGTTGCTGCCAGCCTGATGTGATACTGCAGAACATGTGCTGACTTGATTTGTTGTGCTTTTACACTGCTGGAGTAAGAGGGCTGCTAATCCATCTGTCAGAGGTATTTTGTCACATGAATTTTATGGACTGTGGTAAATAAGTGTTGATGTTTTGCTGAATTAAAATAGAATTTAAATGTAACCCTTGTCTCTTGCCAGTTGGGCTAGTGGCACTGTGAGGCTGGCTTGTGGAGACTGCCTGCAGTTCTATTTATTTAGTAAAATATTTTGGCAAAGCTGTGACGTCCTGTTTCCTTGCTGTGAGCAGAGAGAAGAAAGCAGTTAAAGCACAGAACTCCAGTACAGTCACAAAGTTACCCTTAGGAACAAGTTTCTGGCTGTAGCTAGAAGTGAAGTGAGATTTTTACAAGTACAGAACAAGCTGCAAAAAACCCACAGAGCAATCACCTTGGCAAAGAGTAACTTTCAGAAGCTGAAGTGCCAGGAGTGAACACAGGCAGGATTAGTGCTGGTGAGAGCTGCAACCTCATTTACCCTTGCTTGTCCCCCTCCTGGTGCACACAATGCCCTGCGGTGCAGGGATGGAGAGCGAGAGGGATGGGCTCGCCAGGTGGGGCTGGCAGGAGCAGAGCTGCCCCTCTCCTGAGTTTTGAAGGTGATGCCACTCATGAGGAAGTTTCTTTGCCTGCTTGGCTGCATCTTCTCTGTGCTGGGTGTGCTAAGCAGGAGACTGCCAGGTGCAAAGGGGCAGAATTTTTTGTTTTCTTTCATTATAAGACATCCATTGCTACATCCTCACTACAAGGTTTCAGTGTGCAACCTGTGGCATTTTGAGAACACTGACCACTCTCATTGTTGCCACCAGCACATCAGTGGACTCTGGGCAGGGTAAGACATGGTAAATAAATATCATTATAGTTGTGCTCCCAGCTGGTGACCAAAATGCTCCTTGAAACCACAGCCTAACCTTTGAGGGGTTTTACCCACATTGCTTCAATGAACTGAAAAGTTTCTAAGAAGCCAAGGACCCAGGTGTTTTTTTCAAACCAGCCAGCTTATCAGGGGCATGAATTGATTGAATAGAGGAGAAAAGTAACTTTCTGAGCTTAGCTTTGCAAAGCCTGGCACTTGCCCAGTGGAAGAGCAACCAAGTGGTCCTGCCAGTTGAGGACTGGATCGGCCAAGCAGGTGGTGCCGGCTCCTCCTGCCTGAGCAGCCCTTCCCAGAAGCTCAGCGTGGATGCCCTGATAAGCTGCTGGAGGAACCACCAAGCATACACTTTGTCTTCGCCAGCAATTATTTCTGTAGAAGTTGTGAAAGCAGAGAGGAACTGCTTCCAAACTGCTGATTGCACGCAACGTCAGAAACTGGCTGCACAAGGGGCTTGCCCCGGCTGGCACCAGTGTCCAGGCACCTTGGGTGTCAATGATTCAGCACTGCCACAGGAGCCATGCCGTTCACAACCCCTCCAGAGCTGTAGGAACCCTTTGTTAGCATCTTAACCCACACTCTCCTGTAAGAACCCAAGTACTTGTGGGTGTTTTCTTCAGGGAAGTGAGGCTGGGACTCGGTGGGTGAGCAACTGGTGCATCAACAGGAGCTTGATCTTGCCCTATTCATCAGTGGAAGTTTGCCATAAATCTCACAAAACAAATATCTTATGTAGGAAACCTGTGAAGAGGACCTGAAAGGAAAACTTGGGGTTCATTAAGCCTCTGAGAGGGGCAAGTATAAGCTTGCAGGCCTGAAAAAGTGAGGTGATGAGTCAGGGTACTGCTGCTTCCCATGGGATATGACAATACCCGTGGCAGGGATGCATTTTCATGAGCAGGTCAGCAGCAGCAAGGCAAACTCTTTTCAGAAGAATCAAGGTTTTCGTGGTCATTGAAGAGAGGGCTGTGGCGCTGGGGAGTGAGGGACCGGTGAAAAAGTGCTTTATTGGGAATTGGACTGCTTCTGGGCTCGTGTTGACTCCAGTGGGGCTGAAGCTCTGCCTTGGCAGGGAGCGGGGAAATGGAGGAAGCAGATGTGTTGCCATAGCAATGCAGGGAGCAGCCACCATCAACACAAACCTCCTTCACTTCCTCTTCTCAGCCCACACTGAGAGCCGGTGTCACGGACTGTCTGCCTCGGGTGTCCTGGAAGGCCCACAGCCACCCATGGCCAGGTGGGCACCACTGACCCTGGGTGAGGCTGTGAGACAGGGGGACTGCAGCACCCATACCCATTGCCAGACTGTGACATGGGGCTCCCATCACTGCCCCGCAGCACCAGGTTTGCCACTAGGACACTTGGGGCTTTCATTACGTGAAAAAAATCTTGTGTTTACCTGAGCTTTTTCTTTCCAGCTCTGACTCCCATTAGGTAGGCTTCAAGAGCCCTCATTCATAAGGGTGCAGGAGGCTAAGTCATGCTTTAGGAAGGAAGTTACACCTAAATATGGCTGCCCAAAACTTGCGGGTTTCAGACCTGACTGTTTCTGTGTCCCAGGTCTTATAAAATATTGATTTATTTATTTGCAGGGGAAAAAAATCAGGTTCCTTTAGTGGGCCAGCAGACAACTGCAGTGATGAGTTTCCCCAAGCCAGAGTCCCCCTTGAGCTCTCAGCACCCCAAGTTTGGAGCGCAGGACACTGGGTGTCCCCTTTCATCATCTCACCAGAGAGGGCAACAAGTCTTAAAACAGGAGGAACATGGCCATCTGGCAGAGGGCAGGTGAGGCCAGTTGAGTGCTCCCAGTGTCACTAATAGCTCTCCTTTCCTCTGCTGCAAGTGTACTCAGTCCTACCAGCAACCAGTCCTGCCTGTCTTGGTCTTTAGCCCAGGATGTTTTAAACAGGGATTAGAGGATGAGGAATAATTGCTGGCTGAACTAATCAATAGGCCTCAGGATTAGGATGTTCAGTGGTACAGTTAGGTCTTTCTGCCTCAGACCCCTTGGGTGGCACAGGCCGCTTCCTTCTCCTCTGACTCCTTTCTGCATACTTTGGCTGGAGGTGGAAAGTGAACAGTAACTTCAATGTGATGCTTAATCCCAAGCAGCCAAAAGGCAGTGAGAAGAGCCCTACCCAAATGATTTACAGTCAGATACCACCATCCCTAGGTGATAAGGGTGCCTGATCCCAGTGGCTGGCTGTAATCCTCTACACGGCACAGGCCAGGTGAAAATAGTAGCCAGGATTTGCCCCAGTATGGGCTGAGACACTGTCCAAACAGAAGTGAGCAATGTCCCCCAAGTCAGTCATTAATAATGTGTGTGTAGATGTTTTCCCTTGACAACAGCACAGTCGAGTCTTAGCCTTATCTACAGCTCATCAATCAGTTTTCCAAGAGAGTTTCAAAAAGTGGCTGGAAACTGCATTGAAATCCATTCATTTGAGCTGTGATTTCATCCAGCACTTGTTTAGAAGTTGTGCCTCAGAGATCTGCCTAATGTATGAGCATGTTTTCCTTACTCGTTGCCTGCCTTGACATTTTTCCATTGGAGATCACTCAGCTGGTGGGGATCTGTAATAATGGTGGTTTAGAAACCAGGTGAGCAAGGAATTCGGACACATTACAAACAAATGGCCCAAAGCTGCCTCCACTCCAAGCATATTTCCATTTTTCACACCCTTTTTCTCTACAGTATTGAAGGCTCATAACCCTCCATAAGTACATATTTACAGCTGCTTCAGGCCTCCAAGGGCATCTTGCATTAAACCATCTCTCATTATATAAGAAATGTTTCCCGTTTTAGGACCCTTTAAAGTGAATTCCATTAATGTACTTCTACTAGTCTTGCAGCTCTCTCACTGGGTTTTGATCCAATCTTTAGGTGTGCCTTGGATGCTTTGGTTGCCTTCCAAGATAGCAAGACTGATTCCCTGTTTTTTAATAATGTGGTCTCCCTGAGCGCTTTGTTTTCAGGTCTTTAATATATTATTTGCCATGGATGCACAAATAATGCAATGGCTACCAGATTTATTACACCTTATGGAGCATTCTGTGATTTTTTTCCCCATTGCAGTCCACATGAAGTTTGTTTATTCTGCAAAACTTCAAAGCATTCAAATTTAATCATTTTGCTTTCCCTTTTATGGCTCTGGAAAAGAGAGGTGAGACTTCAGGGTGTGGGCCTCTACCACACTGTCACTGGTGGGCAGCAGATATTTTGGAGGCCGGGGGAAAGTGGGGACACACCAAGCAACGTCTTATAAGGGTAAAAGGCAGGGGCTGAGGTGAGGAGTATGCTGAGCAGTGCTGCCGTCAGAGATAGCAGGAGCTGAGAAGCCTCAGCTCTCACACAGCACTGGGTCGTGCATCAGGGGATGGCTGATGATCCCTCTCCAGATTATGACCCTTCCTAGGGTGAAAAAAGCAGAATTCACCAAAGATGCTGCTGAGGGCAAGGTTGGAGAAGCCTCTCTCCTTCCCTTGCTAATTAACTCACTGGGCACATACTGAACATGATGCTGGACATTGCCCTGGGAGGGAAGTTGGGTCTGGTCCCGTGCCAGAAGAGCTCCCAGGACAGCCCCTGCCAGGGCTTGAGCTACACCTGGAAGTCAGAGCCTGGCACCCAGCATCTCACTTGCTGCCCTGTGAGCAGCCACCCCGTGACTCTCTGCCATCTCCATTCCCACTGTTGGTGTGGGGGAGCATTTAAAGGAGTTTGACAAGAGGTGATGTAAAATACTCTGAGATCCTCAGGTGAAATCCACTGATAAAATAACCTGCTATAGTTCTATGTCTCAGCAGACTTCCCTGAAAATCTCTCTCACAACTCCATGTGCAGCAATGCAGGGGTGTGTGCAGCCCCAGCCCCAGGTTGTGTGCCAGGGAGGGCTACAGGGACCCAACTGCAAATGGCAGTGCTGAAAGCCTGGGTGGAAGAGGAAGGAAGTTTTCCTGCTGTTCTCAGTTTCTCTTCTTTCTTCATAATTAAAAACTGATCTGTATCTGGGGGAAGCTCTTATCCTTTATATTGTTCCTCTTAAATCCTTGTCTTTATCCCTTCGGTTTGCTTTGAAAGGTGTTTTTTATTCCCTTGCTTGTTTCTCAAAGTTTCTCCCTTTCCTTGTTCCCCTATCATTGAGGGGGAAAAAAAAGTCCCTAAACCAAAAACAACAACAGTGAATTAAGTAAACAACCTAGACTTACAGGAAAAGCTTGGCTATTTTTGAACTTCCTCTCCCTAACTGTATTTCTGGCTCCTTCGATGCCCAGTGTCTCCTGCCACCCACCTCTGGGCTCGGGCATGTTTGCAGGCGAAGCCGGAGGGGTGCAGAGCAGGGGCACACCCGGACCCTCCCGGGGCACGCTAGCCTTCCTACCTTCTCAGCTGATCCAGGTACCTTCCCCAGGGAGCAGGGAAAGGGAGATTTTTGCTGCTGTTAAAGCAGCGGATGTACCTTATCTAGCCAGGAAACTCAAACTCCCGTATGAGCAGGGTACATAAGGAGTAGCTCAGATGCTCACCAGATCAGAGTACCCAAAAAACTATGCCATAAAAGCAGCCCTATATCACATCACCTTAAATGGGTGTGCTGAATTCACATAAAAAAATGAGCAACTAACAAGTTAAATAAGGAAATGCTGTGTTTCTCTGTTTCTCAGTGGTTACTTACATGGTTCTTTTTCCTGATTTTGGCTTCTTTTTCCTGCAAAACCATCTTTTTTAGTCAGGGTTATCATGGCTCATCCAGTGAACGCCTCACCCTGATTTGCTTTCTGCAGCTCTTTTGCATTTGGATCCTCTGTTAATAAACAGTCACTTCCTTTTACCTCCCTGTGGGACTATGAGAGAGCCTGTGAGCAAAGGGGATTGAAAGCATCATCTTTCCTCCACCATTAAGCTGGAAAGAAAAGCCTCCTGCAAAGCCAGTGGGACACAGTGCTTGTAGGAGTCCAGGAAGAGCAGAGGGGTGAAATTATGCACAGAGGGATCAGGGGTACAGGTGGCTGCTGGAGGAGGGGTTGGCCAGAGGGGTGGCTTCTCCTCCAAAAGATGCAGGAGGCATCTCATGCAACTCTCCTGCTTTGTGCATGAAGAGGAAGAAATCTCTATCAGCTGCCAGAAATGACTCATGTAGAAGGAAGAAGATGGATCTAAAAAGCAAACTACAAATCACGACTAAAGGATTGTACCTTCTTCTTCCTTTACTATGCAGGAAGAATATCAGAACTGAAAGCCAGCTTATTTTTTTGTGAAATGAATTGCAAATAACTGGAGTCTTCAAGTGCCTGATCTATTTATAATAAAACCAGTGGGAGGTTTAATTTGCTTATTTTCCAAGCACTTAATAAAATACCTGGCAAACAGAAGTGAGAAAACCACTTATGTTAAAAATTTTATGTTTTCACTTCTTCAACAAGCCTTTAACTAAGGCTCTGCTCATGCTGGGAGACCATCAAGGAGACTAGAAATTTGGAAAGTTGAAAAATAAACACACAAACACAAACTCTGCAAAAAAACTTTCATTTTTTGTCAACAAAAGGCAACACCTCCAGTCCTTTCAAGATAATTTCACATCACTTTAACAAAGATTCAAAGAAAAAAAGCAAGGGAGAGGTCTTTATAAAGTGAAAATCCCCTTCCGCTACAGTCAGCTGAGGCAGTGCCAGCAGAGCCAGTCACTGGGGAAGTTTCTATGAGGAAGCTCTGAAATGTGCTGAAACTCTGCTTGGGAAAGGTGGTATTTTTGATGAACATCTGCATGCACAGAAGCCTACGACCTTTGCACAGTGTCTTTGAACAAGGCTCGGAAGAGGAGGATGCAGAGAATAGGGAGGCAGTATGTTCCTCTCGACATTTAGTCTTCAAGGCCTCCTGTAACATTTTTTAAATGCAGTTCAGGGTATCTGAGAGATCCAGCCAGGCTAGTGGCCTGGCATGCAAGATCCAAAGGGCAGGGGCTTGTTTCACATGCAGTGGGTGGGCAGTGGGACAGTTGCCACTGCTCACTTGTCCTTCAGCAGCCCAGGTCCCCCTTCAGGCAGCACGAGGGCAACACTGAAGGAGCTGGGCCCACTGAACACTTGCTGCAATACACAGCTCAGGGAAAATGGGACCTGGGACAAAAAGACATGCATCTATTTATTTGTGTATTTACATATGTTTGAAATACGTGCAGGATTTCAAGTCTTAGAAGCAAGAAGGAGAGTTAGAAGGATTTAAAGAGCTATTTTTCTAACACACACGTGAGTTGTGCATGCCTTTTCCTTCCTGTATACTATACAGTAAGAGCTATAAAGAACAAGGGACTTCGCACCACAGGTGCTGAAAGCTATAGTATTGCTTACTCTGCACTGGAGTGAGCCGTAGGACCAGCTGCGCTGGTGCAGGTTAAACCAGAAAGGCCAAGTGGCAGGTGTAGGTCATTGGCCTAGGATCAGTGCTGTGCTTAAATGGGTTCACTGCAGCTGGGTACCAAGTTTGCTGTCCTGCAGAGCATGGTGTGCTCCATGCTAATGGGGTCCTGTCTGCCTGGTGAGTGTCTGTAGAGAAAGTTACTCTGCTCTCAGGATGAGCTCTGGGTCTCCATCCTGCTCTGAAGTAGGGTATCCCTGCTGCTGGACACCCTCTTGTCCTGTGTGTGGAGCTCCTCTCCTACTTGTAGGCTTCCTCCCATAGCTTTGCATTGCTCACTGCAGCTCCTAAGTCCCTGCTACTGGCTGCCTTGAGTATAAGGGCTTGGCCTTCAGTTTATTTTCTATAGGAAGCCAGAGCAGAAAATGGAGAATACCGTTGTAAGCTTGTAGTGCTGTTGATGGGGAGGGTTAATGTCTCCTGGGCACTGAATGCTTTGTGTGTGTATGTGCTGCAGTGCTGAGCGGCGCTAATTAGAGGAGGTGCATATCGAGAATGAGCAGTCTCAGAGATGAGCAGAGAACCCTACTGAGGAGGCAAAGGGAGATTGATCCTGTGTGGGGGGTTTTTTTTTGGTTGGGTTTTTTGTTGTTCATGTGCTGTGCTCCATTAAGTTGGTCTTTTCTGCTGGTTTTCCTTTAACCACTGTTTCCCACACTATTCAAGATTTTTCTAATGCAAATAAGCTCCTTCTCAATGCCTTGAACTGCAAAATGCTTGGGAAGCTTGGGGAAATGCTGATGCCCTGAGGGCAGGGAATTTTCAAAACCCCTATGTAAGTAGCTGATTATCAAATCCTGGCAAGTTATTTGTCTATGTCCTGGGTTCTCTCATTCACCTGACATTTACCCACACTCTCTATTGGTGTTGCAGCAGCTGAAAGAGGCATCTGGTCTGTGTCAGCTTTTATCTGCCTTTTTTCTTCCTACTGTGCCTCATTATATATGCTTGCTAATTCAATTCAGATTTGAAAGGAAATATATGTGAAATTAACTGGCAAGACATCAGCAGCTGCAGGAACTCCACGGGAGAAGAAATCCATGAAATTAATGGAGTTAGTGTTGATGCAAAACCTAGACATGACTATAAATTACTTCAGCATATGTGAGTCTGAAAACAGAGTGAACCCAATAAACTGGAAAAGAGTCAGGAGAAAAATATCTGAATGTCAAGTGGCATTTTCCTTGCTCCTCTCGAGGCTGTGGGTAGGCTCAGAGCAGAGAAAGGCATCTTGCAGAGCAGACATCAGCAGGAAGACACAGCAGCTGCAACACTCAGTAATGCAATGGCAAAGCATGTTAGACTCCCTCACAGTGGCATGGGAGCTGCCACCATGACCCAGGACATGGTGCCAGTAATGTCCCTGATCCCTGGGAGTGCCTGGGGCTGGGTCCTGGGTACCTGCACTCTTCGGGACCACTTACCTGTGCCATGGAGCAGTGATATGGCTGCCAGGAGCTTGCCACAACAACCCTCCACCTGAGTCCTATGGGATGGTCAGGTCCGAGTAATTACACACTTTAAGAAGCCTTACTACAGAGACAGAGCTCCAAAAGAGCACTCTGCCTAATTGCAGATTTGGGTGGTTGATGTTGGGATTAAAACCACAGCTGCTTCCTCTGGAAGATCTGAGGGGGCTGTGATGCCTCCCACAGTTTGTAAGAGCCAGCCCCAAGGTACTGGGGTGTACGGGGCACTGCACATGCTATGTTGCAGCTGAGTGTTCCTACTCCCTTTCTTCTTTTTTCCTTGTTTTGTTGGGGTTTTCTTTATTTTTTTGTTTTTGAGAATAGCGACATAAATATTCCCTAGGACTGTAGAGCCACACCTTTCTTTTTAAGACTGGCTATCTCTTAGCTAAATGCTTAGGGCAGTTTCCGAAGACAGCTGTGCTTACACAGACCTCTTGCCTGTTGCTGATAACCAGTGCTACCAGCTGGGACTCTCAGGCTGCCTTCAAGCAAGGGGATGGACTGCGGATATCCCACAGAGGGGTGACATGGAGGGGGATGACAGGCACAGCCCAAGTAACAACAGCCAGCACCCAGAAAGCCTGCAGCTTTACCAAACTGCTCAAGGCTACTTCTGTGCTGCAGCTCTGCACGAAATGGGGAGAGTGCTTCAGCAGGGAGGAATGCAGCTGTCTGCCACTGAGCTTTGTGTTTAGCCAGAATGGAAAAAACAGGTACCTGCAGGCTATTGGGATATGGCTGTGCTGCCCAGAGCCACCATACAAACTGCTGGCAATGTGAGGTGAAGAGACTCTTTAAATCATTTGGCTGAAAAGTAGCTCTAGATCATCAACTCTTGTTCTTTTTATCGTGCTGATTATAAAAGCAACAGCAGAGTTTTTCTTGGTGTGTTGTGTTTGGTTTGTTTTCTTTTTTCTAAGACAAAAACCAAAGATGGACCAATGCTCTGTATGCATGTGGAGATAAGGAGTTGTCCTTGGCCACGAAATGAAGTCCCTTCTGTTTTATTTCTGGTACCTTTTCCTGGGGCACTTGCCCAGCTCAGCCAGCAAGGTTCAGTGTGATGAGCTCCAGTACCACAGATTAGACTTGCAGGGAGGTGAGGCAGTGAGGGCTGAGCATGGGGAAACTTCTTTCCTGAGCAACTCTTCCTGACTGACATACTGAAACAGGAGTCCTGTAATGGAAACTATTATGGCATAAGGATTACAGCTTCTGGAAACCAGCTGGCCTCCAGAGCTGGGGTGTAAAGCCACCAGCCCCACAAGGCATACCTGTGGTGTAAATGTGATCCAGGACAGCCCTACAGTTCCCTCCTCTCCCTGCAAGTTCATAGTGAATGTCTTGGGATGATGGCAAGCACAGAGGCAGCCAGGGGATGTTTTAGTGACCCAAGTGTCTCAGGCAAGCCCAGATCATACCAGCTGCTATGTCTCATACTGGGACCCAGAATCCACGGAGCTGCAGAGATTTTTATTTTTTCTTAGACCTATATTGCCATCTTCACCCCTCCCATCACCCCACATACTGGTTTTGCTCATGGTACAGAGAAGGCTGCCCAGGAACTCCTTGGCCACAGCCCTGTGGTGACTGGGTGCTGCAGCATCAGGGCTGGCTTAAGGCTGCTCAGGGACAATGTGCAACTCCAGAGCAATAGGTTGGCCCTGGGTTCTGGGAAGGAGCCTTTGGAATGAGAGAGTCACAGGAGCTCATGGGCCTTGGGCATCCACTGGGGAAGCAAACATCATCAGGAAGGGCCTGGCTCAAGGGGCTGGGCTCCTATAGGCAGAAGTGAAATTAGTTTGGTGACAGGAGCCAGATCAAGTTATTTCAGTGAGTTACTCCATTTATGGGTTTGTTTTGCTTTATGAATGTCAAATGTGTGTTTTGTTTTTCTTCCTTTGCCCTGTTGCTGTTGGACAATGCCTTTGAGAATTACTTTGTTCAGACCTGTTGAGATGCCCTGCTGTAAGGAGAGAAAGCACAGAAAATTCCTTATAATGAAATTTTCCAGGATACTAAAAGATTAATCTACTTTAGCTTGCAGAAAATGACCAAGCAGAAACATACTCTTTTATAAGAAGAAATGAGAGGCTAATAGGAATTATCTGTAAATGCCAGGGAATAAAGTCTAGTGGGGAGTGGGGTTTTTTCAGGTGCACTACTGCAAATCTTTATATGACAAAGCATAGGAAAAAAGGGGTCATTAGGATTGCCAGCACTGTGCAGTTATCTACATCTGTAAAAAAAGGTCAAATACCTTTAATGTGATTAAAGAACAGAGGTCAGACCTGTTTTACAGTGATTTTGGGCTATCAAGAGCAACAGACTTGGAAACTATGCATCACTAAGGAGATACAGTAAAACAGCAGGAGCAGAAGAGAGATGTCCATGAGTCTTTAAAGAATAGACTCCTTAGAATGTAACTTGAAGAACAGGCAAGCAGAAAAAAATGAAACTGAAATGCAAATATTTCAAGGTTTCTAGTTCTTTAAAAATAATGATGGTTCAGATATGTGATGAGCAGTTACTTTCTCTGAAAGGCAGGCAAAATATTAAATCAAAGAAGAAGGAAAATGTATGTACATATGTATGCATTTTGAAAGCCTCCTACTGAATTATAAATACCTTTGAATCATAAAATATAGAGCCTGTCAGTGGTTTTTATCGAAGTTTGAACATGAAATTTCACTTGTTCACAGCACAGCCTGTGTGTGCTATCACATCAAAACCAGAGAGAAGTAAGAAAGACACAGAAATATCCTGTAGGTAAAAAACCCCTACAAACTTGACTGACAGACTGAGTAATTATTAATGGGAATCTCAGCATGGATAGGTGTATGGAGCAGACTCCTCTAGGTTCTTCTTTCCCTTGGAAATGTGGGGAGATTAAAAATGTAAAGTTTCACCTATAACAGGCAGCAGCTGCCCTGGTGCAGTATAGATGCTGCGATGAGACATTGCTGCTGTGTTGGCAGAAGCAGCAGCTGGCAAGCTCTCCCATGGGCACCACAAAAAGGACTGCTGGAAATACT
>VZRW01013440.1:972492-990971 GCA_013398125.1 Aegotheles bennettii | reverse complement strand
GGGGGGGCAGACGGACACACCTGACCCTGAGGAATGGCGTGTTGGGGACCAGCAAAGCACCCAAAAGCTGCAGGCTTGGGAGCAGGCAGCCCCTCCAGTGCTTTCTGCATGTTATGTGACCTGGGCTCCTGTCAGTAGCTGGAGAAAGGATGCTCCAGGATGGGCTGTCACAGCTGTGTGAGCTTCTACGTGGAGCCAGAGAGGTCTATGGGGCTGGAAGTTGTGGGTCTTGTGAGCAGTCAGGGAGCCACAGGCAGGAGGTCAAGAGGAACTGCAGGTCCTGTGATGCTGGCAGAGCTGGTGGCAGCAGCTGGCTCCGCCCTGCCTGGGCGGTCAGTCCTCGTTCCAGGCTAGCGAGCCTGAACTAGGAGGGGACAAACCTGGAGACGGACCCATTTGCAGTGGGGTCAGGCCAGGCCGGGGGGCCCTCCAGAATGGAGCTGCTGGGCCATCGGCAGGGGTGCAGGTCCTGGGGAAAGTGGTGGGGCAGCAAGACCTCTGGGTGCATCCACAAGCATCAGAAGGGAGCTTGTGCAATGTATATGAATTACTATATCAGATGGTTTTTCCCATATGTGCACAGAGCTCATCGATGGCCATTGTTACTTTATGGATCCAGGAAGGGTGTCAAGGCTCCTGAAGAACTCCTCTCATAGTGGAGAATGCAGGAGGTGGTCCCAGCAGTCTATAAAGCCTACACTTACGGTCACAGTGGTAGCCCACCTGGAAGCTGATGTTCTGGCCCAGCCTCATCCCCAAGAAGGTGCCCAATGCCTGGTGTCTCCTGGTCTGCCCTGCTCACTGGCTGTGGTGGTGTAATGGGTCTTGCTTGCCAGGTGCAGCCCTGCTGCCCCAGGGAGCTGTTATGTCTCACTTCCCTGGCCTCGATGACCTGAAGGTTGAGGGAAACATGGGCAAGAGCATCTCATAAATTGCAGGCTGTGAAGAAAAATTTCTGGTGGGAGCTGTATGACTGAACCTCAGGTCATGGCTGTTGTCTGTAATTCAGAGAGGAAAACCATGACAGGAGCTGGAGACAGGGTGTACAGGACAGGAGGGAGGTGCCACATCTTCAGGGATAGCCCAAGGAGCATGGAGATCTGCCCAGGAAGGAAGAAGAGCCATGAGCAGCTCAGCGAAGGTGGAGGAGGAAGCAGCTCTGACGGAAATGGTGACCTGGATTCTCGGATCACTGAATTGCAGGAAGACTTGGAGTCTGACTGAATAACCAGGCGAAAAAAAAAGTAAAAACTCAAATTAGAGCCTGATGAGAAACTGGAAGTCCTTCACCCCGCAGCTAAGCTCTCTGGAAGGAGAAAAAGGATGACAAAAAGGAAACAAGTTTGAGGTCAAGCTGGACAACAGCAGAGGCTTTCCAAAGCACTGGGAAAGGAATCTGGTTGAACCAGCAGAAAGTTTCTCAGTTGAACAGTGTACAGTAACAGCTCCAGGAAGCAAACCTCAACACATGGCCAAGGCAGGTGGAGACAGTTACACTGACTGCCCTGGCAGTGCAAGGGACAAAACAATTGTCCACTAACTCTGTGGACACTCCTTCTATATTACTAAGGCTGTGTAGCCTCAGTAAGTGGGGACTGGGTCATTCAGTAATTATGTATCATTATTACATGTAATTGTATCATAGGGGCATCTTTCATCTATTTTCATTGCTGCTAAAAAGGAAGTAGTGAGATGAAGGGAGATATATGGATTTCTAGCACAACACATGCAAATCTGAATAGAGCTCCACAAAGGAAAAACCTTCCCACTCTGGAAGATGAGTGTATGATTCTGATGCAAACGATCTCCAAAATCTCAAGCATTTTGCCAGCAGCATCCATGTTGAAGCCACAGCTACTGCAACAGTGAAGCAAGTGGAAAGGGTTGATGATGCTGGGTCTGAGCACTGTATAGCTCACTGTGACACTGAGAGCACCTCCTCCCTCTCCTTCAAAGGAAAGAGCTGGAAGGAAAATGTGTGTTCATAGGAGAAAATTGTGTTTGGTTGTGGATTCAGCTGCTCAGCACAAGCAGTATTTGTTAGCACTGGCAGGTAAGGGCATGATGTGGTGTCTCCTCTCTGCTTCCACTGGTTATCCAGCCCCCTCTCAGGGGAGTGAGGGCAGGGATCTAAATGGGATGGTGGATCTCCCATGAGGGAAAGACTTGCATAAGCTCAGAAGTCCTTGCAACTTCTTTCATCCCTAATTTTAGGATAAATTTTAGGATAAATCCATTAACTATATACAGGTTCATGTTTTGTTTGGTTTGTTTTTCCCATGTGCCTTTCCTTCTCCCTTCTTTCCCTGCTAGTGCCTTTAAATATTGAGGTGTGTAATGCTTTCCTGACCACAAAGGTCAATCAGAAGAAAACAGAAGTAAAAACCTGATGTCACCGTGAAGTTCAGTCGCGGCGTGGGTATAAACGAAACAGCAAAGCACGCTTCTCCTGCGGCTGACTCCCTCACTGGTCGTGAAGGGACGAAAATGTTGCCTTTTTCCCACGTGCTGACCTGCCAGCAGTTTAAGGCAGAGCAACGAGGACCCCGGAGCCCCGCTCGGGCTGGGGCTGGAGCGGCGGCGCTGCCCNCCCGCTGTCGTGCCCGGGCAGCGCCGCCGCCCCGCTGCACGGTAACAACCCGCGGGTGTCTCTGAGCCTCTCCGGAGCACTACATAAAGGCTGTTACCTGGAAGAATAAAGCGAACCAGTATGCTGTTTACAACCCACCACGCACGACAGGTCCTCAGCCAGCGTAGGGGCCCTGTGACAGTGGCCAGCCCCAGATGTGATATCAGAATCATAGAATGGTCTGGGTTGGAAGGAACCTTAAAGATAATCTGCCATGGGCAGGGCCACCTCCCATTAGATCGGGCTGCTCCAAGCCCCATCCAACCTGGCCTTGAACACTCCCAGGGAGGGAGCAGATTCAGCTTCTCTGGGCAATCTGTCCCAATGTCTCACCACCCTCACAGGAAATAATCTCCTCCTGATATCCAGTCTAAATCTCCCCTCTTTCAGTTTGAAACCATACCCCCTCATCCTATCACTCCATGCTCTTGTAAAAAGTCCCTCTCCAGCTTTCCTGTAGCCCCTTCAGGCATTGGAAGAGCCTGCTCTAAGGTCTCCCTGGAGCCTCTTGCTCTCCAGGCTGAACAACCCCAACTCTCTCAGCCTGTCTTCACAGGAGAGGTGCTCCAGCCCGTTGATCATCTTCATGGCCCTATTACCATATGGACATGACAGAGTTGTTTGATAATCTTGTTTTTGACTCCCCTCACAGGGCTTCACACATAACCAGCAGATGGAGAGAAAGCAGAACAAGACTGGGAATGCTAAATGTGGCACACAAAGCTAGATGAGCAAAGCAGCAAGGCACTTGCTTACTCTTGCACCCTGGGAACAGCCCACTAGCAGAGGTGATGCATGGAGAGGGGGGATGCTGGGCCTGGAGCTTGCTGAGGGGGCCCAGGAAGGGCTGAAGACTCCTAGCTGGACAAGCTCACTGTCTCTGGGTGCTGCAGGGGGTGGCATCCCTCCTTCCCCAGCTCCTGCAAAGCAAGGTGGGATGCTGGGCAGGGATGTAAGGGGGGGAAGAACACATTAGTGGGCATCTTCCAAAGGCAGATTTCATTTGCTTTCAAGATCTGTTCTCTTTTTTTCTATCAAGGCATATGGACTGCATTGTGTCCTGGAGACATGTGGTTGCTGGCTTTTCTGATGTATTGAAGGATTCAACAGTGTATAGCTCCCTGTAATGTGGTCTGATAGGACATCTTCAATTTGCCACTATAGACAAGTTTCTTTGATTGCTTTGTGACTAGTGCAATTAGAAACATATTCCAAACACAATGATGGGAAGAAAGGGAGGCCTACATTTCCCTTCAGCGCTCCCCATGTGATCTATCTGGATCACGTACCCATGCAGTTTTCTGTGATTCTTTTGCATACAGCCTCCCACTGAGCAAAGTAGGAGTCTCCCTGGGGTTTTTTTTACATAAAAGGAGCCATTCTCACAAAGCATTGGGTTTTTCAGGTTAGCAATAGAAGTGATGCTGTGTTTCTTAAAAGTAGATCTTCTGCAAGTGCAGTTCATAAACAAAGTGTCATGGGACATCTTCAGAGCAACTCATGGTCTGCTCTGCATCTGCAGAGATCCTGGAAGTCTTGCTGTTGACTTAATACCCTGCTTCACCTTCTGATCAGCTCTGGCTTTCCCACATACTACTGACACTGTCTTGAAGTAGCTCTAAAAAATGTTTGCACCACATTAAGCAAAGACACAGCTGTGATGTCCAAACTAGGTAGTGTCTGGCAGGTTGGCATCCCAGAGGTCTGTGTACCACTTCACTGCAATATGCACTGTGCTTCAGTGACAGATTTTGGATTAGCTTTAAGACAAGCTGTAAACTATAATCCAGCCATGGACTTGCTCCTGAGACTACAACGAGTTTGTCCAGCTGTTTGGTGACTTGCAGCTCTTTTCTAAATCATACAGTTTTGGGAAACAAAAACATTTACATGAACTCATGTCCTCACATTGACATGAGCTCAATGATTTGGGGATTTTGCTGTGCTTTATGGCTCTGCTAGTTGAGTTGGGTGGAAGGACTACCTCCCCTCTGCTTCTGTTCCTCCTGTTCTCTCTCAGTCCAAAAGGAGGAGGTGAGGCCACAGCCCACCCCTTGCATGAAGGCAAATGAGAAGTGGAGGAGAGCACACTCTCTTCCTTGTGTCTCCTACGGCTCTGGTGTCAGTAGTGTGGTGCTCACCTTACCCTTTCTCCACACCAAGCCCAGTGAACCATCCAGTATTTCTGAGGCACAATTCTCCTCACTCAGATTGAGGAACTCCACATGGGAATAGATAACACAAAAAAAGTGCAACAGGGCTGAATTTTAGAGATCTTCAGCTTCCCCCTACCCCCAGGTTTTCAACTCTGGACTTTGTCTCAGATGATTACATGCTTAGCCAGGCATAGCAGAGATCAGCTCTTCCTTCCTGTTCTTGCAGCCCTGGGCAAGCTGGCTGTGCTTTGTTCAGAAGAATAAACAGCATCCAGCATCACAGTCAGCTTATTTCTACTGTCATCACTGAACTCGATCTGTCAACTGCTTTTGCTGCTTCTTATTTTCTGGCAAAGACATTCAAGCCAAAGGTCCTTTGGGAGATCCAAAGACAATAGAAGGAAACATTTGCCTGATAGCTGATGTTACTGTGAAGAGCTGGCCAGTGGACATGGAAGCATTGGACTTATGATGGTAAGTTTCATGGGAAAGTTGCAGGGATAAGACTTGTGCTTCTAAGGACCTATCTGCTCCCTGACACATTGCTCCAGTCCTGGCTGGAATCAGTCCTTCTTAGCAAAATTCCACCTCAAAAGCTGAAAGGCTTTTGGGCTCAGGTAGGGCAGGGTATTTGTCACAGCAGCTCCCTGATTTCTATTCATTCCCTGTTTTGTATTCCCAATCCCATCATGTCATTCAGACTTCCAATAAGGGACCTCTGTTCCCATCTGACCAGTCCTGATGTGGAGTACAACTTAAACCCAGGCTACCGACCATCCTATCCTTCCTGGAGTTTTTCCTGACTCTTCCCCCTTGCACCAGAAACACCCTAGTTCAGACACAAGCTGCAACTGTCCTGTGCAGCTGCTGCTTGTTATCCTGTCAAATCCTTCCGTATCAAACCCAATCCTGTCTATGCGTGAAATGAAACCTAGTTAGAAAAGAAGAGGAAAACATGGATTCCCTGGGGTTGGGGACAAGGCTGTGGGACTGTCTTAAACCCTGGGAGATTAACTTCTGGTTCTCCAAACAAGCTCTGAGTGGGAAATGTTGCCTGCAGGGGTCAGCTCCTCCAGCTACAACTACTGTCTTGAGACTCAGTGTATGTGAAGGTTGCATGTCTGGTAAGCATTATTATGGATTCCTGTCAGTGCAGGAAACCTTAAAAATGTTTCACAGTTGACTGGTGTAAATTGGAAAAGTCAGACTACCTTCAGTGGATTTACTGTAGATATAGTAAAATTTCATTGTTATTTTATGTACATTCAGATTTACTGATTAGTCATCCAAACAAAGGAATTTGCAATGGAAGCAACTACAGGTCGGGAGGACAATGTATGTGAGTACCAGCAGAACTCACATCACAGCAGCACCAAACCCAGGATTATGCACGTTGGGAGTGTGGGTACCTGTCTCTCGCTCTCTTGCACTAACTTCAACTTGTTTTGCAGAGGAGCACATAGAGGAAAGGTCTGCGTGGCTGTTTTTCCAGAGGAAAGAGAGAAGAACTTGTTGATAGCACAAGGACAGAGCCATAAATACACTAGGGCTGTGCAAGGAGAATTTAAAGATGGATTCAATGACAGATATTCAGATGTGAAGAAGAAATTCTGCAGTAAGAACAGGTAAGACAAACTATATAGGGAAAATCTAAGAAAAAAATGGGAGTTGAGAGTAACGGCACAGAAACAAACAGTTTTTTTCTAAGAGACCTCAAACTAAAGGACGGAAATTAAGTATAGGAAAATTCATGCATATAGAGCTGTCAGTCTTCTCCAGGCCAGCATCACCACAAAATGGCATTTGGAAACCAGACACATACCAGAAGCTTTCTCAAATACCCGGAATCAGGAAAGAGGTGGTCACAAAGGTAGTTTCAAATGTATGCAGGATGCTGTTCAAATGGATAGGATGCAGAGCTGGAAATTTGGAGTGCAAATGTATAGATACCAGGACAATGCAGTGTGCAAAAAGCACCTAAAAGAATACTGCAAACAGGCATTAAAAAGATGTGGTAATGTACTGGACTCGGGGTCCAGAGGTGTCACTATGAAATAATGAAGTACTGTCGCACTTTTGCTGACTTGAGAACACACATGCAAATTACTCCAGGCTGTATTAACAAGCACATGTGGATCTGAGAGTACAGCAATGCATAACACATGCCAAGCTAGCAGCCAAATGTGGGCTTAAGAGTCGCAGGGGGTACAGGAAGACTCTGGGGCAAAATAATCTATGAGACCTTCTTGTTGTAAAAAGATGAGCAAAATTGGGAAGCACAAGAACACTCTTAGCATTTTGCCGAGTTCTCAGATCTGAGCCTGCTAAATCAATGTTTTAAGTAAAATAACAAGATTTTATAATATGTTTCCAACTAGTCATTTGACAGCTTTCCACAGATGGTCTGAAGTATGTATGAAAATATAATACAAGTGGAAAATTCCTCATCTAACTTTACAGCGTCCTCATGTGCTCTCTCACGTGCGAGCTTTTTGTATGTCCTGCAGCAAGTCTAAATGTAATGACTCCATGACCACTGGTGGTTTTGAGGTGGTGAGACAAGGCTTGAGAAGTGGAAGCAAAAGAAACCTAGCAAGAAAGTGATGTTCCTAGTGGAACAGAGTGTGGTAATGCAAGGGTTTTGAAAGAAAAAGCAGGGGAATTAGTGAAGGCAGTGTTAGCACCACTCAGTTTATCTAGGAGAGGGTAGAGGTTAGCTGAGATGCAAGATGGAGAGAGACCCATCAGGTCTGGGGGCCAGCACTCCTGTAGATGCTAGCTGAAGCCCTCTAGGCAGATGAGATGTTCTCCAGAAGGCGCCCCAGGAGACATCCGTGTCCTTTACATGGGAGGAAGGAGAGGGCAGGTGTGCTGGAGACTCTCGAGTGGAGTGCACAGGGCACAGTGAGTAGCAAGGAAGGATGAATAGTGCGCCTGGAGTGGGGATGAAGGGAGGACACTGGGGAAACCATTCTAAAGGGCTGTTTGGAAAGGGAGAAGGTGGCATAAAGGAAAAGCTGTTCTGAGAGATGGCAGGGAATATCACACAGAATCTAAGGGGTTGGAAGGGACCTCGAAAGATCATCTAGTCCACCCCCCCTGCCAGAGCAGGGTCATCTAGAGTACATCACACAGGAACGCATCCAGGCGGGTTTTGAATGTCTCCAGCGAAGGAGACTCCACAACCTGTCTGGGCAGCCTGTTCCAGTGCTCTGGCACTCTCACAGTGAAAAAGTTTTTCCTGATATTTACATGGAACCTCCTATGCTCCAGTTTAAAACCATTGCCCCTTGTCCTATCATTAGTCATTACTGACAAAAGCTTGGCTCCATCATCCTGACACTCACCCTTTACATATTTGTAAACATGGATGAGGTCACCCCTCAGTCTCCTTTTCTCCAAGCTAAAGAGACCCAGCTCCCTCAGCCTTTCCTCATAAGGGAGATGTTCCACTCCCTTAATCATCTTAGTGGCTCTGCGCTGGACTCTCTCAAGCAGTTCCATGTCCTTCTTGAACTGTGGGGCCCAGAACTGGACACAATACTCCAGATGTGGCCTCACCAAGGCAGAATAGAGGGGGAGGAGAACCTCTCTTGACCTACTAACCACCCCCCTTCTAATGCACCCCAGGATGCCATTGGCCTTCTTGGCCACAAGGGCACATTGCTGGCTCATGGTCATCCTCCTGTCCACCAGGACCCCCAGGTCCCTTTCTCCTACACTGCTCTCCAGCAGGTCAGCCCCCAGCCTGTACTGGTGCATGGTGTTGTTCTTCCCCAGATGCAAAACTCTGCACTTGCCCTTGTTGAATTTCATTAAGTTTCTCCCCGCCCAACTCTCCAGCCTATCAAGGTCTCTCTGAATGGCAGCACAACCTTCTGGTGTGTCAGCCACTCCTCCCAGTTTAGTGTCATCAGCAAACTTGCTGAGGATACATTCTGTACCCTCATCCAGGTCGTTGATGAAGATATTGAACAACACCGGTCCCAGTACCGACCCCTGAGGGACTCCACTAGTCACAGACCTCCAACTAGATTCTGTCCCATTGACTACAACTCTCTGACTTCTTCCCTTTAACCAGTTCTTGATCCACCTCACTACCTGATCACCAAACCCATACTTTATCAGCTTATCTACGAGGATGCTGTGGGAGACAGTGTCAAATGCCTTACTGAAATCGAGATAAACCACATCTACCGCTCTACCATCATCTATCCACCTAGTTATTTCCTCATAGAAGGCTATAAGGTTGGTCAAACATGACTTACCCTTGGTAAAGCCATGTTGACTGCTCTTAATGACCCCCTCATCCTTGATATGCCTAGAGATAGTGCCAAGAACAAGTTGTTCCATCACCTTTCCAGGGATGGAGGTGAGGCTGACCGGTCTATAGTTACCCGGGTCCTCCTTCTTGCCCTTCTTGTAGACTGGAGTGACATTTGCTATCCTCCAGTCCTTAGGCACCTCTCCTGTTGCCCATGACTTACCAAAGATGATGGAGAGTGGCTTAGCAATGACCTCTGCCAGCTCCCTCAGCACCCTTGGGTGCATTCCATCCGGACCCATCGATTTATGGATGTCCAGATTGCTCAACTGATCCCTAACCCAATCCTCATCTACCAAGGCAAACTCCTCCTTTATCCTGACTTCTTCTGGGGCTTTAGGGATCAGGGGCTCCTGGGAAAAGCCTGCAGGAGTAAAGACAGAGGCAAAGAAGGCATTCAGCACCTCTGCCTTCTTTATATCCTCTGTCTCTAGGGCACCCACCTCATATGGGTGGGTCATATGAATATGACTTCAAAAGGAGTTTGCAGTCAATGGCATCAAAAGTAGCAAGACAGTTGGGGGGCGTGTGGGGCTGGAGGAGTGAGAGGCCATGAGAGATGATGGTGCAAGCACTGGAATAAAAGTATAGACCAGGGCTGTTAGGGTGAGGTTGGAGTTGGCTGTGGTGCTGGATGGAATTTCCCAGTCAAAGGACACAGAAGGAGAAAGGTGGGTCAGGATGGGATTTGAAGGCAGTGAGAGATGATGATGTGCTTACCTTGGAGGGCTTGTTAAAGAAGCCTGGAGCAAAGTGAGGATTCACAGGGGTAAAGGATAGAGTAAGGCTAGAGGTACAAGCTATTAAGAGGTGGGAGTTTCTGGCATGTTTAGATAGACGAGAGAAGAGAATGATATATGCTGTCAACTGCATAAGAGCCAGGGAGAGTTCAGGAGAGGAGCAAGCCTGGCACAGTACCTGGAGAAGCTTCTCTTTCTGAAGAAAGAGAAGGACTGTGTGAAAGATGAGTCTGAGGTGCTGGGCAGGGAGCTTAAGGGGAAGGAAACTGGAGAAGGACTAGGAGAGAGGATGAAGTGCTAGGGAAGAGAACAGAAGATGTAATAGGGAAGCAAAGATGAAGGAAAGGGTACAGCAGCACAAGACTTTGTGTGCCTGTGGAGTGTAAGAGAACAGGGGATGGAAGTCAGAAAGCAGAGCTAGCAAGAAGGTGGAAAGGATGGAGAGTTGGAAATGTTCCAAGGTGGGAGGGAGAGACAAATGAATAGGCAAATTATAACTAATGCAATAATTAGCTGCTACAGCAGTAACCTGATTGTCACCCAAAAAAAGAGGATGAGGCAGGGAGTTCATAAGTGAGGGGGAGGCATGATCAAGCAGGCAGAGGCGCAGAGGTGGGCTGAGCCCGCCTGGGCGCAGAGGCAGCACGGAGGGAGCAGCAGGCAGCAGATGCTGGGGCTGCAGTTCCTATGGCAACGTACGCAGGCATAGGCAACAAGTGTGCAAATGTGGCGGCATTAGCAGGGGACAGCTTGGCGGGTTTCCACATCATGCTCCTCAGGGTGGGAGCAGAGCCAGGCACCATCCCTGGCTACCAGGGATGCAGGGTACTGCTCCTGAGGAAATCAGCACAAGTTACCCCCACATTTTGAGGCCAGACTCCCTCACTGTTGAGAAATTGATTTCTTGTGCTCTTTCTCCTCGATTCTAGGCATCCTGAAGCCCAGCAGAACGAGAGCTGCTGAGCACCTTGTCGGCAGTGAGGTGTGTGTGCCACATGGCAAGGAGGCAGCTCTGCAGCACGTGGCCCCTGGAGGGGGGTGATGGGAGAGCCAGCACCCATCCCTCCTGTCCCCCATGCCCACACACCATGGGGCTGGGGGCTTAAAACCTCCAGCACCCTGGTTCAGCCTGGCCTGCTGCAGCCAGCACACAGCTCCGGGTGCTTACAGTGTGTAGGTGCCTCCCAATGAGGCTGCCAGAGCCTTATTCTTCACTCCTCAGTAATTTTTGGCAGAATTTTCCCTTCCTCTCCTACCATATCTCCTGTAAATAACCAGTGCTTTGGGTGTGCAGCTACTCCACAGTGTTATGCTCGTGTCCCACACCAAACAACTGGGGGCAGAGCAGAGAGGCCCCAGCTGTTCGGTCCAAAGGAGGTGGTTAAGCGATGTTTCCCAAAGCACTGACACCCCAACAGAAAGTACCTCTCTGCAGGGTGCTGAGCAAGGGTGCTGCTCCCTTTGCCTTCGAGGGGTGCCCTGGCAGAGGAGGTAGCTGGCAGGAGGAGGCCAAGGCAGCCAGGCTGTGCTGTCCAAGCTGCTCCCCACCACCCCAGGAGCAGCCTTGCTCCTGCATGAGTTGCATCAGCCCTCCGGTGCTTGAAGCTTCCGCTGGTTTTACAGCCGTACGTCGAAGTGCAACTTCGTCCAACAGCAGAGGGAGCTCTGGGAGAGGAAGAAGAGCAGATGAAGCCTGGCAGGAACAGCCCTGGCGAAGGTGGGAGGCAGGCAGGGGTTTGGCAGAGGTAACTGCAGGCAGCTCTGCTGCATCAGGTAGGGAGCTTTTAAGCAGCATAAAGGGATGAGGGAAAAGGGGCTGAGAGAGGGAGAAGTGGCTGTGAAGCGCAACCACCATGGAAACGAAATGCCAGCAGAACATGAAAGAGACAAGCAAAAGAAGTGTCTGGGTGCTCTTTCTCTTGTAAGATTTAAGACTTAGGCTTAAAGGCTAACTTCAGGGTGTCTGATGCTAAATAGCTGTAAGGGGGAGGACGGTATCTTAGTTACCCGGGACTGTTTTCTGTGCATTTAAATGTTAAGAAGGTCTGGCTACAATTCTTTTCCCCGAGGAAAGTGCTCTATGTTGAATGCTGTTCTCAAGTCAAATTAATTTCATAAAGTTTCAGCGACATTTTGAGAAACTCTAGTGCCGTGAACTCACACCAGGATCAAAATAAAGCAGTGAATATGCCTTTGTGACTGTGTAAATGCATCCATTGGAAGATGATGGGCATTTTTGCCACACATGGGATGACAGTAATACCAACCAGCCACATCACAGTGCCTACAAAGCCAGAGCATGGATACAGCTCTCTTAACAACAGAGATCTGAGCAGGAAAATAAATATCCTGGTCTTCCCATCCCTCATTCCTCATGGTCCCGGGTGAAGCACAAGAGCAGGCATGACTCATTCTGCAGTCTCTGGGCAACTCAAGGGAAAGCCGCCTGCTAATTTCAGTTTCTGATGTCAGAACATATAATTAACCTGACAAAGCAAAAGGTTATTTTGGTTTAAGGTGTGATTGGACCTTCCTTCTCCTGCTACCTTCTTTTTATGATAACAAAATAAGTTGGACATGTTTGGAGCTGAGGGGTGGCATATGTTTGGTTGTTTTGTAGTGGCTATACAGTGTTGGCAGTGAAATCACTGCTGTGTAATACATTAAAATATCACTAGTGCTTTCTCCAGTTAATTTACATTCAAGGTAAACACAGAGAAGACAGAATGATTTGGAGATTACTATAACCCACTTCTCTATCACTGCACATATGTGCAATACTCCTCCCTTGTGTATGTCTTTCGAGCAGAAGATGAAGCAGCTTTTAAATGAGAGTGCTAACTGCCACAGTGGCTGTGGATAGGAGTCACAGGAATATCTGGGGTCTTTAAAGCATGTCCCGTTAAAGTAGAGCAGATGTGTGATGCTAAACTGACAGTGGATATCTAGTTGTAGAAGGTTTAGGGACTGCAATACTTTGGTTTATTGTCATTGCATTTGAAGAAGTATTGGGAAGAGGATTTCAGAGGCAGAGTTATGTCATGTTGTTGCTATGTTTTCCCTTGGGTAGAGTTTCTAGAATAGAGCAATTGATTTTGTATGATCTATAATATGTACACATAACTAGCAGAAGGTGCTGCAGTTAAGGTGAAAAGATTAATCTGGCCATTTCAAGCAAAATCAACTTCTCTTGGTGCTGTGTTGGCAAGCCTGGGTTCTGTAGGCTCCCAGGGACAACACAACAGCCCTGTTGCAGTTGTTGAGGTGGGAAAAGAACTCTAAGTCTCTTTAGGTCCCTGATTAAGGAGACTCATTTTTAAATAATCTTTTTCTACTCTCCTACAGAATGACTGGTGGTTTCTTTGCTCCATGGGAAAATAGGAAGACAGAGAGAAGATGGGGCATGTAGGAAATAAGTTATATATTGTTCCCTTACCCTTATTTTTCCTGCTCTTTTTGCCTGGTCTTTTTTTTTTTTTTTTCTTAATGGTCCAGCTGGGTGAATCCTTAATCTTCAGCCATTTGAATGACTGGAGATCAGTCATTTGCAGGCTCTGAGCATTTTGGTCCCACATATGTTCTTTCTTTTTCCTCCTGCTGCTCAGAAAGCTCTGCCCAGCTGTGCACTTCATTATGCCCTTGTAGCTAGGCTATTTCAAGAAAACTTCTTCTAAAGGAGTAACAAAATCAGCAAGCTCTAACTATGGTAACTGGGATTGGGGAAGTAAAGGTTAAATGCCAGCACAGGTATAGCTAAGAACTCTGAAGATAACTAGCTTGCCATTTCTTTAAAGATTGCCATTTTCCTAGATCCAGGTAGGGCACTTATGTTTTGTGTCATGCCATTTGCACACAGAGCCACAGCCATTTCCCTGAGAAAGCCAATTGAGCTCTGAAGAGGGGAGAAGGGTTTTCAGGCATGATTTGAAGAAAGAAATCAGACTGAAACATCCCAAGGGAGGCAGGGAAATCATTCCAGCGAGCTGGGCTAGACAAGCTGAGACAGCTGAAAGCTTCTTTTGGTCTTACCCTGCTAATTCTGGTTATGACAGGTTTTTAGTTTTTATTAGTTTTTATTTCCTATTCAGCCTCCATGCTTAGTGTTTACTATTTGTGGAAACCGGAATGCCCAGAAAAGGTAGAGATCACAGAAGCACTGAAGTGCAAAATTAAGGAAGTAAGAAAAGCTAAGTAGACTAAATGAACTAATTCAGTCACAGACTAACCTCCCCCCCAGCCCTCTGACTCTAAAGATCTGAAGGTACTCAACATCTCAGCGATGGTAACCTGGCATGCTGCTGAGTTGAGATCCGAGTATGAAGATGCCATGTTATCAGGCACTACTTTTGACTGGCACAAGCTCTATCTCAGGCTGACCAAGCAATGCATGACCGTATTCCTGCTTCTGCCAAATTAAAGCCCTGCTCAGGCAAGCAGCCGGGATGAAGAACAGGTGATGGCGTTTGCAAACAGCACAGCTTCCTGCCTACCTGCCACACCTCCCTTCCAGCTCAGATGATTCTGTGTGTTTTGTGAATTTATTGTCCTCTTCATAAGTACAGCATGAAATAGATTGGCCATCTGTTGCTATATCCACTGGATGAAAAGTGACAACTCGTGGAAACTAGACCTTCTGTGTATATCAGGAGCAGCCAGTAGAAGTTGATATGTTGCTCCTGCTGTCACTTGAAAAGCTTTGCTGAGCTGCAGTGTGACAACACATGCTGCTTACCGTGCACATCATCTTGGCTGCTCCCCTTGCTCTTTCAAAATACAAAGGTACTTGCTAAGAATGAGGCCTCATCCCCCCAGATCTCCATTCCATGGTCCCATCACACTTTGAGTGACTGACTTTGTATTATCACAAAGGAAATAGTGAGCACATTGTGGAGTTCTGGGTGTAATTAAAAAGGGGAAGAAACTGAATTTTATCTAAAACAGTCGTTCTGACATTGTAAGACAGAGAGACTTCTCCTTTTTTCAGCATAAAGACAGGGTAAGGAGACAGTGACTTTTTCCAGCCAGGAAGTTCAGAAGCTGGGGAAGAGTCGCAGCTCTGGAGCAGAATAGGCCGGCTTGCAAGGCCTCCAAAGGTCACAGTTCTTCTCACATGGGGACTGCTGTGCCAGATGTTTGAAAACAAGCATAATAATGAAGTGTCTTCAGAAAAAGTGGTAACATGGGTCTGGATAATTATTTAAGATGGAGTTATAAAGTAGCAAAGAAAGTTGGTTGGCAGGAATAAAAAAAAAAAAAAATTGATGGAATTATAAATGAACCTAGCATGGGAGGCACAAAGTTTTGCAATGCCTTTTTATAGTGGAAAAGCATGCTGCTTTGGTTTTCTTAGATATCTTTGGGATTGTCAGTAAAAGTGTAGCTAAAGGAGAATTGTCTGACATAATTAAGTTAGACCTTCCGAAAGCTGTGACACTTGTCCTGGTCATGGGGCACAGTGAGCTGCAGCAGCCTCGCAGTGCAGAAGCGCAGCCCTCGGGTGACAGGTTTTCCTCCACTCTCTGGAAGAGCGGAGCCCCTGAGTCTCTCACCCCTGGGCTGGCTTTCCACACAACAGCCTCTCCACAGCCAGCTGTGGGCACAAGCAAAGCAGGCCCTTGCCAGTATCATCTGTCTGCAGGGCAATAAAACAGCTGCCAATGCATTGCCTAATTTTGCCTGGAAAGTCAGCCTCACCGCCGCTGCGGAGGGTGCGGGGCCCAGCTGTGGCACTAATGGCTGGGTGGGTGGCAAGTGGCAGAGATGAGGGCTGATAAGTGTGACTGCATCTCCAACTCCATCTTCCTGCCCATGAGTCCTGGATGAGCACTATGAGCTGAACTGTTCAGCACTTAGAAACCCTTTTTCTTGGGAACGGGTGGCCAGTATCCAAGTGAAATGACTCATATGCATCCTCCTCGTTGTTTAAACTGGAGTCTTCCCCTTCAAGCTTTGCCCATTCCATGGAGACAAACTGTCGTGTTTCTGGAGAGGGGGAAGCCAGTTCCCTGCCTGTATTTCTATTCTGTGTACCATCTGCGCTTCTTCCCAAGTACCTAACTAACATTCCCCTTAATCTAAAAATTGCTTATGTTAAAAATTTGTCAGCCCACTCAAAGCTGGGACTGAAATATTTCCCAGTATGGATTTTCCTCACCGTTTTCCAAAGAACCGCTGGCACTTGCTATTTTTGGCACCATCTCTTCCTTATGTTCATCTTCTGCTGTTGTCCCTCCCGCACCTGGCTCGCTTGAACCGAGCTCGGACACCCACTGGACAATATCAAGCAGGCACAGCTGACATGCACAGGCTGGCCATTTGAGTGAAAGAAGGAAAGAACTGAAAAACATCTAGGAATAAATTGTCAGATTTTCAACCTGGCCAAAACCATAACTCTACTGGAGGGTTGGTATTTTCTAAACATTTTTAATGACATGAGAATGGGGATAATACTAGGGTGGAAAAATCTGACATCTTTTGGCTAGTCAAGGTTAGGGAATTTGAAAAATTTAAACTAAAATGCAGTTGTAAAAACAGACAGGATGAATTTATCCTGTGAGGCACATGGCTGCATCGCTTTTTTTTGTTAATGTAATCACTAATTCAGTTCTCTGCGCCGCAGATCAAAATAACATTATTTTAATTGTAAAGAGTCAATATCAGAACTGTGCAAGTGGAAAGAAGCCATTTCTCCTCCACTGTCTCTGTTCTTCTGGCATCTCTTATTAATTTTTATGGTGTAACTTGGAGCTGGCTAACTTGTACTTCTGCTGAAACAACCCTATAGCCTATAGCAGGATAACAGAACAGCTGGGACATGTATTTGCCCCAAACCAAGTTCCTTCAGTTTTTTAACGCCCTTGCTCTCTCTTCTACCCCACTTCAGCATGTCCCAGGTGGCCAGAGCCAGAAACAGCGATCTAGCAAGAGCTGCCCAAAAGCACTGGGACTTAAGCCCAGAGAAGATCAAATCTGAGACAGTGGGAGAGGTCTCTGCTAGACAAGCTTGAAAGGAAGGAATGTACGGTTTACAATTAAAGAAAATTTGAATTACCTTTAAATACATTTCAAAACAAGGGGAAAAAACAAAACAAAACAAACCCAAAAAACACAAAGCAAGAACCCAGCATACGTTCTGTAGGAGGTAAGTCTTTCACACTCATGTTTGCCCCATGAGAGAGGCTCTAATTGGATCTGGATCTACCCAGTTCCAGGTGTCTTCTACCTCAGATCCCTGGAGCTATTAGTTTGCTTTGCTGGTGCGCCTCAGTTTGGCAAGGTGTCTCGATTGCTAAGTGAATGTGGATTCAACTAGCTCTGACCAACGCTGGCATTTGAAAAAATCCTTTTTCTTCCGCTTGAATTTCTCTGCCAGCTGCCTGCGAGTCAGGATTTCCCAGCCAACAGCTCATGTCATTATCTGTTTTCACTTGCCTTGATGTTTACCAGATTGGACTGCTTTTATCTCTATTAACCCTACATCACCGTGGAGCCCCAGTATTACACACCCTATGTGGCTTGGCCACCGGGTCAGAGCAGAAATAAATAAATAGATAATAAATTCACCTCATTGAGGAAACACTGAGGTCTAAAATGCTGGCCAAAAATAACACAAGTGATCTCAGGGAATAAAATAAAGGCCAAATGAAGGTATTAAAAATCAAAGCTGAAAATAATTGACAGCTCATGAGACTAAATCTGAACTCTGCTAAAATTCTACACCAGATGAAAACTCTGGTATGAAAATAGTGCTGAACAGCTGAGAGCAGGACAAGCTGGCCTGATTTTCTCTGGTCTCAGAAGCTGAACTGCTGCTAAGGAGTGCTTTCACTTACAACCTTAAATACATCTTACAGTCATTTAGACCAGAAGGTCTCATTAAAAATGCATCTAAAAATATAAAGGGGAGATTCTCAATGATTACAGGCCATAAGGCTATTCTGAACAAGCACCTAAGCATCATTTACCATCTCCTCCAGTTCCTAGGAATCAAGGGGATGAACCAAAATTTGGAAAAAAAGCCAGTATTATTTTTTTTAAATTCCATTCTTGCTCAAGTTCAATATCGTTTCAAAGGCAATAGTTAACATCCAGTTCTAGTTAAAGAAGAACACAGGTCTGGTCACTTGTCAGGTCAGTGTTCAACAAAGACTTCAGGACATTGGCGTCCTTTCAGCTGAAGGAGGAAAAAGCGTTTCCGATGGGTTTTGGGGTGAGGATGGGGTGGCGTTCGGCTCCTCCCTCGCTGTGCTGTTCACTGCTGGGCTGCAGTGGAGGGGCCGGTCCCTGCGGCCCCCTCCCGGCTGAAGCTGCCTCGGACTTTCCGGTTCCCTCAAGAGCTCAAATAGATGCAAACCCCCAACTTTCCCCCCACGTAATATTTTAATAACTAAACCGCATCATTTGAACGTGTCGCTGGTTTATTCCCCTCACGTACTCCGTTTCCTTCCCTGCACAAAGAGCACAAGCCATTGTCTGTGCCGCCAGACCCCGCTCTCCCTGCTGCCGCCCAGACGGGCGCCCCGGCGCACCCCCCCACGGGGCTCGGTCCCGCTCACGCTTCACAGCTCCCGGCCGTGCCCCACAGCCCGGGGCCCGCAGGCACCTGAGCGCAGCGGCTGCGCGGGGGGCGA
>VZRW01013440.1:898854-971907 GCA_013398125.1 Aegotheles bennettii | reverse complement strand
GCCAGCTCGGTGCCTTTTGTGTGGGGGCAGCTGCCGGTGTGGTACCCGCGCCGGCTGGACGGGTCCGAGCCAGCCTGTAAAATGCGTCTTCGGGGCGAAAACAGCCCTTGTCAGAGAATAACGTGTGTTTTTTCGAGGCACGTCCCCTCTCTGCCCCCTGCTCCCCAGTACGTGGCAACACCGACTCCTGCTCCTCGAGGATCCCCGAGGCTGGCACAGCAGCTCCTCTCTCTTGCAACCTCCATTTCCCCCGTCCCCGTTGCAAGTGCTGCCACTGCTGTGGAACAAACACGAATCCGGGCAAGCTTGTGACTGGCCCAGCATCCTTCAGGGAAGCTGCTCTGCGGTCAGTGGGATGCAGGCTGTGCGTGTCCAGCACACCATCAGCCCGTGGCAGTTTCTCCTCTGGACGCTCCCATGTGTAAGAGCCATGAGGTAGGTTACTCAGACTCGAAAATGGAGGACGGTAGTGGTAACCAGCCTGTTGTTTGGTGGAATAAGTCTCAGCAGTACTTCCTGTAATCGTGGTGCTGAAAGTGATGTTTCACTTGGCTTAGCTGCTGATGCAGGGAGCAGAACATCTTCATTACTAGTTTTGGGGTACCAGCTACTCACAAGCATTGTCAGTTACAGCTTTTTTTTAAATAAATAAAAAAACCATAGATAAGTATTTTGGGTTTTTCAGCATTGTATCTGTCAGCTGCGATAAGAAAAGATCATGTTTTCTGCCTCGGAAACTGAAGGTGGGGAACAGTTATACCCCCTTGTTTGGGAGAAAGGGCTTTAGGATGTGAGAAATTTACAGGAGCAGCACTGTGGTTTTGATCCCACAGTTCTGAGCTATAGAAAAAGCACTCCCATCCCAGGTGGGGTAGCTTTCTCCCTTTCTCTGTGACTTTTCTTTTTTTTCCTCTCCCTTTTTCTCCCCTCTTTCTGGTGGCAAAGGAAATCCCTTGTCTTTAAACTTAGGGTAAGGATGGGCAGCATAGAAGGTTAGTATTGTTATTTGCTCTTGATTGCCATCTTAAATTAATTCACCAGGCCTTGCTCAGAGGCCAGGGTCCTATTAATTCTTTGTGATTTACAAATCCCTTATAAATGTTTTATTGTTTGTTGAAACTGATTTATGGGGTCTGACCTAGGAATATGCTACCGTGGCTATATTTCCTGTGCTATACACCATTTTCTCTTGTGTTTCCAAGCAAGCAAGGCCTTTATCGTAAACTCATTTGTTGCTTTGCCTGTGTCTTGCTTAGTGTGAAGAACACTTGTCTGTTATGTCTGCTATTTCTGTTTTCTTGCACACAATAAGCAAAGAATATTTACATAGGGACTGTTATTTGTAATTGAGATTACTTTGATAAAGATACAAAGTTTACAAAGGCTACATGAGGTAACCTGGGGAATGGAGCAGCATTAAGCAGTAATTTATTTTGTGAGCTCCAGATATGCACAGCAGATATCCATATGAGTCTTGACATCCTTGAGGGCATGGTAATCTGTCCAGCATGTTCAGACCTGGAGGAGCAATTCTAATGCAGCAGCACCAGCGACAGAGAAAGTCTGTGTGCTGCCGTCACGGGAAGGTAATTATTAATAGGAACAAACCTGTATAATAACAATGCAAAGAGAGTGAAAGCACTTAGGTGCTTGCTGTGGAAAGACTAACTAGAGTGCGTTGCACTAACACATAGCTGCTCGTGTGAAATACAGTTCTTGTATTCCAGTCCTTTCTTAACCCTGTGCTCCTGTCACCTCGGACAAGCCTCTTCTGTAGCAGTAGGTGGGTGGTGGTGTGGAGATATCACAGCTGTATGTCCTGGGTATGGACAGCCTTCTTGACTGTGTGCCTGGGGAGCGAGAAAAAAGCTAATGCTGTTGGTGATATGCTTGCAGTAGGTCCTGCCAGTGACAGGAGGATAAATAAAGAAATAAAGAAAATAAAGGCTAGTGGAGAAAAGGGTGCATGCATCCCTGTGGTCAGGAGCACTTGTGACCGTGTGTGGTGTGACTTGGTGCAGTTTTGTAGAAGTGACTGCTGAAATTCCCCACCTTGAACTTAGTTCTTTAAACTCTCCAGGTCTTCCTGTTTCTTCTGTTGCTTGAGTCTGTTGGAGCCAGTGGGAGTAAGTGGATTTTGAATCAGGTCCAGTACCGCTGTCTGGGTTTGTTTTCCCCCTTGTCTCCTCTGACGGCACCGGCTGCTGTGTCAGTTCCTCCTTTTGCTGCACACTGGGGCTGGCTTTGGATGTCTTGCAGGCAGAGTGCTGATGCAGCACCCCAGGTCAGGGTCTCCCATTGCTTTCTCCTGCACCTCTAAGAGCCAGAGGGGAGTTTTGGTAGAGGTACGTGGACACTGTGGTCACTGGGCATGAATTAGTGTCCCGAGGCTTAAAGCATTTAATCAGTGTGAGGCTGGTGATGTTTCACTGAGAAGTAGCTTGAGTCACAAAATATGTCATGGGGGAACCTAGTAGACTAGTTGCTCATTGGATGCAAAAAAAAGGGCAGTTCCAGAGTTAGTATTTTACCAAATAGTGAACTCTGAAGGCTTTTAATTTCTTTTCAAGAAAGCAGTCTGTATCTTCCAAATAATTCATAAAATTGCTGTAGATTTCCAAATATTAATAAAACGCAATTAGTGGTATTTGTTATACTCAAATGTTACTATATAAAGTGGAAAGAACAAAACATGTTATTTCAGTTTCTGCTGTTTAAATTTCTCCATTTCTTGCTCGCATTTAAATTAGACTACACAATTTTCCTTTTGTTTTTTTTATCCCTTTCTGGGTTTTTTTTACTCACTTATTGTCTCTTGGCGGTGGGAAGATTATATCCTAGCAAAAAAAAAAGCTATTGGTGTAGTAAGAAAAATGGAAATAATTTTCTCCAGAAACCTTACGTTTAGATAAAGACTTGTCTGTACTTTTGCATAACTGACATTGTAAGCATTTTTTTATAACAAGCAGTGAAAAGTCTGTGGAATTCACCATGCAAAGACTTGTGCACATGACTGATTTTCCACACAGGTCTAGTCTCATGAGTATGCACGCAAGCATAACGCTCTCTGGGGTCACAGTAAAGGTGCTTGATCTTGAAAGTGTTTATTCTTGGCTGTGGTGTTGAGGTGCTGTGGGCCTACACTTGTAAGTATTTGCCAGACAAGGGCTGAAATATGGAGAAGGACGTTTGTGAAATACAGTTTTTTAGCAGCTACCAGCATTATATTTGTACAAGTGATTATAATTACTGTTTTAAAGCTATTCTATACCTCTTGCCTTGAGAACACTTTGAGCTACATTTTTTCAAAGTTTGACTTGCTTGTGTTAGGGATGGTTTTGGCTCAAGATCTTTTGGTCTAAGCAAATTAAGTGCAATTTTCTTTTAACTGTATAACAAAGAATAGGTACTGATTGCTTGCCAAACCATTTTTTCCCTCAGAGATTCCAAACTAATTTAGGAAAGAACAAAGCCAGTATTTCTAATGTTTAACTTCTTGAGAATCATCTTAGGTTTTGGCATGTTAAAAAGGAAAGTGCGTCACAAGTCAAGTTGGCACTTTCTAATACCATCAGTAATACTCATTTCTGCATCATTAATTTTAACTGACACTGCTTCAATCTTTCTCTCACCACAAATTTCTTTAATTAAAAGAGTTGAAGCTTTTGTCACTTCCATATTCAGCTGTGTTCTTTCAGTATCACAAGCACAGGTTCCTCTCCCTCTTCAGGAAATGGATAGGAAGACCAACTCAGGTCAGGTGTTCAGGGAGATACCCTTGAAAGGGGGAAGCTTCTTTTCTTGAAATCAAGCCAGCAAAATGCCACTTTTGCTCAACACTTGGATGCAAGCAGTAGTATGAGAAGAGAGTATGGCTGCACCAACGACCTGTTGGTTGGCACTGTTTTAAAAGAAATACCTTCTCTTTTCTTCTTCCTGCTCTTCAAGTATAAATCGGGATATGAAAACACATTGTTCGTGTAGTCTCAAAACTGTTGCTACCTATAATTTTCCTTCTTTCTGCTTGAGCTCTTTCCTCAGAAGTGATTTGTTCTAAGACTGAAGTAGTTGTGATATTCAAGACTTCAGAAACAGTCATAGTGTAAAATACAGCCACCCTTAGGGGAGAAGGAAATACATTTGTTGCTCAAGTTTTTTCTTTTCAGAGACTCTTTTCTTGGTGAAGGTAACTCTGATGAAGGAGCATTAAAAATAATCAGGCTGAAAGCGTGTGGCAGCCAGCAGTGGGTCTGAGGATAGCAATCACCTTTATTCACTGTGGTCCTGCAATTGGTATTGTGTGATCAGTAGAAAAAGAAATGGTCTGGTTCTTGTGATCTGCCTTGCTCTTTGTTAGTGTTAAAAAAAAGAACCCCCTCTGTATGTGGTCTTTTTGTTGTTAGGCATCTCAGGTGTTCTGTCTTATTTGTCATTCTCCTTTGAAGACCAGGAAAATGCAATGGAAGATTTCTAGACCCAAGCAGTGGGCATAGCAGATAATTAAATGCTGTTGCTACCTTTACTGTCAAGCATTTCTTCAAACTGTTTGCTGTGCATTTAAATTTGAAAAAAAATGTGCAATTCCCAAACTGGAATTTTAAAATTTCTCTCTACTTGCTCAGTCAGGATTTTCCTGTCTGAGTCTTGTCTCCTTATGCTTTCCCCTGTATGTCAAGACCATGGATGGGGCCACCTAAATACAAGTTTCTATTGCTATTTTAAGTGTCTATCTGTGACACATGGAGCTAGTAAATATGATGAGACCTACAGCAAATGGTGTCCTGGAGCATCTGCTGGAGATCAGTGATGCTTTAGGTGGACCTATTCCCTAGATTCAATATGTAAAAATGGGCACAGAAAGGAAAAAACCAAACATGAAGGCTCTTTATAGCCCTTGCAATGAAGCAGCATGGCAAGCTCCTACCCACCCCCGTTGAACGTAATGGCTACAAAGCCACAGCAAAGATGCAGGGCTTCTTGTTTTGTTTTGTTTCCCTTGGACTTCATTCTTTACAAGTCAGCACTGAGATAAGATTCTCTATAAAAGATGTTCCTGATTGCCCTTGGGTTCTACAGAAGGGCTGCTGCACCTCTAGTGTTTTCAAGTCTGGCCAATGCCACCGATACCAACATGCCCACTAAAAGCTGTCGGGTTTTGGGTGGACTTTGTTTAAAGCACTTTATGCTTGCTGCAGTGATTTTCCAACTTGGTATTATAGCTCTATGGAGAAAACAAGTGCATAGGATGTGTATATGAATATGACATCTGAATATTTATCTGTTCTTCAGACATCACAGGATAGGAAGGAAAGGCAACTTACACACTTTGAGCAATGTGAGAACTTGTATAAACAACACCCATGCCTGGAATAACCCTGGTGCAGGCTTGCGGAAACTGTGTGTGCTAGAGATGGAGGCAGTTCTGTAATCTTGCCATACCTTAAGGTCAAGAGAAAAGCTGGTAACTCCAGGGGGATCATTCACATACCTTGATGTGTGCACATACAAAGTTAAATTTGTCATATTTTGTCAACAAGTATAGTTTGTCTATCTTAAAAACACTGATTAAGAAAAAAAACAAGCTTATACAACACTGATTTGCTAATCATTGAAAATAACATTTCAGTTCAAAAGCTTCCTCTGTGAATATTAATATTTTATACAGAGGTATTATATAATAGACAGTTTGTCACCTTTGCAGTCCTGCAGAGAGGAATGCGTGGTTAAGATGATATAATTTGGATTGTTCAGTACAAGTTTGTCCACTAAACCAATGCAAATGTCAGTGAATGATTAAAAAAAATGTCCCTCTTGTGTCTTTGTGCACAGTACTTTGTGTACAGATTGTAGAAAGGGAGGATAGGGATTATTTTGGTCTGACAGTCTCTGCATTAAAACTTGAGTGAGAAGTGTGGAAGGTAGTGCACTAGCTTGCTTTGTTTTCAAGCACCACTATGGTTACAAACACTTTCCACATGCATTAGCAATTGCCTTCATCAGAGATGCACGGAGGAACTGGACTTCACGCTTAATCTGGCTGGTGTTTAAAAATACAAACTGAGAAGTCTACATACAGGGTTCCTCTCAATGGCTACCATCCAGAAACTTTCATGTACTGGCTTTGTCTAATTAAATTAAGAAATAAAGCATAAACCACCTAGCTTAGAAGAGGAACTGACAAAAAGGAAACCAAACTCTTTAAGTGCTCGAATTTTTTTTTTAAAGTAGCGTTTGCTGTTTTATAACCCATACTAAATTTCTTCACTGTTTTATCTCATTAGCATTGTTAGCAGACAGAAAGGGAAGACTGACTTGATAGTTTTGCTTCTCTCCTTTCCTATCCCTCTGACAACAAATCTGTTGGCTCTTGAAACAAGGAAGTGGAGGAATGCAGATACACAAATGCTGGTTGGTGCTGCAGAAGTTGAGTCTGGTCAGTGCTAGTGTCCAGATAAAAAGTGGGTAGGAAAGTGTCTAACAGAAGAATAATGGAGAAGAGTGGTTCTAGGAAAAAAAAAAATGTGGACTGAAAATGAGACAGACGTGTACTAATAAATCAAAAAAATGAAAAATGCAGTGGCTTGGACAAAACTCTGTTTTCAGTGGTTAAAATTTGTGGTTACATGTTGTTTATTTTTAATGTAATTTGATTTAGGATGTACCTAGATTGAAAGGTGAATTTACAAGTGTTCTTATTAGCATCAATCAGTTTAGAAAGAGATTTTAAAGAAAGAAACTGCTGGGGCCAGAGTTACAGGAGAACAAAAATAGTAAAGCATGTAATAAAGCCAGAAAATAAAAACATGAGAGGCATGCAGAAATAGAAAAAAAATGGTAACAGTGTGGCAAAGGAGATAACAAAATTGTTGAGATAAGTGTGAGTAAATATAAAATAAAATCTTAAAGCATGAAGTTGTATGTACTGTTCTGCATGTAGAAAAGTGTATGAAATGGTTTCTGGAGGGAGCCTCAGCTCTGGGAACAGGGCTTTTGAGCTCACAGCTAAGCGGCCAACTTCTCCCAGTTTGCAATCAGCTCAAAAGCATGTTGTGAAGTAATGCAGACCCCTGTGTGGACACGCGTATTCGGTACTGCAAATTTAATGGGCACCTGTAAACATACAGGTTGAATTGGTGCAAACCTTGTATTGGCTGAATAGTTTTGCACCTGCTTAATCTGTGATGTAAAACTGCAGTCTGTCCGTGTGCTCACAGCCCAGAGCAGCCTGGGCACCACCAGTGTACAGCTGGTCAGTGCAAGGCGCACAGAGGCTCCTCCTCTGCTCTTCTTTTTGTGAATGAAGAGAGAATGGCAGCCCTCTGCCCTCTTAGAGCTGCTGCTTTCTGTCATCCCAGCCGTGTTAGGGCTTCTTCAGTGTCTGATTATTTACCTGCTTGCTGTCTGAACTTGCAACATCTTAGGTCTGACTTGCTGTCTGCTGAAGAATGTAATACCAGAGCTACCAGCAGCAGCCCCCCTCTCTTATTGCCTGTGGATCAAACAGTGGGTTACCTATAGCACTGGGAAATTTTGCCTGCTTGCCCAGCAATGTTTGATTTGTTAACGTCTTGCTTATATTCCTGCCTTCTGCAACAGAGTAGAGGAAGCAGGGAGAAGTTTGCACACAGCCCCTGACTCATGGAGAGGGGAAGAGGAGGCAGCCGCAAAGAGAAAGAAAGAATTACAGGGAGCTCCTGAAGTAACAAGGGTATTGGGTGGCACGAAAAACTGCAGCGAGGCCCTAGTATGGACAACGAACTCCGCAGGGAGCAGCAGTGGGATCCTGTAGGCTCTCATGAAGCAGGAGTAATGCCTAAGGTACTTTCCAAAGGGAGTGTGGTTTCAAGACCAGCTGGAGCAAATCCGAGCTCACACTACTGTTGAAAGGGAAAGTCCTGCCCCCTGCGTACCCGCCTCTGCCTCGGTGGGGCAGGACACCTCTCCCGGGCATGCACCAGGGGAGAGGGTGGGAGAGTGTCTGGGGCGACCGCTCTGTAGCAGCAGAGCAGCTGCAAATCAGCTTAAGCCGATTGTGAAACCTCACTCAGAGAGAGCAACAAAGTCTGGTATTTATCTGATCAGGTTACATGCTGTTTTGACAGTACTTCTACAGTAGGTTTCTGTACTAGTTTGGGGTTTTTCTTGTCTCTTAATGGCATGACATTTTTCCTGTGTGGTGGTTTGTTGTTTTTCTCATGCAGCAACAGGGGAGGAAGATGGTGTTTTAACCAAAGCGGTTGTCGAATGTCTGCTGTTGGCTGGGCACTTGGAGATAAAGGTAGAACTGAGAATTATTCAGTTGTGCTGAAATTAAACCTCTAATGACTGAAACTGCTTCACTTACTTTATTAGTGGAGTTCTTCCCCAAAATGCTGATTTCCCTCCTCCTTTCTTTACAGAATTCACAATAATTTGCTCTTTAAGCACATAATCTGTTGTTTTTTTCACTGTTAGCAATGGTTGTTTCCTGGTTAAAGGCAACCCCTGCTAAGCACAACAGAAATGAAAAAGGTGTTTGATCAAGTGACTGTAAAAATGAAGGCAGCCATGTGTAGGCTACAGTACATAGGATGTGGCATTTGGAGGTTGAACGTGAAGTGCCTGAAGTGCCAAGTGCCTGGCTGTGATACAGATAAAATTGGCATTGGGTGATGCCAACGCCCCAGCGTAAATGGGGTGTAAGTCTATCCCTATGCTGAAGTGGCCTGAAAGAAAAGAGAAGGATTAAAGGGAATGAGTGCTAAAGAGGACTAGGTTATAAGAGAAGTGGTACATGTGCTTCTTATTTGATCCCGTTTGTACCCACTGCCCCACATACTGACTCTGTAATAGAGTGGGTGTGTATTCTTGTATTAGAGCAGATGTTCCTGCAAGTAAGATGTTGCCTTGTTTTAATAAATTGAGGTTGTCATTTCAAAAATGGGAGAGGGATTTGAGGGAAGAAGCATAAAGAGAGAATTCTTCAAACAGGACTTGGAACAAAATCCAGGAGGATTTCTATGTCAGAAACAGTGGGGAAGATTCCTTTGCTGGTCTTGGCTCTGCCCAAGCATGTACTTAGGTACTGGTATGATTTATATGGGAATTTATGCTCTAGTATCTTTTTCTAAAATCCCAAACCAAAATAAAAATTTTGTGTGTTTTTTCATTTGATTCCCTGCACCTCTCCTCTAGGTATGATCCAGCTCCCGTGCTCAGTCTCTCCTGGGAAGGGGAGGGTGGTGGTGATGATGGACCTCAGCACTTGCTCAGATTGTGGTGGAACTCTTGAAGATAAACTGTCCTGTTCTTCCATGCCTTGCCGATTGTGGTGGTGTTTGGTCTCTCTTAACGCCCTTTCTTAGAGGCTGATGAATTTTCAAAAAACTCGGCTCTACTACTTTGGACAGAAGGACTGGTTTTGCCTTCTGTTTTCAGAGACTGTTGCCTGTGGGGTGGCTGCTGAGGAGGGGCTGGAGGGCATGATGAGCTCTGCTTAGGCCCTTTTTACATGGGTCTATGACCTTGTGAGAACAGGTTACAGAAACAGCCAAGGTGAACAGCCCTGTGGCTATGAGAGCATTCTCTCTGTCAGAGCTCAAGTACGATCCAAAGGTCTGTTCTGAAACCTGCTTGCAGTAGACCTTTGTAAAGTATTTAGTCAGAGCTTTTTTTCCCCTATGTGTTTAAAAGAACAACACTTTCTGAAACCTTCAGTTCTGGTGATCTCTGCTGCAAAAAATGATTTAGTTCTCCTGAGACCACTTGACCATCCTGACCCCTTTGAAGGAGGAAAAAGAGAGCCCCTGTAATTTCTGTACTACTTTAAGATGTGTGTTTTATTTGCGTGTTTGACAGTGTCTTCCCTATCTCCTTATCCTGGATTTCTATTGCTAAGAGGAAACCTGGAACAGCAGGTTCCTGCTGACCTTTAAAATGCTCTCAGTGGAAAGCCTGACACGGGGCTTGTTGCTGTGGGCTTCTGAGTCCCAGCGGGTGCCAACCCTGAAAAGGCTTCAGAAAACAAATTAAGAGGCAAGTGTGTGTGTCGGTTTGTTTGGGTTGTTTTTTTCTGCGGTGGCTTGGGAGCAGCTCAGGTGGGTGAGTTGAGTGTGCTTGGCACTGGGCACAGACCCTTACAGCGTGCGGCGGCCGGCAGTGCTGGGGAAAGCCTTGGGCACGCAGCAGCGCTGCCCGGGGTGCCGGGGGGCAGAAGGGCAGCGAGGCAGCAGCAGCAGGCAGCCTGCTGTGCACCAGGAGCCAGGTCTGCCTGCCAGGGCACTCGTTTTGATTATGCAGCAGCATCGCTCTATGTAGCGGTGTTTGTTGATTGGAGGCAATTACTGTAAAATACTTGATTTATAATGAGGCATACTTAATAAGCAGCAAACTAAAATAAATACTCGTGAATTACCTGCTGGAGTCTGGCTGTTTGTTTTGCTGAGTTGTTGCTTTCCATCTGTGGGCTCTACTCTGCCCTGGAGTCTGAGTCGCTGGAGGTGAACCCAGCTGTGCTGGGGTCTTGGCTGGTGGAAGTGTTGGGCTAAAGGAGGAAGGAGGAGAGTCTTGTTTCTCCATTTTGTTCGTCCTGGCCATAGAGGTGTTTTCCAGAGGTTTTCCGGGCAGCTCGTTGGCTCGAGGTGTGCTGCTTGCCTGGCATACTGCTCAAGTGTGACCAAAGGGCTGTGTGGAGCATGCACAGTGTGCAGCCACCACATCGCCGAGGTCTGCTCTGGCTTCCGTGGCGGTGGAGGGAAGCAGCAGCGTAGAAACAACAGTGCTCTTGGTTAAGTTTGAATGAGCCAATATGTTTAAGAAAATATGTGGGAAATGGAAAATTGCTACCTTGAGGGATCTCCACTTTTCAGGAATAGGACAATTCATTTAGAGTATTTCTGAAATTACTAAAGTAAGGATGTGCTCAGCCTTCCCCAGAGATCGGGGACCAGTGGCAAAAGGATGACTAAGGTTTTGCCTCTGTCGCAGAGCAGTGTTTCTCTGACACCCCACTAGCATCAACACATTATTCTGCCGCTTTGATTCACTGCAGTTTGTTTTCATACAGGAAGAGTCTGACACTTCTCAAAATGAGAGAGTGACCGTCAGCGCCTGGCTTCATATTCTTGTCACCAGAGCCTCCTGGAGCCAGTGCTCAGCCCAGCTGAAGCCGGAGGAAGAAAGAGGAGAAGCAGAGCCTGATCAGGTACTGAGCTGGGAAAGGGAAAAATTGTCTGATACTGAGCTGAAGTGAAGTTGTGGATGATCATTAGTTATAAAAATTGAGTTCTGATCCTTAAAAAGTCTTGCTAACGTGTGATACAACAGTAGCCCGGTAACAACAACCACACCATCTGTGTGCCTGGCATGGGTGCCTGTTATATGCATGAGTCCTGTAATAGATCTGAGGTAAACATAAATAAATGCAACTCTGTGTTTTTGCAGGTATTTGATTTACACATCTAATGTGCAGTACAGCTCAGTATGTGTTTGCCAATACCTGTATCCAGGCTCCATGTGAGTTGGAAAGAATGGACTAGGAATACTCTTGACAAATGTTTGAATGTTTAGGAGCAATTTGATGACTTGAGTAAAGAATTTTTCCTCTGTTTTACTCTTTGTTCTAATAGGGAGATGTAAGTGCCAGCTCTCAAGGAGCACAATGTTGTGTGGCAACCATAGAGTGCAGAAAGGTAGCAGATTGATGTGTTTTAAGACAAAGCCAACTGTCAGCTTGCTATCTGTGCTTTTATTTGCTGAGATTCCCATAACCATTCTGAAAACTGGTATTTATTCTTGCATTCACATCCTTCAAAGTATCACTTAAGAAGACTTAGCTAGGTTCATCTTGTTGTATGAAGACAGAAATTCAAGGTTTTGGTTTGTTGTATTTGATTTATATTTTTTTTCTTACACAACTGTACTTTCCAGTTTACCTGGAATTCCTGCTCCAAGGACCATGTTCTGAAAAGACTTTGCATATTTTTATGCATTTTTAGAGATTCTTTAAGAACAAGGCTTGTGTGTGCTCCTACAATGCTGGGGATGACAGTGGTCTGCAATTCACTTCTAGAGGGAAACATTCTTTGAGGAAGCACAATGTTTTGCACTTTGAGCGATGCTTTCTCTCCAGAAATAACAGCGTCTGTCCCTTAGACTGTCTGAATGTACTGGTCACATTTTGATGTTATTTTTTATTTATTGACCCAGGTGGAAACAGTGGGGTTTTGTTTAGATGACCCGTTAAGAAAATTATTCCTAATGTTCTAGGGGTAATTCCCAGCTCTGTCTGATCGTATCTTGCCTTGTGTGGTTAAAAAAGGAAGTTCTTTTCTAGTATACGTTGGGAATCCTTCACTTTTTTGTCTTGGGAAATAAGAATCAGTATTTATTTGATTCAACAACCAGCTTCCTGCTTCCCAAGGAAGAGATAGTGGCTCATTTGCCTGCAAACGTCCCTCCTGTGGAGAGTCTTTGTTGGGGAGTTGGAGGAAAACTAGCAGCTACTAGTAAAATAGCTGCATAGCGGGATGAAGAGGGATTATTGAAGCATTACTAGGAAATTCATGGCTGTGTGCAAGACCTTATGTACTCCACAGACAAGCTGACCTAAATTCTGCAGCCAGGCCTTACTGGTTTCTACATTGATGTGATGTGGCAGGCTGGATAACCTGCAGCAGATCTGGGTTTTAAAAAAATAAGGAGACATGATGTATATTTGAGTAGAAACACAGACAGGGCAGTCTTTATAACTGTGCTGGATTTGTCTTAAACTTTTTTGTTGTTTTCTAAACCACACTTATCTAATATTAATGTTGAGTACTTTTCATGCAGTCAGGATGAATATGCATTATAAGGATGCTCATTAGGAAGAGTGGAGAGGTTGTTTACCCCTGAATGGGGAAATACATGGGTGGTTTTACCCGTAAGAGGCTTTTACAGGTGGTTTGGAGTTGTGAGGTTTTAACAAACAAATGGTGGTATGTATCTTAACAGTAGTGAAACAGTTAACTCAACTGACACTTAATCATCTCTTGGGAGAGGGGAATAGGATTAGTACCTACTTGACATAAATTGAATGGCTTTCACTTATGTTTTCAGGCAGTGTGTTTGTTTCTCAAGATTATGCATTGTACACAAAGCATGACACAAAAATCCAAATAAAAAATGAGATGCCACATCTGTCAATGTAAAGTTGGTCAGTCTGACCTGTGTGCAGCATCTGGCTGCTGTTACTTCTTGTAGTAGGTTTGTGACCTGCTGGTGCAAACCCAGTGTGATGGCAGTTACTGCCTTCTCCCTTTTTCTGTAGATGTAAGCTAGACTGATGCAATGCTGTGCTTTGCCTTCACCCCTCCCACGTGCGCGCTTTCGCCACCCGCTCTGCCACTTCCTCCTGAGGTGCCTCTATGGCCACAAGAGATTTTTAGCTGGTGCTCTTTAAACTGGATCTTATAAAAAGAACAGTTTATGCAGGCAGAAAAATTTTGCAGCCACTAGAAGGGCTTCTGCAGTAAAGGTTTGTGCTGGCATAGTTGGGAAGCAGGAAAAAAAAATGGCTGATACAGCTAAATCAGCAAAATGTTAAAATGTGGCTAGGGGCTTTCCTATGCAAGTGTTCTGGTCTGGTTACTATGGGGGGGTGTATGTGTGTATATAATATATTTGTGTCTGGAAACCTCTTTTGTGGGAGCACAAGCTTTAAGCTCTTATTTTTTTAGTGGAATTTCTGCAGCTGCAGAATCCTGAAGTGCCAGGGGAAATAGTGATATCCTCAAACATAGCTGGTTTATTTTAGATCATGTTTCACTGATACGCTTTTTATTTGTTTTAAGAACAACTTCTCTGTATAAGCTATTTGTTTACTATATGCACATAATAAGGGGCAATGCTGACCCTCTTCTGGAAGTAGGAGTGAAGGGACCCAAGGAAGGGTGGGTTTGCTTGGTTATTTTCCTTCATTTCTGTGTCCTGCCTTACTGGTGCTTTGGCATGTAGCTCCTCTGTGCAGTGTGAGGCAGCATTTGTTCTCCAGAGGTAGGCAAATCTGATGGGTTTACTTGCTATGCATCAGCTCCCTGTGAGTTAATTACAAAAATGTATTGATCCCACACTTAATGTCAGTTTGCTCTGATCTGTTTGTGGAGTGAGTGCCAGGTGTAGCTTGTGCCGATGGTTGTCTGTATGTCATGTGTTTGAGCTGTGAGAGCTTGTGGCAGAGGGCGAGACTGGGAGCAGCTCGCTTAGGAAAACAAAATCAACTTTTGACAAAACCAAAATCAATTTTTGACAATGGCTACCAAAGGGCAGACAAAAGATGGATGTCCTGAAGAGCTGTGTGTTTTGAAGCATCCCCCAGCCTCTGGGGAAGAGTGTGCTGGTTCCAGACATGTTACAAGTGACAGACTTTCCTGGACGTTTGCCTGCAGATAGACTGAATACCGAGCTGTGTTCCAGCCATGCTGCAGTGGCTCCCTGCAGGTCTGCCTGCTCACATACTGAGTTGTATCGATGTTGGTATCAGCCGTGACTGGCACAGTGTTGGCAGTGAGGGCTGAGGGAGGAGGGCAGGGCTGGCCTCTGCTGGTCGTGACTGGTTCCAGCCAGCTCCCCAGCTGGCACCAGGGAGCTGCTGTATAACACCAGGAAGCCAGGAGACCCTGCCCAGAGCAGGTATGGTGGGGGATTGGAGAGCAAGGGCTGTTTCCCCTGTATGCATGTGTGCATTTCACTACCATGAACAGTAATTAGAAATTTATTGAATGACAAATAAATTAAATTGATTTAAATTCCCCCCAAACCATTAAACTGCTTTTTGCTTGCAACAATATTATTGCCAAGGCTTCCTCAAAGCAGAATTAAATTTTCCCTTAGGTGTAGATCTTAGAATGGTTTGGGTTGGAAGGGACCTTAAAGCTTATCTAGTTCCACACCCCCTGCCATGGACAGGGACATCTCCCACTACACCAGGTTGTTCCAAGCCCCATCCAACCTGGCCTTGAACACTGCCAGGGAGAGGGCAGCCACAGCTTCTCTGGGCAACCTGTGCCAGTGTCTTACCGCCCTCACAGGAAAGAATTTCCTCCTAACATCCAATTTAAATCTCCCCTCTTTCAGTTTGAAATGGTTATTCCTTGTCCTATCACTACATGTCCTCACAAAGTCCTTCTCCATCTTTCCTGTAGCCCCTTCAGGTACTGCAAGGTGCTCCAAGGTCTCCCCAGAGCCTTCTCTTCTCCAGGCTGAACAATCCTAATTCTCTCATCCTGTCTTCATGGGAGAGGTGCTTCAGCCCTCTGATCATCATCGTGGTCCTCCTCTGGACTCGCTCCAACATCTCCATATCCTACTTATGTTGGGGACTCCAGAACTGGACACAATACTAGAGGTGGAGTCTCACGAGATAGAGATTTCATTTTGATGACTTCTTTGCAATGAAAGGGACTTCTGTGTGCCTTGCTTCAGTGTTACAAATTTCAAGGGAGGTTCTCTTCTGTTTATTCCTGTTGTCCTAGTAGAGTTTTCAATGCTAATATTAGATACAGAAACCGGGATGTAGCCCTACTTTGGTAGTATTTCCACTGGTTTTGCTCCCGTATTTTTTGCCTAGACAGGAGACTTGTCCATTGCTGGTAGCAAAAGCCGGTCCCTGCAGCGATGTGTCTGTGAGCTGAGCTGCTTCCAGCCAGCCCGTCCTCCTGCGAGCCTGAGCCTGGCCCAGCCGCAGGCAGTGGTGCAGACTGCAGCACGGGGGAGGAGGGAGACGGTGCCTATGGGTGTTTGTCAGTGAACTTGATACAGCAGAGAAAAATCCGAGCAGGGTCACAATGTGGCAGTGCTCTCTTTAAACCTTTAGCAGAGTCACGTCATGTTGCATGTTTTCATGTGTATAGACCCACTTCCTACTGGACGTGTACCGAATTCAGTAAGGCTGCAGTAATCTTAGCTATGTGTTTTGAAATATTTACCTGCTCTCAGTTCTTGACTGTAATCTCGGGACGTGTTTTGGATAGAAGGGAAGAGATTCTCAACACGTGGTCACTCCCTCAAGCCTTGTCCCTTGTCTTTGGTAGGTGATGCTCCCTTCAATAAGGGAGCACCATCACAGTATGCTCCTTTAGAGGCTAGCTGTGGCCTTAAAGGCTAGCTCCTTTAGAGGCTAGCTAGTGAGGTTCAGCATCAAAGTGTAAGGTATGTCCATCCTTGTCCATACCTGATTTAGTTTCACAAGGAGGTGAAACACTTCCAACATTTGAGAAACCATGGAAGTGATTGAGTCTGGATGGGAAAAAGTTGGGCTTTCCAAGACCTGGTTTTCCTTGTGTAGATGGGCCTAACATGTTGACTAGTAATGCTGTATTTGTACCTCTTGATGGTGGAAAGGACATACTGGGAGAAGTTGGTGACATTATTACCTAGTGCCTCAGACAACAAGGATGGGGGAGAGAGAGAGATTTGCAGGGGGAAAAAACTAACAAAGAGCTCTTTGTTGCCCAATTATTATAGTGCTGATGTGGTTTAGCTGTAATATTGTGTTACTCTATCCACAGCTTTTTGTGGGCCTCTTCAATAAAAATGTTAAATTTAAGTAAATAATACATTTCTCTAGTTTTAGTTATGATTTCAAGTGCGAGAGTTTGCTTGCAATTATAACATTCCACTGCCTCTCGTGGTTGGATATGTAAAATCCTGGCCTTTGTTGCTGAGCAGTAAACTCCCAGACTTTCTACTTATCTCACTTTCCATTTCATGGAGTAGCTCCTGCTCAGTGTATTATTGGAAGCTGTGGAAAAGTTTTCTATGCGTAATTAGAATTGATTTGATCAATAAGGCATCAGTCTCTTTCCCGTTCCCTTAACTCTAGTGTTCTGCAGGAGCTTGGCAAAAAAATGTGGTATTTCTGCTTGTAAACGGAATCTGCTACCTTTTGAAGTAAAATGTTTTTCTAGGCAAGCTGCAAAACAATGTTTATGGGCAGTTTTAAGTAATTATGTAAGGAACATAATGGTTGTTAACATTACTGATGTTTGAGACTTTAGGGGGAAAAAAATCCATTAAAAGAAATTTTGTAAAAAAAGGAAAACCCCAGATGGCCCCTGCCTGTCCCACCCTGTGTTGTTGTGAAGTCCTGTGGTAATCAAGGACAACACTGCCCAGGTTTTTTGTTTTCGATCTTTTTGATGGAGGAAGTGTGGTGGTTTGGGGCTTTGGAGGCAAAGCTCAACCACCACCACCCAACCACCGGCCCCCAGAAAAACCCCAACAGATTGTTCCTTGCACCAAAGCTGCAGTCTGGAGTCTGGCTGTACTTAACTGGATCTGGCAGTCCCGCATGGGCAGGTCCTTTTTGGCAGGTCGTGCTGCGTGGTGACTTGCTGCTTCCCATGACCCTGGGCTGGGATGTTGGTAGTGCTGCCGGAGGCTGGGGGCAGCGGGCATTCCTGTGGCATGGCGGAGATGGGGAGGGCTGTGGAAATAGGGGTGTTGCCTGGGATTTTATTTAGATGCCAGAAGCAATGGGCTGCGATAGAGCTAAACAGTCCCATGTTAAGTTACCACCTTTTGGCTGGTGAGTAATGGCTGTTTTTTTCCCAAGTCTGTGTACTCCCTGATCCCTGGGTAGTGGCTCATTGGTGATAAATTGCAGTCAGGATCCACAGCAATGCCAGTATTTTCTTTTCAGCTGAGGGAACAAGCTGGAGAGCTATGGGGAAGTTCTGCAGGATGTGGACAAGTGTTTGGGAAGTAGAGGTGAATGGTGGTGGAGCAGGGAGGTATCAGACAGGGCAGCAGCATGGAGCAAAAAGCACGGGTTGTGTTATGGGAATGTATCGATCCACTCCTCCTCTGGATTGTGCCATCCTGGTATGTGTATTTAGACTGAGATAATCTGGGGTAACCGGTTGTCAGCTAGGTAAAATAATTAGGTTGCCAAGAACTCCACCATCTTGTTAAGTATTTCAGATTTATGGCATATTTGCCCATCTTTAATGCAGCCAATTTAAGATACACAAACGTATTTTTTAGCACTCCGTAGTTTCTCTCTCTACAGCTCATGTAAATTTTTTTGTTTTGTTTTTTCATCCCTGTTCTGTCTCAACCAGGGTTCAATCTGAAGGCAACAACTGAAAAACTTTTTTTCACTAAAAGGATATGTCTCAGTTGTAGGGGATGGGAAAATGAGAATTTGAGCTCTCATCCATAAACATTTATCAAAGCTTATTTCAACAGTCGCTTCTGTCTTTGTTAATAGCTGGAGCTATGCCAACCTAAAAAAACCCAAACCTGCTTTGCTTTGACATTTAGCTAAATCTTTATATGTAATATCCTAATGAGGGGTAGAGTTACTTCTGGTTTCATTGTGTGCTGGGGAGCAGTTATGTTGTTGGAGGAACTTGTGTGGTTTTTTTGCAGTGTCATGGAGTTTCTTTTGCTTGTGTGGGTTGACCACATAGCTGTATCAGTGGGAAGACAAACACTTGAAATAGAAAAATATGATGAGGCAAGGGCTGTCAAGTCTTATGCATATATTCTTTAACTTGCATGCTGAGGCCCTGACCTACTTGAGGCCTTTAGGTATTTCTGCAATCTAAGTGTTCAGTAATGATAAACTGGCAGAGGGATTCAGTGTGCAAGAACAACACCTGAAAAAACAACATTTAATCCTTTCTCTGAAATGAGCCAGTTACAAGGTTTCTGTTTTTTTGGGAGGGGTTGGAGAGAGTGCTTTCATGCAGTGTATGCTGGCAATATTCAGTGGCCAGCACCTTGTTTTAATACTTGTCAGCAAAGTAATATTGATGGAGCTGACTTATTTGACCTATTTTTTTTCTGCATGTGTGCTGCAGTAATTCTTCAAGTACATATGTGTTTTTTTTCAGAAATAGTCAATATACCAGGAAAAGCCCCAGTCACCAATAACATCTGAAAACAACAAAAAAGAGCAGAAGACGAGAAAGTCCCCAGATAGTCCCTAAAAAACAACAAAATGAGCTATAGTGTGGTCAAGGAGAGAGCTGCTTGCAGTCAAGGGCACTTGCTGAGGGGGAGATGGATTGTGAAAACCTGACTGCTATCTTTGACTTTTAAATGAGAACAAATATAGTTGTGTTCCCAAATAAATGATTGGAGTAGCCATGTTACTTAATGTTCCTTACTACAGTAAATGGCTGAGTTTCACAGCTTGTCGCAAGAGGCCTTGAAGCTTATTCATGACTTTCTGGATAGTCTGATTGTAGATGATGGAACTAAGCTGGCTAAAGGGTCATGGCATTTCAGAAAGAGATCCTCTTAAAAATAACTCAATGACCTTTTAGAGTTGGAGGTATCCCTAAGATAAGCAATTTCTGATTGATCTGAGGCCAGGGATATGAGTGTTTCTTGCTTATTAAATGCACCAAACATGGATAGATGTGTATAGGGTTAAAAGGCTGTGTGGATCAGCACTGGTTGAAAACGTTTTCTGAAGTTTGGATGCGTTAAACAGTGTTACTGATGTTTCTTGACACCTTTTTTTGAATATCACCTACCATACTAAAATTGTATTTAGGGGATGGACTTGTTTTCATTCTGTACAACCAGAGGTCACATAAGGAATGTGCATCTTGTTTTCAGAGCAGTCATAGACCAGTCCTCAGGAGCTGACTCACTGCTGTTTTGTAAGCAGGGTTTGCCGTCCTTTCATGCGGTTCTGCATTTTTCCGTTCCCTAGCCCATGGTAATTTAGATCTTAAGTGTGCTGGTGTCAGAAAGCCTGCTTCCTAGAGTAGTATCTTATCACTGTGTGTGGTGTGTACCTGGCCTGATTTGATACTAGCAAACATAATTTTTGATTGTTTCATTTCTTTCTAGTTGGGTCTTCATCAAATTATGGTACAAAGACACTTTCCCTGCAGCTGTTTAACATGATTATTAATAAACAATTATTAATCATTTGGGGGTTATTGTATTTAGTCTGTTATTGCTATACCGTCTCACTTGTATGGGCTTGTATTCAATTTCTCTTATAAAGTATTTGAGACTTTCCTGAGTTTCAGGTTAATTGACTTGTTCTACTTGCATTTTAACTGAGCTTTGCTATTGGAATGCTATGGTAGGGTGGGACTGGGACAAATGGGCTGCTGGAAAGAATCAAAGGGAAGGCCATGGCTCTGCACAACTTGAGCATTCAAGTTACAATTTCTAATATGTAGCACATCTTGAATTATGACACTGGATTCCATTATTGATTTTCAAAATCACTTAAAATTACTCTCATGCCTTAGTAACACTTTATTCATGGCAGGTCAGGTATTTTCCTGTGATTTATAGTAGCTCTTTATTACTTCCTTTTACTTGCATCAATTAATCTTTTTATTCTATTTTTTTTTACTGGCAGCTTGGGAGGAAGTAAGGTGCCAGAAATGACTGTCGTCATTTTTATTTTTTAACTAAAAGCTTTTCTGAAAATAACTGGGCACCAATGTGTAAATCAAACTCATCAAACTCTTCCAAGAGGTCTGCTACCTGTAATTTAGAAGACCTGATTGTTTTAATTGATGTTTTTGCAAAACTTGTGTGGCTGGAAAACTGACAAGAGTCATGCAAATTTCATGTTACTTTTGCATGATTAAAATCAAGGGCAGCAGTGTGGGCTGCCACCAGAAGTATTCCCAGGGAAACCATACAGGAGAGACTAGGGCAGAGGGAATCCAGCAAAAGCTTCTTGTTCATGTGACTCCTGTTCCACTGCTGTAGCTCCAAGGCTGAAAATAGAAAAAGGGAAAAATGGCAACCATTCTCATGGTAAAAGGGTGGAGTGATACCACTTTTCCTGATAGCAGCCAGCAGGCTGTGGAGAGGGGAGAAACAATAGGAAGCTTTTCGTTTCCTGGGTGGAGTTTCACATTTGACACTGATAAGTGGGAGCCTGATAGGAAGGCATCGGGCTGGTAGAAAGGCAGCACCTTCCCTGGGAGCTGCTGGACTTCAGTCTGGGTGTTCCTGCAGGAAACTCCACCCCTCTCTTCTATCTCTGCCTGGTACGTTTTCTAAGCCTTGGTGTTGTCGTCTTGTTACTGCTGGCAAAATGTGGCATGTGTGGGAATATGCAAATGTGTTGTAATGTTCTGATATAATCTTAGCGCAGGAAAAGAGCAAATTCTGTACATAGGTATTGCAAAGTGAGCTCCAGTCTTGCAGCATAGTTTATTTAACAGAGCTGTTGACTCTGAAAAGAGGTTTACATGGATGTGGGGTATAGGATTAAGTTCTTGATTTTGTAAGCTTAAAAAATAACTCCTGCCAAGCCATGCTTTCATAAAACTAAATTCCTATATAGACAGTAGGAACTGTCTGAGTATAAAAATTTGATTGTTTAATGGCATGATTATAGAGGATTTCTGATGTGAATTCTCTCATTACTTGCAGTACATACTGTCACTGGAAGAATACTGGCTTTGCTATGAATAACTGAGGTGGACTTTATCTTCTCTTGTTTCTCTCAATGAAAAAATTCTAAATACTGCTTTGTCTTATGTTTGTTGTTTTTATTTTATTTTCAAGTTCAATGAGAACATGATCCTTGTGTGGGAGAGAGGAATGAACCTACTAAAATCCTTTCTTATGTGCAGAGTTAAGTATTGCACTCATGAGGGTAATGTTCCAGTGGAATTAGTCTTCTCATAACAATTTAGACTTTGGTAAAGAAGGTGGATGAGTAATTGCAGGGGTTTGATGGCTGAAAAGATTGATTAATAATTAATTTAGAAACAAGGAGCCCTTTCCTCTGTGTCCCAGCATTCAGCCGTTCAAAAGATCATCAGATTCCCACATGTAGTTTAGCATTTGAGTACTATGGACATGTTTGTTTTGATGTCTTTCCCTGAACTGCAAATGTTATTTTCTCTTTGCTTTTGCTTACTGGTTACTTAGAGGTACAAATGTCAAACTTGGTTTGAATGTTTTGATGAGGTTACAGCACTTTGAAAGAGCCAAATGTTCCCATTATTTTGGTGTGAGTGTTACGGTTAGGTGCTTCATAACCTTTTTGAATTGCACTGGTATACTAGGTGCTTCATGGGTAAAGGTATTCCAGTTTTTCAGTGTTCGTGTGCTCTTGTCATACAGGTTCATTTGCTTTTCCTCAATAGACGGTCAGTCAAGGCCTTATATTTCTACAGGTTTCACCCAGGTGAGCTGGGTGGCTAACGGGAAACTCCAGGTCAGTGATGCCTTTTTGCCTTTAAGATGGGATAGTGATGAAAGTGGAGAATGCTGCAGACCGCAGCATGACCCTGAAGGGATGACTCAAAACTGGCCCTTTGAATTCAGTTAAATTAGCATAAATAATCTCTATTTGAGGAGTTTTTCAGCTGCAGTAGGCCAAAGACAGGGGGTCAATCCAAACCATTCATAAAAGACATGGAATCTTCAGCAAGCTTTTGAAAACCATTAGGATGTAAATTGATACCCTCCAAATCCTCCTGACTGGGGTGGATCTTTGATACAAGGTAGGCTTTGTAGCTCTGATCCTAGAAGAGGTAATAAACTGGGTTTTGCCTTTTTATTAATTAGAACTATCTGCAGTCCTGGACATTTTTGGTACTGAATCTTGAATGTTTAGTACACAGTGAATATACATCAAGGCATTTTTTTGCTGGCAGTGTACAAAAAAGCCACTCTCCAACCTTTCTTTAATTTTCATAAACGTGAAAGATGAATGAAAATGTGTAATAATTTTAACTTGAGCTGTCACTGTCATTCATAATTTAAACTTGAAATGCTTCACATTTTCAGTTCAATGATCCCCTTAGTCATTAAATCCTGAATTATGGCTAGGCTATAGTCTTCTGATCAGGCTTCTCTAAAAAGGAGATGGCTGTTAAATATTTGGCACCGAGATGTAGTTACAACCTTCTGGTGTTGATGTTTGTGACATTGCATTTTGTCAGATACATAGGGTGCAGCAGCTGAACCTTGCACTTTTCAAGGCCTGAGTCTGTGAAGAGTTGTCTAAATTTTCCAGCTTGCAGATAGCAATACACTTTGGCCTTCTTTAACCGTGAACTTTAATTTACCTCAGTCAGAAGTTAAGATTTAGTTGCACTGCTGTATAAGTTCTTTATAGAGTTTATCATGTGGTGCAGAGTTACCATGAGCAGGGGTTTTAGAGTGGAAAAAGAGATTGTGCAGGGCTGTTTTGCAAGGGTAGCATTGTAGTTAGACTCCAGTTAGTTTTGTAAAACGCAGTTGTTTGACTTTTGTAATAAAACAACCATTTGCCTTGGCACAAAATGTGGAAGGGGAAGGCTTTTTTTTTGTCATTAATTTGTGTTTAAAAGATTGGAGGTGGAAAATGTGGGGATGATGAAGAAATGTTAGCTGCAGGGAAGGATGTGCAATTTTATTTATAAAAGCTAGACCTTCTTGAATGCTTGTTTTACTCCAGTACAACCTCCATGGGTAAATGTCATTTGCAGGACTGAGTAGGTGTTCACCTGCTGGGTTGTAGAGAGAGGAGGACAGGAAAGCAGTTTGTTCTTCAGAAGGGCTGGGAAGAAGTGGATGATTTCATGGCTTCAACCAGATAAAACTTGCTCTGGTGGCATTATGGACGGTGGAATTTGACAAGAAGTGGGAAGGGAGAAGGATATGTGTGACTAGGGTGATAGTTTGCATCGTGGAAGGAAGAGGCAGTCTGGAATTTGTAGTCTGACATTTTTGAACGTGTGAAGTAAGCCAAAGGAAGCTAGTGGGTGTTGGGACATGACTGATTTGCTCCAGTTTGTGGAGTAGGTGTGGACAGAAGGACAGCAAAAAATCACTGGGCTCTGTTTTAACCTAAGAGGCAAAAAATTGTGCAACTGCACTGGTCAGAAGGAAATGCCGCAAGGCATCCTGGCCTGCTCTAAGACCTGGCACTTGTGAGCTGAACACAGCTGGGTGGCCAGGCTCAAGTCCAGAGCTGCTTCACTCTGAATTCCTACCATTGAAAACCTCCTAATGCAGAGAAGGCCCTAAACTGAAGTAGTTGCAGTTACATTTGCTTTTCCTGTGGCATCACTGCAGTACCCCTGGACGGATGAGACAGGGGTCTGAGATGACCTGTGTTTCCTCCAGACTTTAGTTTTTCCTACTTGTAGACTTGTCTGCAGAGAGATTTGTGGGTTGGGCAATGGTGCTGTAAGGGGATTCCATGGCAGAGTGGGTGGATCTGACTGTTGAAACTTGCCCCAAGGAGCAGGGCTCAGCAGGACGGCTTGCCTTGTACACTTGGTCCAGAGCCTGTAAAGCAGGAGTTAACATACACTAAGTATGTGACTAGGCAATGCATGTGCATTAAACTTTGGTAACTTTTGTAACAGTTTACCTCCTGCTATGTATTTCACAGCTGAACAGGTGAGAAGTGAAATCTGTTTTTTTCTGGGGTTTTTTTTGAAGCTGAACTGGAAATAGCCCCTATAGGTTTTCAGGCTTGGTCACAAGAGCGTTACTTGTCATGTGGTGTCACGTCAACTGAGAAGTCCTCAGACAGTGAGCCTGCTTTGATTTCCTGACACTTGCCTTTCTTCTAGTCTTGTCACAAGTCTTTCATAATTCAGACTGATTTCTCTTGTATGTTTGGGTTATGGGAGGTAGCAAAGGCTGTGAAACATGACTATCCATGAAAAATAACACCCTGTAATATTCTTTGAGCTTTTCTAATGGGGTCATTTTTCACAATGTACATTTGCATTAATAGCAGTTGGCTCCTAGTTAATAAATACAGTGCCTTGTGAAAATAATGGGTTATTAGGATTGGATGGGTTCGCATAGTGCTCTTAGTGCTGCAGCTTTCACTAGCTAGCTGTGCCTTTGCTTGTGTGCACAGCAGAGTTGTTTACATGTTAGGAATATGCTAGAGGCAAGGAGAAAGGAACAGCTTTAATGTGATGCAGCTTAGATGCTCTGTGGGGGAGGCCTCAGAATTGTTCATAACAGGATCAAATGTCGATCAATGTTTCAGGAAGAATAAAGCTACTGTTTATGAGAAAATTGAAGAATAGTATATTACGTGCTTTCCACTTGTCTTAAAGCCATCTATTTTTGATCCTGTCTAGGAAAATGTCCCTCTCCTGTGGTTCTTTTGAACCCTGTAGAGTATTAGTGGTGCCTAGTAGAAGCATCTATAGGGACTGCTCCTGTTTGGCTCCGGCTACATCTCTGGGCTGCCTTGGGTAAGGAAACAAGTAAAATGCTCCCTTCTTTCAGCTCTTCCGTGAAAAGCCTGGTGATCGTGTTGTTGAGGGTGCTGCTGGAATATTGTGGCTACTGTTAGATTTGTTTTAAAGGCAGATCTGGGGATTTACTGGCTCCATGCTGTAAGAAAAGTTAGTCTGACATCAAGCCATGAACATGAGAAAATGGCTTCTTCCCTATTGCAAGATAAAAATCATGGAAGGAGAGGGCAAAGACAGAGGAAACGACTAGAGAGGACTGGAGAAAAACACAGCAGAAAACCTCCTCCTCTCCCTCCAAAGCTATTTTTCGTCAGTGACAGAGAACTGTGGGATGAGCAAAGCTGATCTGTATCTGCAGCAGGCCATGGATCTGATCTGAAAATGTATCTCCAGGAAAAAACAGTGAGCACTTAGCTGTAGGGGAGGAAGCATCCGAAATCAAGGCACCCTCCTGCAGGTTCTGAACCTGCAATTCCTTTTCCAGGCTGCTGTGTTGTATCCAGGTGATGCTTGAAATCTTACAAGGGGCTGTCACGTTTTGTGTTGATTGTGCCCTGTGTGTCAGCTGTCAGGGCGGCAGGCTGTGTGCTGGGAAAGAGCAGCTGGGGGATGCAGCTTGTGAAGAAACAGTAGGGATGGGGAGGGGAGGAATGGAGAGGAGTCTTGGAAAGTTGTGTCAGAATAAGAGGCTTTTCAAAGTAAGGCTAGGTGCCTGTTGGAAATGGGAAAACAAACTTGGCAAATGCACAGTCATTAATTTATTTACCAGAATTCAAGCTTTTCTGATTGTGTGGTTTCTTGCATTCTTCTCAGAATGGTTTGGTGTTGAACCAGCATCCTGATGTGTTGTGTTGTCTGGGCCTGTCTCCCAGAGGAGATGTTTTGAACAGTTACTCCCGAGTAAATCCTGTGTGGTTCTGGAGTTAAGGGCTTGTCTTCACATGCCATTGAGAAATTATTCAAGTCTGCTGAAGGTGTGAATTTAAAGTTAACAGCCCTGCATCTCTGAGGCAGAATAATTGAGAGTCACTCTGACTCCAGAAAGAGCATCTGAAGAGGGTCTCGAGCAGTTTAATCAATCAGTTTCTTAATTTGTATGGTTTTTGTCTCTTAAGAAAAAATCCAAAGTGCCTTAGGCAGACAAAGCCTCAAAGTGGATTATGTTTTATAGAAAGACTGTTCTTAAGGATTTGGGAGGGCTTATGTGGATGCAGATGTGTTACTAGTCAGGAATAGCACTTGTATTTTAAAGTAACTCCGTACTTTCATCTGAATTTAATTTTCAAGCAACTTCTTCAGACTCTGCTAACCTTAAGCAGAAATTGTGAGAGGAATGTGAACCAACTTCAGCAATAAACCTTTGAAACACTCTTATGGCATCTTAAATGTCATTAACTGTATGATGCCTGAGAGTTTGAGTAGAAAGTTTTAGTTTGCATATTTAATCTTTTATAGTGAATGAAATGCACTTAGGTGGGTAAAGCTGCTGTTTTCTTGTGAGATTTTCTAAGCTGATGGGGAGGAGGAGAAGGAAGTTAAAGAGGAGTACAAGCCCTCCCAGCACATCTTGGACTTCCAGCCCAAACTGAGATTCTTCCCATCCCATAAAAAGCTTTTTAGATATGTGTATGAAGCGGAGAACTGTGGCAAAATCTGGGTAGGAGGAAAAGGCTGAATGTTTTAGTATCTGAGGCTTTTGGCAACCTGCATGGTTATGTTTACCCCAGTCCTGAGAGAACAGGACAGAGGAATCCAGCACAGGGAGTGTACACCTCAGACTGAACTGTCTGTGCAGACTGGTGGTTTTGAATATTAGCTGCCTAATTTTGGGGGAGTTTGTTGCAGAAGGTATAGGTAGTGCTCTCCATTTTACTCTTTAAAGTACTGCTATGGTCTTTTTCCCACTCTTTCATTTTCCTTTCCATTTTGCTGTTTTCATAAGAAGAGCAATGGCTGAACTACTGTATGTATTTTTCCTTAGTCGTTTTTGGTTGTGCAAATTAAATTGCAGTGCCTGATGGACAGCAAGAACCCAAGTTATTTCCTTTTCCGCTACTGAATTTAGACTATTGCTTGAATATCATAAGGAATTTCCATTCCAACTAAATGCATGCAACTATATGCTTCAGGAGCCATGTGGGAAAGTCCATCATGTTGAACTGCAGGATTGCACCTGTAGACTGCTACCACTATCCTTCTAAGATACTTAACAGATCATTGTGTATGAATAATTAGCATATTTATTTATTTAAAGTTGTGCAACTCTTGTGGCAATTATAAAACCAAATGTTGTGGTTTTCTTGCTGAATGCATTAAGTTTTATTGCCCGTTGGAAGACTTGGTCCTAGTGGCTAAGGACTGATTCTGTACTGAAGTTTGAGTGTGTGTGCAAATCCAGGTAGAGCATAGATGCTTCCACCTCGGGCAGATAAGGAATGTTGTATCTGCACTCAGAGTGCATGTGCTTTGCACTGCGTTTTTTCTGTGCTGAGACTGCCGAGGAGCACTGCAGTTGCTGTGGCAGTGCCGCACTGGGATAGATCTGAGGTCAGTGCATTTTGCCTTGCTCATCAAACAAGCAGCAGATGGCTGGTACTATACAGAAGCTATTAACCTGGGTGAGGGTCAGGCTGATGAGAAGGAGCCTGAATGTGTTTGTTGTCCAGTCTGGTTGACTCACTAAATTAGTCACTTGATAAATGTCTTACCTTTACAGTCAAGGAATAGGAAAAATTAATATAGACCTTTTTTAAAATGCTTTTTGGAGTTATCCAAAATGGCTAATCAGCAAACATACAGGTTTGTTTCCCTCTATGCACTCTGTTTTGTTTTGTTGTTTTCGAGGTGCTGAAAATCCTGTTGGCATTATGGGAAGGTGTTCAGTGCCTTGGAAATTCAGCCCATTTGCAGGTCAGATCTTGTTTCAGCTCTTCAGCTGAAACAGCTGCCGTGGACTTTAGTATCACAAAACTGGAAGTTGGTGGTTGCCATGGGACCATCGAGTGTGACCCAGTTATGTAGAGGATGGACAAACAGAGAGCAGCCCCAAAGAAATTATACTTAATGCTTCAAAAGAGCACATTTGTCATCATAGAGAACTTGATGTAGGAAGAAAATGTCAATAGAAAACAGAGATCTCTAAATAGCCCAAAAGCTGAAATTCTGGTTTGAAGAAAAAAGACAGCAACTACACTAACAGCCCTCTGCTTCAGGACACATTAGGAATTTCAAAGCAAAATACAGTAATTAAGGGGACAATGGATACATGAGAATTAGCACACATTAGAAGTTAGGAAGTAAGTTAGAGAATTAACTCTGCATATTTTCTACAGCTGAACTGTGTTAGGAAACAAATAATTCCAGTTACTAGATGGAGATAATAAAGTACCTCAGGCAAGAAAAGTAGAAATATTTGTTAATACTGTTCTGTATTTGGTAAGGTGCAGAATGTGATACCATCAATGCTATTCCAACAGAGAATTAAGTCCATCTTAATAAAGATTTATTACATTCTAGGGATAGACATATGTAAATCAGCAACTTCATTGTTTTAAAGAACTTGCTGAAATTTCTGCACGCCTGCAGACAGTTTTTAGTAACTGTTGGTATTGAGGGTCTTAAAATTAACTATGCTGGAGTAGACAAGGGAAGGGTGGGTGACTGATTTAACCATATTTCAGCTAGCTTGACATTAATCCTCATCAAAATACTGGAAAAGTTAATGCAATATTCAGTTGATAAAACATTAGACAGACTTATATCAGTCTGTATCACTTCAAGGGAAATATGTCTAGCGAGTGGGGTGACATGCTGGAAACTTAAGTTTTACTTGAAAGCGTGATCTGCATGAAATGTACTAAGGCTATGTCTTCAAAAGGCACCTGATGCAGGGGCAGGGAGACAGTCCAACCCTTACGGTCCTCTACTACTCCCTAGCTCCTTCCAAGAGCTACGTGTAGTTCCCTTTCTCAGCAACAGCAGAGGTAGGTAGTTAGGACTTAGACATACCCCTTTGGGACTCCTGTCCTGACATGTTAGTGCTGCGTGGTATTGCAAAAGTAAATGAATTAAGAACTGAGTAACTGGTGATGTTTAAAAGTTAGTCATTGGTGGGGAATCATTATCAACTGGGAATGCTTCTAGAAATCTGTTTTAAAGATTGAGGTGAGGCCGGATTCCATTGAACCTTTTCATCAAGAACCTGGAGACAAGGACAGGATCTGTACTGATTCAGTTGGCAGGCCCTATCATGCTGGGTAGCGTGGTAAGTGAAGACGGGGCAGCTTGCACAGAGTAGTCTGGGTGTCCTGGTGAGCTGTGTCAATCAAAAGTGCTTTTTAATGTAGTCTGATGCAAGATCATGGGGTCTACGGTGTTATACTTCAGTGTGGTGACAAAATAGGAGCGTAGGGAGAAGACTACTTAGGGGGTACAGTGAGTAAACAACTGGATATGACTGCCTTCTTGCAGAGCAGCAAAGGTGTACATGTTTGGGTGTATAAGTAGGAGGAGCAATGGGCAAAAGAAGGTGAATTGTGTATCGTTCTGGGGTCGTGAGCAGCCTGTTGAAAATGGGAGTGAGTTCAGAAAAAGAGTCAGAGGAGATATCTGAAAGATGGGTGGTGTTCAGGTACCACAGGGAGAGCCTGAAAAGGTCATTCTGTTGCTGGATCTATTGTTTCTTGGTAAATAAGTGGGGTGACTTGATAACTGGTGGCAAGCACCTTCTGAGGGAGAGCATGCTGGAGGCTAAAAGGCTGACAGAAACGGGCATAACAGAACTGATGGCTGGGAGCTGAAATCCGGCAGTTGGAAATAAGACATGCATTTGTAATGGTGAGAGAGCATAAGCGCTGGAACAAATAAATGACAAAGGAAAGTGGTGGATTCTATCAGTATTCCTAGGGCTGAAAGCTTTTCTGGAATTGTTGTTAGCCAGACAAAGGTTTAGCTTACAGTTAGGTGTAGTCCTCTGGGCTAAATCCAGGAATAATTGAGTTTTGTGGTCTGTGGTGTGCCACTGGCTCAGTAATTCATAGATGGGACTATACAAACCTTCAAAATGAAGTGTACCTCCTATGCTGAATAACTGAGCACCAGCTGGCCTCTGATAGAAAGTATATATATTGTGTCTGTGTGTATACACATATATACATGTGAGGCATACATGTGGATGGTGCCTCTTGTCCTGAGATAACATCCTTTGTTACATATTTCAAGAGCAACACAAGAAATTGGAGTTCACAAGTGGTTGCCAAGAGTTTCCTAACCATGTATATGGTTCCTCATGGACTTAAACTGGGAAACATGGGTGCATTTCCACTCTGCTTATGCTAGGAAGTAATTCCTCTCTGCAGGGTAGATTAGCTTTGTGTGTAGCACTGTCTGAACTCTCCTCTCCTCTCTCTGGAACAGATCTTTCTTGCATATAACCAGTTCTGGAATCTTTGTGTGGCTCTTCTCTTGCAAAGCAGTAGCTCTGGAGGAACAGATTTTTCTGTTCCTCTTCTTGAAGGTGCATCTGAAGAAGTGAGAAGGAAAAGTAGAATGGAATGAAGTGCAGTAGGAGGCTCACAAGCAGTGAGTGTATAAGCAATATTTTTGAGGTTTTCTTGGTGTTTTGTTTTGGTTTTTTCCTTTTCATAGTGGACGGTTAACCTCTGGAACTTGCTACTGCATGATAGAACTATGGGTAAGAATTAATATGATTCTAGGAAGGATTAGGCACCTTGGGGTATGAAATTATTTTGTTTCATACAAATCTGCAATGAGGTCTAACACAGTGGGCAGATTATTTTATAATTGTTTACTAGGAAACTTCTTTTGCTATAGCATCTATTTCTAGCTACTTTCAACAACAGGAACTGGTGATTCAGAGGTCTGTTTCTAAATTTAATATGAGAAGGAGCATAGAAGAACACTGAAGGTGTGTGTCCAAAGAGGAGGTGGTGATTGCACACACATGCAATGTGTCTTTCAGTGTGCCTCTGATTGCAGGGCAAACATGTTGATCTACAAACAGGATATATACATGGATCAGAGTAACAAACTGGTTTTGATCATTCAGCTTTTCAGTAGTCACACTTGTACAGTGTTCCTCCTTTGTATTTAAAGTAATTGCGCTACAGAGAAAATGCATGGCCTTTATTTGAGGATTGATGTCTTCAGAAATGGAGAGAGGAATGTAATGGAGCAAGGAGATTTAAGATGTGGAAGGAAGAAGGCCTAGCTGGTTTTTGTCAAGCAAAAATCTCTAATTTCCTTTCCTACCTCCCTCCTAACATTTGTTTTGGAGAAAGCTTCACTCTGATCTTAAATTTCAATCTTTATTTTCCTTTTTTCCCTTTCCTTTTCTCCCAAGGTCACATGCAGATGCACACAGGCACCCCTGCAACTTCATTTGTGTCCAACAGTTGTATTGGTGGATGCTAATGGACAGAAATCGCTGATGGGGAGGTATAGGTACAGGCATAATGACTGAGGGTTGACGGTTGTTTTACTGCTTCATCCCTTTTGTGGTCTCCAGGCACTGGGAGTAGCTGCTTGGCTTTGTTGGCAGTGTCTACCTCTGCATACTCCCAAGATATCATTTGAAGAGCAGAGAGCTCTCTGTGTTTGTCACTGTGTCCACACAGAAACACATCTACAGGCTCAGAGAAAAAAATCTCAGCTCCTGGATGTATCTTGGGACCCATGTCGTTGCACCGTCCAAGAGTTTTGGTGGAAAGGAATCTGCAGAATTGCAAAGAGAGGGAGAGAAGTCTTAAAACAGGAGCATCAGAAGAATGGTAATGCAATAAAAGTTTTTAAACTTGAGCAAATGCAAAAGATCAAGCATTTTAACATCTCTGTCCTTGTAAGTGGGAATGGTTATTTTGTGGTCATACCATTTGTGGTTCAAAGATGGGATCAGTGAGTGGACTACCATTAAAGCTCTGTGCAAGGATAAAAGTAACAGCTCAGACCTACCACCCTGGGCTGCCTGTCTAGCTTAATATAACACTGATCTGGCAAAGCATCAAGTAGGGATGCTGGACCTTTGAACAGAGGACATCAAACTACTGGAGCAAGTCCAGAGGAGGGCCACGAGGATGGTGAAGGGCCTAGAAGGGATGGGCTATGAGGAGCAGCTGAGGTCACTTGGATTATTCAGCCTAGAGAAGAGGAGGCTGAGGGGTGACCTCATTGCAGTCTATGGCTTCCTTACGAGGGGAAGAGAAGGGACTGGTACCAATCTCTTCATTCCTGTGACCAATGATAAGACTCAGGGTAACAGTAGGAAGCTGAATCAGGGGAGGTTTAGGTTAGATATCAGGAAAAGGTTTTTTACCCAGAGGGTGGTTGAGCACTGAAACAGGCTCCCCAGGGCAGTGGTCACAGCACCAAGCCTGGCTGAGTTCAAGAAACGTTGGACAATACTCTTGGGTACATGGTGTGACTTCTGGGGATCCCTGCAAAGGTACAGGAGTTAGACTCAATGATCCTGGAGGGTACCTTCCAACTCAGCATGTTCTATGATTCTGTGAGAGGAAAATACAATGTTAAAATCATAGATGCTATGAAGTAGCTCTCAAGAACTGCATCAAGGAGCACAGTTAAGTGTGATATTTTGTGGCTCTTGTACAAATGCTATATTTTTCCCTGTGTGCAATCATTCTGACACAAGTAAAATTCATTGTTGTAGAAGAAGCTAAATATTTTGGAATGCTGAGTCTGAAACACAGATGATGTACTGCGCCAAAAGACTCCCGTGGGATTTTTTTACGAGATGGATTTTATTTGTTAAATGACTGTTCAGTAGTTCTTCAGTACATGCTATTGTGTTGCTTGCGTGATGTCTTACAGTGCCACTGGTCTGATCTGGACTGTGATGACTGAATAAATTGCATCTTTTGCTAACTGTGGAAAGATGGCCTGATCCGTAAGACACATTTGTGTGTGTGTGTTTTGTAATGTACTTGTAAATCATAAATTAAAGATGTTCAGCTAATGTGAAATACGAGCTGTATTCATAGCTCTGGGTGTCCTTGTCTGCCCACAGGAGTTCCAACAGTCAGAGAGGATCATAGAGGAAACTGAAGCTGCTTTTGTACTTTGTTTGAGGGGAGGAAAGTAATGAAATAAGTTATGTAGTCAAAGACATCTTGAAAATAGAAGCTTTTAAGTGGTCTTTGGGCTTTTACCAAGGAACATGCTGCTGGCATTCTGGTTTTGTGCATTAGAGGAAAGAAAACACTAGAAATCCCTTGGCTTTCATCTATAGAGAAGTAACTGCACCTTACTGCTGTGCTTTGGCTGTATTGGGTTTTGGCATAGTTGTGGTAATGTATAGTTCTATATCCTGTGGGCTTTCGGTGACTTAAATTACTAAGAAGAAATAGTTTGTCCTGTGGTGATTGGTGAGATGATGAAAAAAGCTGTATGAGGAAAGCTGATGGTGAAAGCTGTCAGGAGAACCTTGTCTAGGGGTTGGAGGATCTGACCTGCTGTCTCAGCAGGACTGAAGAAGACTGTAGTAGCTGACTGTGATGACATATCCTGTTTGATTGTTCCTTGCTTACCTTTGCCTCGGGCTATAGAGGTGTAGAGCTCCTAATTAAAAAGCTTAAATGCAAGTCTAACCTGGAAAGTTTTAATATTTCATGTTAATCTGTGTATGCTTTTGCTCATTGCTAACAAATTCCTTTTGAATCTGTGTTACTGGAGGGGGGTAGAAGGATCTTTATTCAGATCTTCTGTTCGAATTGCAGCTATTCACAAACACCAGCTCAGAAGCAAGAAATCATTTTATGTGACTGGATAATTTCAAGTGTGCCATCATCACACAATTTTATTTTTTTGTTGCTGAAGGCAGTAAAGATTCCCAAATAAATGAGTCACAATAGCATTATTGCTCTTATATAAATAATTTGAGATCTTGTAGTCTGAGCCTGATGGCTTTTACCTTCATGAGTATTTTAATTTTTGGTGCGGTGTTTTGTTTTTATTTTAAAGCCACTTCATGATTACTTGTTTGTTTCTTGTACGTAGACAGCCAGTTATATCTTCCCCCTTTAGGGGTGGAAGTAAAGCTTTATTACAATTTACTTCTCTTAATTTAACAAAGCAAGTATCAGTGAATATGGTCAGCTTCAGCAAGTAAGTCTGTGCGGAACACTAAGAAGCATTATCCCCAGATTAACTGTATGTGGAAATCTCAGCTACACTCCCTGAGGAAGGGTTCCAGTAACTGGAGAGAAATAGTTTTATTTGTGAATTGTACGCCCACATGGAAGTAGCAAAATTTTCTGCTGATTTATATCCTTCGATGATATCTTTGTTAAATCACTTTTTGGAATAGTCACATATTAAGGAATAATTCCAACACACTGCTAATAGTTGCAAACTTTTTTAGGATGTCTTCACTTTGTGATGTTTCCTGTGGTCAAAGTGTTGCTAATGTAGAAGATAAAAGGAGATTTATTCCTATTTCTAGCCCACAGCATAGAGTTAAAGGTTCTTCCCTTTATAACTGGCTATAAACTTTGCCTTCCTCAAACACTCTGCTGTGTTATACAGTATGAAATCTGTTGCAATTCAACTGAATTTTTGGGCTGTAATCTTTTTGAGACAGGATTTACACAATGCATAATGCAGTAAGGCTTTGGTATGGAGTAGGAAATTGAAACTTTTATGCAATATAAATACCAAATGCTAACAGAGTCTAGCTCTTTGTCCAAAAATCACCTTTTTGTGTGTTTGAATATGAAGGAACTCTGACCATGACCCAAGAGATGAGCATTGCACAAGGAGCACAGAACATACAATGCAAGTATTGTGAAAGGTAGTGGTGTCTGATGCATGGCGTGATGAGACAGAGGGAAGGGGGCCTCTAATCGGTCAGGAGCGGGATTGCCATAATGATGTCATATAAAGAATGTTTTAAGCCAACAGTAGCTCTGCCACTTGTAACAGCAAGCAGCACAATAAGCCATTAGCCCCATTTTGAGACAAGGCTGCAACTTTCCAAGGCTAAAGAATGATGTCTGTCTGACTGCCAGTGAGCTGTTGTACTGGCTCTTCCCTTTTTCAGCTTCAAACCCAAAATAACAGCCATCTCATGCTTGCTTACGTGTGGTGAGCAAGGATCCAACTTCAGAATTTCTGCAAAGGCCTGTGATCCAAGGTTGCTCCAGTGTGAACATGAACATGGCTGTGTCCCTGTGCAAGAACTTACAGCTGTAGCACATCACCTGCCTTCTTCAAGTCACTGTTTTGAGTTTGTCCTGCAAGGTCGATTGGTGCTCTGTGTGGATGTCCCAAGCTTTGTGATGGGGGTAGAGAACCGTCCTTCACTTTGAAGCAAGTCTCTTCTGGGGAAACGGAAACCAGTGAAGGCTTAAAAGAATAATTAAATTAGGTTTTGTTAAACCAAAGTCACTTGGTGGTTTTATATCTAAGAGAAAGGGGTTTTATTGTTAGCCTTTGAGGAACTTGAAACAGAGATTAGAATTGTTTAGACTAAAAGGAAACAAAAAATATCATAGTGTCTTGGGCCTTGATAAAATTTTTTTTACTTAAAAAAATGTACTTGAGGCATATTTTGGCATGCAAAATTCTTGGTCAAAGACAGGCTCTTACAAAACCTTATAATAAATTAAGTAGATGGTTTTGTTCATGTTTTGGTCTGGCCGTGACAAATTCTGAACTCTTAACTGTCGGTTTATGGAAATGTAGTCATACATGTATTATTGCTGTACACCCACATGCACAGGCAGTAGTCCAAGTGTGCAGATAACAGGAATATATAAATAAAGTGATTGGCTAGTTGTCCTAACATTCTTGAGTAAATCCTTGTTAAAATAGTGCCAATCAAATTTATGAATAGATCTGGTGTATGAAAGATTACTCTCATTCAGCTATGACGTGATACAGGTCACTGTGTGGGCAATTTGTGGCCATTTTGTGTTTTTGTTTTGTGTTGAGTCAACAATTTGAAATGCAAACTGAGAGCTCAAGTAATCCCTGCTGTCCTCTGATAGCTGCAGGTTGCCTTCAGGCTGCCCTGTTCTGAGAGAGAACTCCAGAGGTCTGTGCCACCTGATCACTTGGGAGTCCAAGGAGGTTTCTGCATGCCTCTGGGACAGGAACACTGCGGTTGTCCTGTCTCCCACCACCACTGCACTGTAACTGGTGTTTTCTGGCTCTATTACAAGATAAAAGCAACATTTCCTCCATTGTTCCTGCTTCATGTATGTGAGTAGGTGATACCCTGTCCATCACACGTGCCTATAAAAATATTGTTGGAAATTATATTAAGGAACAATTTGCCTTGGGACAAGTCCTTAGACTCCACCATGTTCTGCACAGGACACCAGGGCAGCGAGGGGGGCTGAATTGCACCTCTTTCTGAAAACCTTGTGTTATGCTTGGTGGGGGGCACAATGAGAGCCAGGACTCTGAAAGCAGTGGTGATATGGTTGCAGGAGCTCAGACATTGTTTTTCCTGTTTTTTTTTAAATGTTGGTGTGCTGGTGGAAGGGCTAGAAGGTGATTTAGAAGGAAAGAACCCTTCTTCTCTAAAGTCAGAATGATGCTAGTGCTGTGTCCTGCATTTGCCTTGCTGGTGTTACCCACGCTTGCACAGAACCTCCTGGGGACCTGTCTGGGACCTGCTGAAGGGTGTGAAGATTACCTGGCTCGGCTGTGTATTGAAACAATGGCAACAACAAAACCTGACTATCTTGTTTTCCTCCAGTTAGAGAACAACTCTTTTATTTCTGTAGCAGCTGGGCAGTGGCTATTGCGCTGCTTTAAGTGATGAGTAACTTGCCAAAACAAGTTCAAATGGTGAGCACCTGGGGTAAAGGGGATAAGAACAGCTGCCTCTGGACCGATTGCCCCATTTGGCCATCCAAGCAGATAACACACTGGCTGGAAAAGTCAGACAGTGACATGGTACATGACTGCAGCTGTGAAGGTGGCTGCCAAAAACATTATTGCAAGAGTGTGGGGAAGGCTGTAGTAATCATGGCAAGTGGTAGGTGCTGGAACAGGAGTGCTATCTGTCCATAGATGAGATTGAATGAAATGTCATATTTTTATTTTGTTTATTTGAGTTGAAGTATGTACTTGGAAAGCTTCATTGTCTGTTTTACTGGAAAGATAGGTTTCAAGACCTGTTGCATTTGGTGCCTTATTTTTGAGATAGAAGCATCCTCTAGCCAGTGGGAGGGAGTATGGCTGAGTATATAGGAATGCTGTAACTGTAGTAGTGCATTAAAATGTTGAGTTTTATTGTACTTTTAATCATACTGCTATCCCACATTTTCTCTTTTTCTGGAAGCCTGATCGGTCTTAGTTTTTTTGCTTTGAAATTTACAGCCACAAACATGCCTGTCATTGCCTAACAAATAATCACTTCTAGATTGTAAGCCTCCAGGGGCAAGGGTTGGCTGCCTGGTCCCTGCTGGAGAGCAGAGGTTATGATTCCAGCTGGAGCATTTGGGTCAAATCATGATATAAATTTAGCAATAGTAAATATTTAAATTGGAAACTGTATGGATCTGTTGGTGCTGGTGAATAGCAGCAAGCAACACAGCTGAGCCTTACTGAATGTTTTTGCAGAGCTGGAAGCTTACTTGTTAAAGCAGGAGTGCTGCAGGCTTGGGGAAGACAGCAAGTCTGTTGGAACGTTCTTTCTGTTCTTAAGGCAACATTTTGAATGGGGTTTTGAGAAGATCATAAAAAGGAAGGGGGTGATCTGAACTCATCAGCAAAATTTCAAAACAACAGCCTCCAAAACATGTGTTGTAGTGTAATTCCTTTTTATGCTTTAGTACAGAGATTGAAGTACACACCCTGAACCAAACAATTATGGGACTAGATGGACTAAGTAAATAGCTTACCTCTTACAGAAAGCAGCTTAAGTTTAGAAGAAGAAAAAGAAATATAGTAAACTTAAATAAATCCCTTTGAGGGTAAATGCTTCAGCTGCAGGCATTTTTCCTGGCATGAAACAACTGGAGATTCAGCTTGGCAGAAATGCTATAACATTAATAAGTCATCCTTCATCTGTTGATCAGAGTTTTACTTGAGAAGTCATCGCTGTTACCCATCTAGCAGGATGTCCGAAGCATAGAAGATCTCTTTGCTTGATAAAGAGCAGGTAGGGTTGGGAGCAGGCTGGCTGCTGGTGGTGTCTGCCCAGGGCAGGGGACAGGATGGTGGGAAGGGTGTTGGAGGCTGCTTAGCAGTTACCTCAAGTAGTTTCTGTGACGTGGCTTTACAGCTAGTCCTTGGCTTGAGTGAGGAAATCTCCCCTTCTCCCTGGGGAGAGAAGAAGCTGCGTGACATTTAAGTAGGAACATACTTTGACTATTGTCCCATAAAGAGTTGGAGAGATTGTGTATTTGAAAAATGAGGGTGCCGCCTATTTATTGAGCTGTAAATTTGTCCTTTTTTTTTTTTTTTTAAATGAAGGCAGGTCTGTGCTGGCATAGTGGGTAAAGGGAAAGGTGGAATTAAGTGTGCTTTTTCATATCCTGATTCTCAGCTGCACTTGATGCACCTTCCTACTTCTCTCACCACAGAAAAGATCTTGACAAAAATAGAGGAACTCTACAAGTAGGAGGCTGGTGTTTACGTGTGTCACTGGGTGCTTTTTGGTGTTCTTGCGTGTGTGTTTAATTTGCTTTTGTTGTTTTAATTTTTTTAATTTAAGTGTGACCTTTCCTAGATTGATTTTAGCTAATGGAGATAATGGAAGTGTCACTGCAGGTAATGGAAAATACAGTAGCTGATATGTGTGCAAATCTTATATATGAAACTTCAGTTTAATGTGTAACCCAGTGAGAGTCACTGTGTTTGCTGTTCTGTCTGAAGAGATGAACCAGCTCAGCTAGGGAACAATGGAGCCTGTTCATTAGCTAAAGGAACTTTTTGTCTGCTTTTGGCTCTAGATCTCCATGAGGATGCTGTAAACATTCCAGTGCAAGGTTGCTAACATGTCTATTAAAAAAAAAAAGGGAAAGTATTAATTGAAAATAACTTACTTTAGTTATTCAGTAAAACTGTTTCCATTCTGATGCGAATACAGTTTAGAAATTAAGTAAACCTAGACTTTAGTACCATCAGCTGGGGTAGAGAGGTCATTTTGCCCTTAAGAGGGGCTGTTAAAGTGTACAGCAATGTGAACTTCAGTGACACATTTCTTTTTTCTTTGGTAGGCACTCCTTCCTATTCTTCGGGTGTGTTTAGGGTGTGTAGTTGGAGGTACTAATATGTCCTATAATAAGATTTGTATCTTTACATTCTGTGGCTTAAAATTGCCAAATTAGCAGCTCTATGCCAAGTTCAATTTCTTACCGCTTTTGAAGTTGCCCCAGTTGCAAGTGAATCCAGAACAAGATGAGACAGAGACTGGCAGCGTGTGTGGCTGTGGATCAGAAAGGAATATTTTTCAGAGGAATTGCATGACTCGCTGAATGCCATCTCTACCCGAGATCAAGCTATTTCATATAACAAACTTCGTAGCCATGTGGGTTTAGTTATGTAAAAGCAAATTTAAAGAACATCTAAGGGTCTAAACCATTTTTAACTCTTCTGTTTTTCAGATTTCTAAACTATAAAGGAAATATAAATATGTTATTATTTTTTTCCTTTTTCTGTTCCAATCCTTTTAATTACTTAAAAAAAAATGTATTGCTGGGGGTTATTTAGTGATAAAAAGCAACCCCTAGAGAGCAGAGTTACCAGATGTGCTTTTATTTTGGTGTAGCTTGCTTTTGCATCTTGATAAATTCCCAGAGTGCTCTGGTCAGTAGAAGCGCCAGATGTTTACTGTGAGTTCCTGTACTTCTGATAGCGGTTGTGAAAACACTGCAGAAACATCCCTGGCTAAAAGATGGGGGAGCAGCAGATTTTGAAATGGCAAAGGGATTAAATGTATAACACTTGAGCGCAAGCAGCTGTTAGAGTTTATTGGATGATGTAACTTCTAATTGCATTGCACATCCATGTCAGCACAGGTTAAATCAACTTTCAGTTGTGTCTGTACTTGAGGTGTTTAGTGTTAAACTGGGGGTCTTACACACACAGGTTAGGCTGTCATTTCAAGATTACCAGTTTGGGTATGTGTCAGGAATTCTGTGAAATGAGATACAAAGTGTCTGCTTACAGTTTTCACTCTAGCCTGGCTAGGTAAAACAGAAAAAGCGGTTGGGAAACTGATCGCTCGGCCTTAGCGCCACCACTTCGATCGCTGGCGACGTGCTGCCTCGGCAAAAAGAAGGGTCAGTCAGTATAGCATAAATAACCACGGCTGCAACAGCAATGCAAGGTTTGGAGGGCACGTGCCGGGGTACACTGAGGCGTGTTCTTTGCCTTCATCTGCAAGGTCCTTGTGACTCTGCTGTAGGATTTATGTTCAGGCAGTTGTGCGGTGCAAGATTCAAAGAAGTGCCAGTTCAGTATTTACCCCTGCTGGGGTCTAGCCTCAACAGTAGTCTCTCTTTATTTCTTGCATGTTGCCTTGCTAGGTGGTTTGTTTTATAACTGTAAAATCACATGCATATAACTGACTCAAACTGTAACACGTCTAGTTATCTGTAATACTGAGCTCTTTACCAGCTAGAGACCCATGCAGAGGGATGCTTAAGGACCACTCTCCTCTCCACTCTTGTTCCCTCATCCCATCTCTTCTCTCACACTCTCTGTGGTCTCCGATGCTGCTAACCTGTGTGGAGTGGGGGCACAGCAGTGTTGCTGAACATTCAGCTTAGGATCTCTCTGAGCTTTCCAAGGTCAAAAATTGACAAGTAGTATTCTGAAAGATTCTGAGCGCCTGCACTGTGCTCTGAAGCCTTGAGTTAAATTGAATAAAAACTGAAGCTTGTACTTTTGGTTAAAGCATCCCTCTCATAAGAGCACGGCTCAGGAGTACTGCTCTAACCAAAGTGGGAATTAGCTCATTTTCCATACTCTGAACACAGAACTCACATGTGGAGAACACAGAGTTAATTGTGTTGATAATCTTTGGGTGCTTTGTGGAGCTAGTTAGAAGTAAACATGGGGCTCCTGTATTGAAACTCATCCTTAAAGAGACCTCTTGGGTCATTTACAGCAAGGCAAGAATGAGGTATAATTTGAGAGTTTATTGTTAGGGAAATTATGACCACTGCTTTTTAAATATCACATTGATTACAAAACCATCTGTGCAGGAGTGGTGTATAGCACTAGACCTTCAAAGAGCTGGTAAACAAGGAAGATTTCCATGTAAACACTTCAACAGCAGAATCCAAAAGTAGGTTAGAGTGTTATACAACCCACAGAAGCCCAGCTTGGAAGGGCAACATTTCTGAAGATTTAAAAAAAAAAAGAAAAAAGTTTTTTATATATTTAATTTTTGTAAATGGGTACTAATTTGACATTGATTATGTAAAGCAAGAATCTTATTTTTGTCTCCCAACTTGCTGAAGCCTAATATTTCTGTATGCAGCCTGAAAGAAATTAGATTTTGATAATTTTTTGTTTACCAAATTACTGTCAGGTTAATGTTGTTCATATAGATGATTCCTTAGTTGGGGAATTTTTTAACAGAGATTATATATTCCCTTTAAGGGAAAGTCCAAAATTACAGCTGTGCAATTTGGACAGTGGGATGGGGGAACTGGGCAGCTGGGTTAATTGTAGGGGGTTTTATTTAGTGGGGGTTTTTTTGTTTCTCAGATAATGAATGTATGAGTAGTGCTAATTAATCCTTCTTAACCATGTAAGTATGTTATCAAATAACAGCATCACATTTTTCCATGTATATTTATATAGTGAGATTTAATTATAATTAAAAGCTATTGTGGAACTCTTATTCTTTAGTTGGAATGTTTTTTTTCTATAGGAAATCTGCTTTCAGCTTTGTGTTCGTTGCTTTCTCCTCACTCAGTCACCATCCATTACACCCACAAAGCATCTTGTAGTACACCATCCCTAAAATACTACCTTCAGGGTGACATGCAATTAATTTTTAAAAAGTCAAATCATACAGATAAATATCCCATCCTGTAGAAATTTCCTTAGCCTGGAATATCAAATAGGCCAAACAAATAATAATTTGCTCAGTCAATGGGTTGCCAAAGAAAAATAAACCTACCCAGGTCTTGCAGATTGATTTGACAGTGACCAAATCTACCCGTTATAGATATTTAGGGAAGAAATAGTGAGTGGGAAAGCTTGTCATTCTAATGTGGTGGAAAAAATAATGGAAGTCTTTTTCATTCAGGACTCTTACGTTAAATCTGTTTCTGATTTTCCTGAAACAAAAGTACTAATCAGAAAGGATCTGATATCGTAAGCCACACTGTAGTCCTTGCATTCTGGTGTTAGTGAATGTTTTGCAATACCTCCTGTTGCTGAAGAAGTAGCAAAACATTTCATGTAGTAGAGAAACACTATAAAAATACTTATTTTAAAATACCTATGTTGTATTTTATTGTGGAGTATTTCAGGCAATACGGGCACTCAACGTGCAAATCTATGCTTAGCTGAATTTGGGGGTTTGATTTGCAGGATGCTTAAAAGAAGCTGTTGTACCTAAAACTGGTTTTGTAACTTGAGTCGAGTCAGGTAGAGCAAAGCACAATAATCCCCCCTAGAATAAAGCAGCAGAGTTAACTCCTCTTTTCCAAATGGGCTGCTGTTTCTCTACAGCTATCCAGATGCGGTGCCCCAGCCAACATACTGCAAGCCAGGCTAGGAGTAGTTGTAATATTCCCAGCTACAGTAGTAAGGACAATTTCCCTCTATGTTACTAGATCCCAAAGCCTACTGGTGTTTTGGTTAAACGTCCTTTAGTTCATTATAAACTTCTCTTAATCTCAGAGGCTGAATAACCAATGCAGGTGATGAATGTCTTTGTACACTCAGAATGCATAAATTCATTCATAGGCTCTTTTCTGGATGTCTTACACATTGTTTTACAAGGGCTCTGGAGCTCTTTTGCTTCTTCACAGAACCAAGTGTTAAAAAAAAAAAAAAGGATGGTGCTGTCTTTTTGATCTTTGCAAATTGTCTGTGGAAGAATTGATATTCGAAGCATCCTGGCTAAGAGGAATCTCATAATCCATTCTTATCACATTAAGGTCTAATTGCCTGCCTTAATAGGATATAGCAGAAATAGAAAACGAAGTAGAAAAGATTAGTGGAAAGAGAGTAAAATATACAGTGGAAATAAATTTAAACCTATGGTCACTTGATCAAAAGCAAGCTAGCAAAGTCTTTTAGTTATGGGAAAACTTTTCTTCTTAATTTCCTGTGGGAAGGGAGAAAACAATTTTGTTCATGGTATCACTTTTTCTCTTCAACTAGAAATGTGGGGTTTTTTTGGAAAATCTTGACCAGTTGCAGGGACAAGGCTAATTCAAGAATCTTTTTGTTTCTTGAAACAAAGTGGGCTTGTTAGGAGTCCTGGGAACCTGAAAGTAAAATGAGAGGTTTATGTACTACAATTCTGGTTTTATTTGTTTGTTCTAACTTTGAATTTGCTTTAACTTTAAATATGCTTTTAAAACAGGAGTGCCAGTGAATTACAGGGGCAGACAGATGAAGTTTTTATCAGTAAGTACAGGAAGAAGTAGGATGTAAATAAACATTAGTGACATACCAATCTGCTGCTTCCTTTTCCTCTAACTTCTGTATTTAAACTGGAACAGTTTCTTAGGAAATAACCCCAATATGTACACTTTGTATTTCAGCATTTATAGTCTGAAATGTGTCAGAAAAATTCACTAGGTTAATCACATTCTGAGCTCTTTCTATTATAGCTTTTCTTTAAGACTAATGAAAAGATAATAATTAGGTAAGAAGTACAATTTGTGAAATTAGTTGTTGCCCTTACTGATTTAATGTGGGTCTGTAATTTAGAACGATTGTATTGTCATGGTCAATTTTTTTCTTTTTATATTCTGTTTTCATGGTAACTTACATAACTGCAATAAACAAAGTGGTTTTACTTCTAGAGCTCCATATCGCATTAACAATGAGAAGGGAGGTAGCACTGTGCTGCTTTCAGAACTTTAGGTTTTTCCACCTAAAATCTTAGAAGGTAGCAAGAAACAATTGTGTTTAGAACAGTTACATTTGTTTAGGTTAAGAAATTTTAATTTTTTTTTCCAGGAGAGAGAAAGCACCCAATAGATAGCAGGAGGTAGATAGAGCTGGGAGAAGTTAATGTTATCCTGGGTCATCATCCAAGTTACAGAACTGGATACAAACGATTTGGGAGGAAGAAAGATTATTTGCTAAAATTAAAGGTCTTATTTTGTATGGCTGTGCAGCCCTTAAGATCATACTCATCGTTTCAATAGGCTTGAATTGAAATTTGTGCTTATTAAAACTAAGCTAAAATACTCTATTTGAAAAAGGAGGCTGTGTCCTGAAATTACATGTTGGGAATTAAAAATTATTTCTCTTCAAGAACCACCATTTTTTAGTTTGGGGTCTAGGTCTTGGTGTGTCAAAACCCAATGTTCTACTGAGCCTCAAGGTCCATTCAGTGCCTTGCAAGCTCTGAAAAGGACTGAAAGAAAGGCATGTTTTCACCATGAGAAATCAGACATTTTGGCTTTTCAGCTGCATAGTACTTTGCTCTTCAGTTTGAGCTACCTGCTTACAGACCTTTTTTCCATCAAGGTTGCAAATAAAGCATGCACTTGTCTTGAGAGGAAACCACCTACAGTAGGCTTTAAAAGCATTAACTAGTTTAAATTTAACTGTGGAATAAAGAAAACCCAAAACCATTGCAATATTGTGGAGACCTGTTGTTCTTGAGCACTTCTTAATAGTTTAATTTCTAAGCATCTACAAAAGTAAAAGCGACCGTCTGTGCTTAGTTTAGTAAAATCAAACACCAATGCATGTAATGATGGATTTAAGAGAGAAAATATCAAATTTATTTGCAGCTTGTGAGTCAGCGTGTGCCTTATACTGTGTGTAAGTTTATAGTTTTTCATTTTGTTTTTTAAGACTCTGAGCATTTAAGTATTTTAGACATGTGAGGACAGAAACCTGTTTTCAGCTTCTGGAATTGATTTTTGCTACCTAGAAAAAAGTCTGCCTCTCTTTTATGAGACACAGTGTTAGTAATGCCACAGAGAGGTATTTTGTGTTTTATAACTGTTAATCTCTGCCAAAACAGCAGCTCTTCTGTGAGTATCAGTAACTTGAAAGAAAAGACACGTTCAGAGCACTGAATGTGGTACTTCTGAGTATAAAGCTCCTGTTACACCATGTTGCCTACATCCTCACAAAGAGGATTACACAGGCTCTTTTGTGTCTCCTAACCTTTTTTGAAATATTTTTGTGTGTGCAAGACAGGTCTGATAGATGTGAGATTTTTTTTTTTTTTAGCATTAGCTTTTTTTAATTGTTCTTTCTAAGTGTCTACCTGGAACTACTTTGTGCTCTTTCATTTCTTTTCCATTGTTCCAGTTGCTTAGAGCAGCCATGTCTGCAGCACTTCGGTTTCAGTGCTTTCTCAACGTGTTCTTGTGGCAGAAGCAAAAATAAGCATCTTCATTCTGTGAAAGGGATTCTGCAGGTTGTGCCCCAAACTGCAGTGAAGTAACTTCCCACATAATTACCTAGTGCAAAGGAGAGAATGGTTGGCCCCAAAGGAACAAGCAGAATTAGCTACCTGTGTTTGTTATAGCAGTCATCTCATTCCTCCTTCCCATCCTGCTTGCTGCCTTCTGCCCGCACACTGCATAGCTCTGTGTGCAGAGGCATGGCTGTAGTAAGAATGTGTGACTTGTCCTTGCTAAGTGTTTGGCTCTGTGCTCTCCTTTTGAACTATTGCACTAGTAACCTGGTGAACAAGTTCTTGTGGCTGCCAAGGTTGGTGAGACCACAGAGAACACTGCCTGGGGATCTATGGGAGCATCCCTTCCAAACAGTTTCCAAGAAAGGGAAAAAAAAAAAAATCCAGGGAGGAAAAAAACCCAACAACCTCTGCTGCTGTTCTGTGGTTCTCCTGTCCTGGCCAGATGGCAGTTGTGCCTTAGGAGTAAGGAAGGTCCTTTATCTATCTGTTCAGGTTAGTACAAATGACTAATGCTGTTCTTTTCACATGGTTGTTATTTAAATGTCAAAGGTAGTAATTCTAGGGCAAGCAGTTGTGCTGTGACTCAGTCTAGGTAAGCACCTGGAAACACTAAAGAAAATGGGAGTTTGTAGCTAACTTGAAGGCACAGTGAGGCTTTGATAGCTTCGGGGTGTGTTACTGCTCTGTGTCCTTCAGCACTTCCTACAAGCAACTGTAGCCCTGGAGAGGTGCGTGGGGAAAGTGCCAGGAGCCATGCCGCTGGGATGAGGCTCTTGTGGAGCTGGGAGAACTGTAAGACCCTTACAACTTGTGTTACTGATGAGGGAGAAGTATTTGACATTTATTTGCCCACATGAAAATAAAGAAAGAGAGAGCTGGAAGTTCCTTCTGCCCATTCCCTGAGGAACTGAGCTTTAACTTTTACATTTTGGCAGCTGTGCCAGGAGCACCGAGATGAGTGCTGCAGTGAGATAAAACCCTCTCATCTCTGGCTGCCTTCACCAAATCCCAGGCTAGGTATGCAAAGCTGGTAAAAGCTCCTGGGAGGAGAGTGTGGGAGGCCAGGGGCTGGATTGCTCCCTGTGGTGGAGGAGATGCTTTCATTGTGAGTTCCGTGCCCGGCTCTGTAACAGCGATCACTGGCCCTTCCCGCAGGCCGAGACCGTGGGAGCTGCTTGGAGAGGGGCTGATGCATGCCTTTGACTGTATAGGCAGTAGATGATATTTGAGTTTCTGCATGTAGAAACCTCTGCTGCTGCCTTCAGAGGAATGCAGGCTAGAAATAATGAAAGGATCGTGTTGTATATTCACTGCCTGTGACACTGACTTTCAGGATTTGCAAGGTGCAGGTCTGTATGAATTGTTATGTTACAGGTTAAAAATAATATGGTGCATCTTTATACTGTCTGCTTTGATCTCCTTGTGCTCTTCTAAGCTGTTCTTCTCCCAACCAAAGGCAGCCAGGCTCTGTGTGATAATGCACATCCTGTCTCCTCCTCCGTTCCATGTGCGCACACAAGCTGCATATTTTACTCCAGAAATGGTAAATTTGGGTCAAAAGTTCAGCAGTTAAAATCATTTTATCAGATCCTGCTTGTACAGGAAGGTTATTTCTTAAAAAGCTGATAAGTTGAGTCCTCTAGATTTTGTCAAAATAAGAAGCAAAGCAAGCTATTTAAAGCTGTAAAGATGTTTGGATTCTCACACGATCAGTTTGCCACTTCGTCTCACAGTACATATGTTTAATTTAAAGTAAAAGCCTTGCAGCCTGCTCCTGTGCTACCTGGACTAGGTACCTTCCTATAATCAGCAGGCTGTGATGATAATCTGAAAAAAAAAATATTTTCCCTATTATGTTAAGAAATAGTTGTGGGGTTTTTTCTTGGTTAGCTGGGTTAGGTTTTTCTAAGGAAGGATTATTTCTTCATTAATTGAGGAAAAAAATTTATACATTACCATTTGGTCCAATAAATGATAACTGTTTCTTACTGTAAAACATCCAAACACATTTAAAGAAATGTGCCAAATATTCACATAGTAACTGCAAGACTTTCACTTGTGCAGTGAGTGGTACTTAAGGGAAAGGAGCCAATCAATCTGGTAAGCAATGTGGATGCTCAATAGCAAAGAGTGGGAGACATTGGCTGTTGTTGTGTTAGATGAAAAGAAATGAGATCTTGCTCATATTGTATCAAGGGAGCTAAAATGTGCTGTGCAAATCATGAGCAAAGCTTTTAACAAAAGCTTTGTTTAAATGCAACATACTACAAAATAATGTTAGTGCTGGATTTCATGTGTTCAGACTCAAGCAGTCATTTTCACAGAATATGATTCTGTGTGGTGTAATCAATTGTTGCTATTCATATGATTAATACATATCAGCTGCAGCGCATGACTTTTCAGGTATTTCAGTTGCACAGGGTAGGCCTTGGTGCTTGAAATGGCAAAGTTACGTGAATATCATCTGGCCTGAAGTGAGAAGACTTCTGTTTTGATGCTCTAGTAATGCATTATTTCAGTACATACCCATTCAGAAAACAGTGTTTAGTGGAATGATGGACAATGTGTGACACACAACAAAACAATGAAAACTGCAACCTTCTGAGGATCTGCATGTCATGGTGTGATTGTTACTAAATGGTAAACTAACCTGCTTACCAGTCAACGGTACTGATTTTGTCTTTGTTCTCTTGTAGGAATGTTTACCCTTGCAGAAGTTGCATCGCTCAATGACATCCAGCCAACTTATCGTATCTTGAAACCATGGTGGGATGTATTTATGGATTATCTAGCTGTTGTTATGTTAATGGTTGCCATTTTTGCTGGAACCATGCAGCTGACCAAAGACCAGGTGGTCTGCTTGCCAGTTTTGCAGTCTACTGTAAATTCAAAAGCACAACCTGGCACGTCAGGGAAGGCTGACTTTACCACCGTTGAAACAACCACTGGTCAAGGAGAAGAAGCATCAACGAGAACGGTTTCCTTTGGAAGTGCCCCTACTGTAACACCTGATGTACCTCTGAGCAGAGCTACCTCTTCTCAGTATCAACCCACTGAATCAGGCCAGGAGCTGAAGAAGGAGCAGAAAGATTCTTCAGGCCGTAAGACAAATTTGGATTTTCAGCAATACGTATTTATTAACCAGATGTGCTATCACTTGGCTCTTCCTTGGTATTCAAAGTATTTCCCCTATCTTGTTCTCATCCATACTATCATTTTAATAGTCAGTAGCAATTTTTGGTTCAAGTATCCCAAGACTTGCTCAAAAATTGAGCATTTTGTTTCTATATTAGGGAAGTGCTTTGAGTCTCCTTGGACTACAAAAGCGTTGTCTGAAACAGCATGTGAGGACTCAGAGGAGAACAAACAGAGGTTAACTGGTGCCCAGTCCCTGTCTAAGTATGTTTCCACTAGCAGTGATGAAGGAAGCCCAAGTGCCAGCACTCCCATGATAACAAAGTCTGGCTTCAAATTTTCAGCTGACAAGCCGATGATCGAGGTTCCCAGCGTCACTATTTTAGATAAGAAGGATGGAGAACAAGCCAAAGCACTGTTTGAGAAAGTCCGTAAGTTCCGGGCTCACGTGGAAGACAGTGATCTGATTTACAAGCTCTATGTTGGCCAGACTGTCATCAAGACTGTCAAGTTCATATTTATTCTCTGCTATACTGCAAACTTTGTCAACACCATTAGTTTTGAACACATCTGCAACCCAAAAGTGGAACACCTGATTGGCTATACACAGTTTGAATGTACACACAACATGGCTTACATGTTGAAGAAGCTTCTTATCAGCTATATTTCCCTCATTTGTGTCTATGGTTTTATCTGCCTCTATACACTTTTCTGGCTGTTCCGAATACCTTTAAAAGAATATTCCTTTGAAAAGGTCAGAGAAGAGAGCAGCTTCAGTGACATCCCTGATGTCAAAAATGATTTTGCATTTCTCTTGCATATGGTAGATCAGTACGACCAGCTGTATTCTAAGCGATTTGGTGTCTTTTTGTCAGAGGTAAGTGAGAACAAACTGCGGGAAATTAGTTTAAACCACGAATGGACTTTTGAAAAGCTGCGGCAACATGTTTCCCGCAATGCCCAGGACAAACAAGAGTTGCATCTCTTCATGCTGTCGGGGGTCCCCGATGCAGTGTTTGATCTGACAGATCTGGATGTGTTGAAACTGGAGCTGATTCCTGAAGCAAAAATTCCAGCAAAAATTTCCCAGATGACATATCTTCAGGAGCTTCATCTGTACCACTGTCCTGCAAAGGTCGAGCAGACTGCCTTCAGCTTCCTCCGGGACCACTTGAGATGCCTTCATGTGAAATTCACAGATGTTGCAGAAATTCCTGCATGGGTGTATTTGCTCAAAAACCTCTGTGAATTGTACTTGATAGGCAACTTGAACTCTGAAAACAATAAAATGATAGGGCTTGAATCTCTCAGAGAATTGAGACACCTTAAAATTCTCCATGTGAAGAGCAATTTGACCAAAATTCCTCCCAATATCACAGATGTGGCACCACATCTGACAAAACTAGTCATTCATAATGACGGCACTAAGCTTGTGGTACTCAATAGCCTTAAGAAAATGACTAATGTTGCGGAGTTGGAACTGCAGAACTGTGAACTGGAGAGAATTCCCCACGCCATCTTCAGCCTCTCCAACTTACAGGAACTGGATTTAAAATCAAATAACATATGCACAATTGGAGAAATCATCAGTTTTCAGCACTTAAAAAGATTGACTTGTTTAAAGCTGTGGTACAATAAAATAGTCGACATTCCTTCCTCCATTACCCACATAAAGAATTTGGAGTCTCTTTATCTCTCCAATAACAAACTCGAATCCTTACCAGCTGCAGTGTTCAGTTTACAGAAACTTAGGTTTTTAGATGTAAGCTACAACTCAATTGCATTGATTCCAGTGGAAATAGGTTTGCTTCAAAATCTGCAGCATTTTCACATCACAGGAAACAAAGTCGACATTTTGCCAAAACAGTTGTTTAAATGTGTTAAATTGAGGACTTTGAGTCTGGGACAAAACTGTATTACCTCAATCCCAGATAAAATTAGTCAACTGTTGCAGCTGACTCATCTGGAACTGAAGGGAAACTGCTTGGACCGTCTGCCAGCCACGCTGGGGCAGTGTCAGCTTCTCAGGAAAAGCGGGCTTATTGTGGAAGATCACCTCTTTGACGCTTTGCCCTCGGAAGTTAAAGAGGTGTTGAATCAAGACACAAGCATTCCCTTTGCTAACGGGATTTAGGCTGAGGTGAAATGCTCCAGTAGCTGACTTCCAAATGGCAAATGCTAAAAAGTATGGCAATTGTGAGACCATGTGTTTTAGAAAACAGAATTCCTTGGAAGGCAGGACTACTAGCAGGATTAGAAGAGGTGTAACAGAGTGTTCAATGTTTGCAGTGTTTTAAAAGATTATTTCCAAAATTTTTGAGAGGATAAAGAACCTTAATAATCTCAATTCTTTTTTCCTTAAATTGTTTGTAACTTGGATGCTGCCGCTTTTGAATGTTTACAAATTCGCTTGCCTGCTTAAAGTAAATGATTAAATTGATTACCTTTTCTTACTATGCAAGTTATTCCTTAAGGTCTGGATTTACTTTAGTGCATTATGGGGGGAAAACCAAGGTTAAGTGTTTTATATGGTATGGTTCTAACAGCACTTGAAACACATGTAGTGTGTTGTTAGTGTTTAGCCATCCTCAGCAAATGAAACCAGGTTGGCTGTGCTTTGAATTACACCAGAACCACCATCTTCCTGCATTAAGGTATGTGGTTTGCATCAGGCCAAGTGCTGTTTGCCTTCATTCTTCATCCTCAAGACCTCATCTTGTTGGGTGAGATTTCTTCTGTGGTCCAGTGTGCTATTCTTTCACACCAGCGAAGACTGGTCACATTCCCGCAGCTGTTCTCCCCCTCAGCTCCCATAATGCTTCTCTGTCCCATGCAGCAGTGGGTGGTAAAAGGGAGAATACTGCCACTTGGCTTTCAAGTTGGGGACAGTTTTGATATTTGAACTGTTTTGCAAGGTGACTTTGAAAGCCATTAAACACCAAGTGACTTTACTGCTCATGGTTTGCTCCTCTTTCGAGTTTTCACCTGGGAAACACAAGGCATTTTATGAATTGGTGATTGTTTTGTTTCACAACCCTTGCTTAGGAACTGGGGTGTCTGCTCCATTTATTAGTTTAATGACAGAGACATAAGAGTTATGATTTACCCAAACATGATTCAGCCTTATTGCCTATTGTGGTGTGTCTTCCACACCTGGACTTCAACTATAGGACTTTTCCCCTACCCCAGCCCAAGTAAGTCAATGTTTTTGAACATTTACGCAGTGTTAGAAAACTCTGTGTGCCAGATCAAATAAATCATCAAATAAAGAAAAAAGCAGACAGAAGTGAGCGTGGGATATTTTTTGGTTGTTTTTTGGTGTTGTTTTTTAACTGAGATTGCATTGCCAGAAACATTAAAGAAATATAATGAAATATAATCCATTAAATCTGCAAAATCATCAATTGTAAATCTTGGCCATTTACATTCCATGTGTGCAGGAAAGAAGTACTATGCTGGGAGATGATTACATGATTACTTATGGCTTAAACACAATTCCCTATTGTAGTGCAGTCAGGACTGAACTAGTCTGTAGTTCAAGGGACTGTTCTTCTCACACAGAAATCCTCATGCACAGCGATTTCTACTGTAACTTCACCAGAGCTGCCCTGACTTACACGGCTATTAATGAGGGGATAGTTTGGGCCTAGGGGCATTGAGCAGTCAGGAACATTTCAAATACTGCTCTTATGAATCTTGCACATTTTCTTGTTAATCATTTACTGTTAGTCATGCTGGGAGGACTGTTCTCAGCTGTAGGTAGCAGTCTCTGAATACATACCTGCACTGTATGTTTATGTATATCAGAAGACCAGTTTATGAATAGTGGTTTTCCCACTTCTTTTGGGGATACAGTCTGTTTTCCACTTGCCAGCAGGTAGTAAACTTGGGATGTTGGCAGTTCTGCAACACCAAGTCAAAGGTTTGGCAGAATACTTGCAGTTACTGATCTGTCCTCCACTGGGAAATTTAGTGCTAATCCTCAGAATTTTTAAGTAGAAGTTAAGGCTGCAGTGGATTTCTTTTTTAAGAAATTCTTTCGTGTGTTTATTTTTTGCACATAGATCACTTTAAAATTTCTGGACTATTGACTCCTTAGAAAAACTGTGGAATATACTATTGGTGTATGCTTTGTATTTGCTGTTGAGTGTCATTTCAGCTTCCAAGAAATTGTGTGTAGGAGGGAGGAAGAGTTGGAGGATGACAATTTAAATATTTAGAAAAACAGTTCTATTTTTCATCTTTTTTTTTCTTATTTTAATAGCAGAGTCGCACAGAGTGTGGCTGTGGATTGATCCAGCTTTTAAAAGCATTTTTTGGTGTTCCCGATTCTCCTACTGTCCCTACTGATGTTCAAAAAATAAATCCATGTCTACTTCATATGAGTATGGTATACATAATTTAGACCACTGTTTTGACTAGTTATTAGCCAATTGTACTTCTTTAACATATACTTAGAGGAAGTTGTCTAAAGTTACTTTCAGGCTTGTGATGCTTGCTCAGCATAAACTCCATTCTTGTTCTTAGGAGAGCTTTCTCAGAGTGAGGAGGAACTGCCCATCATTCCCATGTCGCCTCCCCCCAGTCCTTCCTCCTCTTTGTGACTGTTTATAATGTTCCTATTTCCTGTGTGTCGACTGACACCATTTTGCTTTAAAGTCATGAAAGTTCATCTCTTTTCCATGTAAGGCATGTGAAATATATTTTGCATTTCTATTTGATTTAATAAATAAGATGTTTATATCTTCCTTTAATCTATTTTTTTAATGGGGGAAAAGTGTGTTTGCGTAGTAAAATCTCTGATTACAGGTATCTTATGCTGAACTTGTTCTATGGTGCCTATAATCTAAGAAGGAAGAGGTATGAGTTGTTGCTTCTAGTAAATCCTGTAGGTACGATTTCTAACTAGAATACAGTACTTCAGGTTAGGCTTTTATTTTCTTTTTCATATACGTAATCTAAATGACCTACCACTGTTTGTTATTTGGCCGGTGGAGTTTTGCAAGAATACATGCATGGGCCTGGAAGAAAAATTGCTGTGTTTATTCAAATGAGAGGAAGTAGGAAATTGCCCATTCTATATACTCTTGCCACTGTAATGCATTTCTGTGAAGATCCTTTAGTTTTCCAATAAAATGTCCTTTTTGGAAGATGCTTCCTGTGATCAAACAGAGCTATGGCTGTCCTGAGCAGGCATCAGGCCTCTTGATGTAAAGGAGGATGCTGACACTCGTGAAAGGCTCTCTGCTGCTAAATAAATGGCTTTCCAGTCCTGAGTTGTCCTCTCTGGGCGCAAAGGGGAAAATCAGACCCTGTAAGTCATCTCTGATTATGGAGGATCTACTTTATGGACTGTATTTTTAATAAAAATCTAACAAATAGCTGTTCTGTATATTGTGTTTCCATGGATGCGCACAGAAATTAGTGGTGTACAGTTACGTGACTGCAGTGGGGTAGACTGTGATTCCTTTACTTTAAAGTCAAGTTAAACAAATGAGGTGCTTCTACAGCTGTGGTGTTGACAGTCCTTCTGATTTCTTGCAGGAACAGATTGTGGCTTTCAGACTTCTTGGTTCTCAAGACAGGGAGCTGTGCAGGAACCTGACAGCCCTGAGTGTAACTCTTCTGCAGCTTGTTGTGAACATGAAAAATGAGGCTTCTGTTGGGTCTGTGGGATGTGAACCTGTGAGGGTGCTAAAAATGAGAATAAAACACTTGAATTGGCTGAGGCATCCCAGTGTTGATGGCAGAGCCATAGAGCCCAGTGGCAGTGGGCTGCGGGTGGCCTATCTAGGCCCAGTCTGATGGGATTATTGCCTGTGCAACAACTGCCCTTGAAGGTAACATGGAGCACGGCACTGCTTTTCAGCCCAAAGCAATGAGGGGCGCTGAACCTGTGACTTGAGACCTTCTGCTGGTTTTGACTGCGATAGTTAATTTTTCTCTCAACTCTGGTTTTGGCACAACCGTCTCCTCACATGGGGAAAAGGATGTTAAAAAGATTCACATTTCCTGTCTGTAAGCCGGGGATTCTTTAATGGAGGTAAAATGCATGAATGATTGTGAAAAACACAAATCCTGTAGAAATGAGGTCATGTAGAAAGATTCAAAAAGCACAGGCATTCTTGTCATTAGTTGCATGGCAGAGCTCTATCAATGTGTTTCTAATGTATGATCCCAGAAAAATTTGATTTGGAAAGCAAACTATCACAGGCAGGTGACTAGGAGATATCTCAAGATGTCTTTAAGACCGCCCCCCCCTGCCCCATGCAGAAATAAGGTTCCCTGACTCACTTCTGCCAGATGTTAGTTTGGCACAGTGTAGTAACAGGTTAGGCTATGATGGAGGTTCCAGCCTCTCTAGGCAAGCTGTTTCCATAATCATCTTCCCCGATGAAAAAAACAGCTAGAATCATAGCTGATGTTCTCTTTAGGCCAAACCAAATTTTTAGAAATGTATTAATCTATTTTATTGTAGAAGTACAGACAGACAGACTTCTGCATGGACGTATTGCATCCAAAACAGCTTGGGAGGACTGAAGTTTGGGATTCCTTTGAAAAGAGCTCTGAGGGACAACTAGCATCAGTTGGTTACAGATATAGCACAAAAAGTTGCATTCTTCAATGACAGCAAGGCCATCCACAACCACAGTGCAGTACATTTATGGCTGGTCTGGCTCATCTTGGGCTGATGGTTGACTTTCTTAGCCTTGCAAAGCCTGGGTGGTCTGTTTGTTCAGAAAGTCGTTCCGTGCAGGCATTTAAATAAAATGCTTCTCAAGCAAGTTTGCTGTAGAAGCATGCAAGATGATCCCTACGATTACCAGAATTTAAAGAATTGAGACAGATTCTGTAGTGGTTTTAACCTTGGCATTAACCCCTTTCCTCCCACTGTGAATTGATAAAATTGCTGCACAAGCTCCTGATTAGCTTACAGGGTTCCCCAAATGACTGGCAATTTTAGTACTACAGATGAGTTCCCAGTTCAGGCTGTCCACTTGTGTTTGTACAGTGTGTTCAGCACTTAAACTAAAGGCATCAGACATTGATGTTACAAAACCCTGCAGGCTTATGCTGTGACCAGTTTCCCAGGACAGCAAATCATTCCCCATGCTGCTAAAGGGGGGGAGAGCTGTGTTACTGAGTACAGTTGTTTCTGTAGCGAAAATAAGTCTTTAGAATTAAGCTCAGAAACAGATTTTTCAAGCTGATTACAAACATGCACCCATTCCATGACAAAAGTCATGGGAGATGTTGTTTCTGGCAGAGATGCTGAAAATAGTTCCTGTGACTCAGCTGGGTATGGGTGCAGAAGTGGTAGCTCTTTAACGCTGCACATCAACACAATACAACTCCAGTGAGGATCTCTAAAACCACACGCACTGGAGTTTGGCCAGGCTGCATCTATCCCTTTGCTGAAGAGAACAGCCCCTAAGCCCTTTTGCAATTACTACAGCCAGGATCTTTGTTCTGTCTTGCCTCCAACAGCATGTTGCCCCTTGATGCTGGGGGTAACGTAGGTTTATTGGTTTAATAATAAGTATTTGGGAAGAATGCTATCTTCTAAATTAACACCACAGTCGCTTGCAGGAAGTCTTCCAGCACAGAGCAGGTCTGTTCCCATAAAAAGAACATGTTGTACCCATAAAGAACAAAATCTTGAGTTGGGACTGGGTTGTATAGACTATTAGGAATAAATAAATGCATGAGCACGTTTGCTATTCTGCTCACCGGACCTGGGTATTTTTGCTGCTTCAAGACCTTTTCCCTAACAGCATCCTGCAGCATCTCTGGAGCCAATGTTGCTGCCCTGAGGCAGACTGGCCTGCCCTCAGAGGGTGTTGCTGAAGCTGCTCTGGTAGAGCTGGGGTAGGAGAAGGCCTGTGTGCTGTGGCTGCTGCCAGCACCCTGTGGCGGCTGCTCCCCTCTGCTGGGTGGATGGACTTGCTTCTCCTGAGGCATCATCTATGGATGATGGATCTATGGAGATGCCACGTGAGATTGTGTCTTTAGCTACAAAATAAAAGGAACACAAGTTGTATGCAGCCTATTGCCAAGTGATGTCTGAAAGATGGAGATCCTGATAACAGGAAATAAAAAGGAATACACAGTCCTGAGAGGAGGTAGAGCCCCCACCCCCAGTTTGAAACTTTGAAAGTTTTAGAAAGATGGTGTAAAATCTGGAGTGTAAGTTACAGCTGCTCCAGCCTGAAGCCAAGCTCAAACCCTCAGGGCGCCCTAGGACTCTACCGGTTGTTGTTGTTTTTTTTCTTTCTTTCTTTACTTTTATCCCCCTTGTCTCTCAGACAGGGCCTTAGGGTGCCTGTGTGGCTGGCTGCTGCTTGTGTGTTCTTCCCCTCCTGCTCCCGTGCAAGTCTCAGCGATAAGCTTGTCCCTGCAGAACCGTTAACGCCTATTGCCAGCTCCCCCCCCCTGCCCTGGCTGCGTGCTCAGCTGCACTCTGCAGGGAAATCCTGGGTGCTATCAAGGGCCAGAGTCTAATCTTGGAGCTGCAGCTTCCTCTCATGAAGGGATTCTCCCTCCTCCGGCTGGCAGAGATAGCTGAGCAGAGCACAGCCCTGCAAGCACAGGGGGGCTGGAGCTTCCTCTGGGCTCTCAGGGCTGCTGCAAGGACATGCTGTAGAGCGGGTGATGCTGGGGCTGGTGGGGTCCTGTTCACCTCCAGCTCCCACACAGCCCAGGGGAGCTGTGCTCTTCCTGCAGCCCTCCAAGAAAAGGGTTTCCATAACCTCCTGAAGTTGTAATTTCCATAGGCATCCCCATGGCTCCTGCTGTGGTGTGTCCTAACAGCCTCCCCTGTCTTTGTTGGAAATGGGGTTGCATGTTTTTTACCTGTTAGTAAAGGATGCAGAGAGCACCTAATGATTTTCACAACTCACTTTGCAGTGAGTGCTTCTTCATCACCCCTATGATTTTCTTCTCTGCCCTAGGTTAAACCCGGTCCCTCAGTCATTCTCCGTGTGTTGTTTCATGCGTTTGTTTTGTAACTCCTGTTGCTCTCTCCTAATTCTCTCTGTAAACTGAATTTGGTACAATTAGTGGTGTCTGTAATGGGATGTGGGACCTGGGCTAAGGCCTCCCAGCACGGAGCTGCTGACCCCGGGGGATATACAACCAGAGCAGGAACTCACCAGCAGCAATAGCGCTGTGCATCTGGGTTGCTCAACGCTCCTGTTTACCTCTTCAGAGTGGGCAGCCTTGGTGAAAGCCTGGCTGCACCAACTTCTGGTGTCCTCCACATAAAGGGAATTCTGAGGCAGTTTTGCAAGGTGACTGTGGCTGAGCAGGGAAGAGTGTCAGTGTCCCACAGCCTCAGGGTGCCTCTGCTCAGGGGCAGGTGACTGCTGATCTCATTTGCTGTTTAGCTTCTCTGAGGTTCACAGGATGTAACTGGAGGTGGTGGTTGGTCTCTAGGCCCTCCAGGCTCTTATCTGTTGTGAGAGTTTTATTGTGGGCTTCTTCCCACACTGCAGCTGCAGTGTAGCTGCAAGGGTGTCCTACAGATATAAAATGCTGGGTGAGTGGAGACTCTGGGTATATACCCAGGTCTGTAGGGCTGTAATGTACAACAGAGCTGGAAACCAGATGCCTCTCAGGACCTCAACTTAATAAAAACTATTGAAATTAGGAAATGCTTAATGAAAGGCAAAGGCCACCCGGGTTGTAAATTGATCACTGTCAGTAACGATGTTTATGTGTATTTGAGACCTAAGAAAATGCCAGTGTGAGCTGAGCCAGGAGAATAATACATTTCTAATGTCTTTGTGCTAAATCTAGTTAAGTAAATTGGATTTAAAGTTGAGTGTGTTAAATGGGTGTGAGGCAGCACTGTCCCTGTGAGCCAGCACTGGTATGGGTGAGTAATTCACACGCTTAGTACTTGGTAAAGTTTCTCAAACCTTCAAAGCTAGCTATGGCTGAGCACATGTCTCTCTCACAGCAAATTTCAGCCTTCAGAAAGAGCATGGGTGTTTTCCCCAGGTGCTGGTGGTCTGAAATCACAGTGATCCAGAGTTGTCTCTCCTAGACAGAGGTCAGCTCCAGGAGTCCATGCAGGCATCGTGTAAGGAGCCTTAGCAATTCCTCTCTCAGGGAGAATTCTTTCAGTTTAGGACCAGTAAAGCTGACAGGCTGCAGTTTTGATCTAGAACTGTACAGAAGAGGCTTTAATTAAATCCTTTTTCTAAATTAATTAAAAGACTGCAAAATGATTGTGTAGACAGCAGTGCTACACCATGGTTTGAAACCCACCTTTCTCCTCCCCGCCAGGCAGTCAAGCTAAGCTTGGCCACCTCTTTGCTGGCAGAGCAGGTGTGTTCTCAGCTGGGGCATCACTGCAGGAGTTACCCCACAGAATTACACTCACAGTGTAAGGTAAGTCCATCTTCAGAGGAAGGCATTTCAGGTCACCATCCCACATAGACAAGGTCCCTTGCCTGCTGGGCTTTGTTTATCTTTGTGCTTGCATTGATCAGCCTTAGCAACGTGTTTAACTCTGAATATATTAATTTAATTAAATACTTTTAACATTCATTACGGAGCTGCTAATTGCTGACTCCCTCAGAGGAGCTCTGCAGCAGACGGTGTAGGGTGTGAAACACCAGTGAACATCCTGGGTGGGACTCAGAAGGTCTCAAAATGAGCATTTCAGCTTTACAATCTGCTGCTTTCCTCACCAGTGTGAGAAAGGGCTGGCTTGGAGTCAGACCTGAGAGATCCAGCATCACTGCAGTTCTGTTAGGCTGCAATCAGTGCTCCTGAAGGGCTGCTGCTATTATTAGTGAAATGCTGGCAGTGTGATTAGCTCTGTGCAAGACTTGAGTGCAAAGAAGCTTAAGGGATGAACAAACAGATGCAGACTAGACTTAAGCACTGCATATTATAAAGCTATCACAGTCCTGTATAATGTGGGAAAAGGTGTGTAAATACTGGTTCTCAACTTGTTACCCTGCTGGCCACAGCACTTCTTATGCTTAGTAGCTGACGGGCCTTGGTCCGAGCTAGTGCTCCTTGGTGTGAGCTAGTGCTCCTTGGTGTGCGAGTGGAGCGGGCCAGGGCAGCCAGGAGGGATTCTCCATTCTGGGATGTGCAGCAGGGCTGGGCAGGCTTACAAGGACTTGGGGTAAAAATACCCTGAGCACTGTGGCCATGGGTCCGCAGCAGCCCCACTGCCTGCTGGGCTGGCTCCGTTCCTGTCAGTAGCTGTGAATTACAAGTCTTGGACAAGAAAAACAACACTAAACACTTGGTTTAGTGCAAAAGTATTTTGGTGTGGTGCTGTTTCGGAGGTTTGCAGCTGTGAAACTCCTCGCTACAGGATATTGGGGATGCTATGAGTTTTCGTAGTCTTAAGGATGCAAAGGAAGTTGATGGGAGAGAACTCCAGGGAGGATTAGTGAATACATGGAAACCACCTCTGCCTTTTGCCCTGATTTTCCTATTATCTCTAGCACCTCCTTTGGCTGCAGTGAGAATGGGAGGCTCTCCAACAACATGCCCTGGTCAAGAGCAACAGCCACTGGGTGCTGTGCAAGCCTCCTTCCTCCCCTCACGATGCATCACAACTACAGCATATCCTCACTCCCCAGAGCACAGCAGTGTGGCTGCTAGCCATGGGCATGGCTTTCATTCCTCCATCATGACAGCTTTACTGTAGGCTGCTTGGGTAACTTTCTGTGATAAATTAATTTCTCTGTCCTTCTCTGCCTCGCTTTTGCTTACCCCCCACAGCACATACCCCCTTTTGCTTTTTCCAGAGCAGCCTGTGGTGGTGTCTGGGCACAGAGACACCGTCTGCTTGAAGGGAAGAGGCATTACTCCTTGGTGTAAACGACAGCCTTTGATTGATTCCTTGGTTGTGTCAAACAAACAGGCCCAGACTGTGGTATGTGCCTCAGCTGCTCATCTCTGCCCTGCTCAGGGGGCTCCTTGCTGGCAGTTGCCCCCCTCCTTCCTGCCCTGTGCAAGATGCCCTGTCTCTTCCTAGTTCCTGAGCGGTCTGAGCTTGTACAGGCTTCAGAGGCTGGCCACAGCATGGGCTTCTGTACAGGAGACAGGGAAGGAGCTTCAGGTTCTGCTGGCAGAGGGTACTTGAGTCCCACATACACAGGGGACTGCCTGATAACCCTGGTCCTCCCTGGTTTGTGCCCCTGGTCTAATGCCTGGAGGAGAGGAGGGGATGAATGCTTGGTGGTAATTGCCATGTTTAGAGACACAGCTCTTGGTTCCTTTTAGGAGTTCTCATGCAAAGGCTGTGGCTAATTGGCTGTCAAAGGCTGGGCTGGTGGAAATCTGTTTCTAAGGCTGCAGAGTTGAAGTCAGTCACAGTTTGTGAGATTAATGCAAAGATTACGGGGAGTTTGGAACTGGTCCTAACACATCACAAAAAACAAATAAATCCTGCAGTTCAACTGTTCAATCCTGCCGACTGTTTCCACTGCTCAGCATCAGGAGCTCTGTCACATCAAGTATAGGGTTAAATGAGCTCCAGTGAAACAATCCTCTGAAAAACCTGGGAGGCTTTCCCAGAGCTTGATCACTAGCTGAGGTAGAGGTGAACAGTTTCTGTCCTGCCCCCTCTTAATGGACTTCTTTCTGTTCCCAAAATGTTTATTCTCAATTTCTTTGGCTTCACAACCAAAACAATTCAAAGCTTGTTTCTTCCAGATGTCTTTTAAAAACTGCACGCTCAAGCCATCACGCATGGCAGCTCTGATTTCAACCTGCTAAAAGTCTGACAACAATCTCTGCAGACTTTATTTTCTCTTCCCTGAAGCTTGGATTTTGTTTGGTCTTTGAGGTGTTTTTTTTTCTGGCAGAAATTTCTTTGTCACAGTCAGGCTGACAGTGACCTACATCATCATTGTTGGATTAAAGGACACACAGCATTTGGAGTGGTCTTTTACACATTTCTGAATCCAAATTATTTCCCTGTAAGAAACTACAGGCTGTCCTGGAGCTACTGAAATGAATCACTCGGCTGAATGCTTTTTCTTCTTTTTTTTTGCTGCCAATTTGAAACTGTAAAAAGTCTGGCAAAATCCTTCCTCCCCAATAAAATCTGACGCAAAACTTCCACTGGTTTGGAGGAATCATTCTACCACAGCACCCTATCAGGCTGGCGGACAGTCTTTTTCCTGAAAGGATTTTACTGTACACTTATGCTAACTTTATCAGAAAAAGGCACCCTCTAAAATTCAGGGCTGAGACCTCAGCCATTTTGGAGATGCTGCCATTGTTCGTTAACTAATTTGCTGGTTTATTGAAACCACAGCCTTGTGGGGAACATTTCTGTGGCAAGTCTTCTCAATGGGCTAGTTGTGCAGGTAAGTGCCCATGCTGTAAGGGTTGCATAATCCAGCCCTTCAGCTTCTGTAAAAATATCCTTTTACAAACTCTGAGATTAAAAGAAGTAGCTGTGATATATTTACTTCAGTGCAGTTCTCTTTAGCAGTGAAGGACTATGTGTATGGGATGTTTACTGGGCAAACACCATGGCTTCAGACTTCTGCAAATGAAACTGCCTTTATTGATTTTCCCTGCCCAAGGCATGCCATGAGCAAATACAGATACAGTGTAGAATGTGGATCTTCAAACGCCATTTGGGGATAAACTTTTTCAAGGACATGAGTAACAGGCAAAGAAACGTGCTTGTGGCTGAAAAATTTCCAAGCTTTATGTTGTCCCTGTCTTTGCCAATCTGGTTCAGCAAGGGAAATAGCAGCAAGCACCTGGCCAGTCAGCCCTGTGTGGATGCCCAGATGCAGAACTAGGCAGGGAGCAGACATAAAGCTGAGAAGGCAGGTTATTCCTTGTATGTGCTCTGTGTTTTCCTGAAGCCTCAAGAGGAGACCCAGCTGGTGATGCTTGTTCTGGGGTATTTAGAAGTGGACACTAGCCTGCTGGGAAAAGATCTAAGACCATGAGATTCATTTTCATTTCCCGTGCAGCAGCTAGATGGTAAGAGTATCAATTTAATCCAAGAGCTAGAACTGACAAAGCCATACCCACGGTTGCTGATATATAGTTTGCTTTTCTTGAGACTTAGAGCATCTGAGAAGTGGTCTTAAATGGACAGCTTGTGTGTTGACTTTGAGGGGAGAAATGGTGAAGGTCTGCAGAGAGAAGTTGCTCCAGCACAGCCCTTGCTAGGCTGGATGGATCCTGGACAGTAGGACAATACCTTCATTGTTGTTGTCAAGTAATAAGTTTCTTAAATTTGCTGAAGGGATCAGGCCTGACAGGGCTACAGGACTTCATAACCAACTTTACTTTTCTTTTTCCCTATCCTTACTCAGATCCTCCGGTGAAATTATTCTGAGAAGATGTGAAACTCTGATTCAAAGCCCCACCCACATCCTAGAGCTGACATCCTAGGTGACCCTGTCCCACGTTTAACAGCAGTCTGGTTTCTGTGTTTTAAATAAATATGTAGGGATCTCTGACCTTTTCACCTGACACACATGTATATGCCAAGGGAAGGTATGATCACAGTACAGGGTGATGTTCCAGTACTGCCTTTAATTTGGCTGGTCTGACTAGCAGCAGCATGGATGTTAGCAAGGGGTGCTGAGACTCTCTGCTTCAAGTGTCTGTAAAAATACCTTCCCTAATGTGGCTGGCATGGCCCTGACTGCGCTCACAGGAACCCCACCTTCGTTTCCTTAGTAGGTGGCTCTCATTCCCCGTGCTTCTGGTGCCCAGGAATTTTTGCAAGGAAGTTTTTTGCATAACTTGGACAGAAAGTGGTATTTTGGTTTTATTCTGTAATTGCTGCTTTCACTCTCCTTCCCCTGGTATATATCTTGGAGAGTTTATACATCATAATGATATTATGCAAAGGGGGGGTGTTGCTCAGAGGAAAGAAGAAAGTGGGAAAAAATGGTGTAAGCTTCCAGAAATAACATTGACAGCATTTTTTTTCCTGTAGTACTGAAAGCTTGTTCTAGATGAGTATATTAAAATTGTTTGCAGTCATACACTGAAAAGACAATGTAAGTGTACGAGTGTCTGCGAGGGAACGCCCACTGGCGTGGGATCCCCACCTGTACAAGCACTGCCACCAGAGAGTTTCACTGGCATAGCCAGGGGTTTTCCAGGGGACAGGCACTGGGATGGCCCCTTGTAAATGCCATCTGATGAATCACACTTTTCTGAGGTGTTTGTGGAGGAATCTTTGGCTCTGCATCTGAATTCCACTGAATAAGCACAATGCAGGTAAAATTCCTTATACGCAATAGAAGCAGAAAGCTAGAGCTGGTCTAGCCTGTGTCAGTTCTTGGGGCAGCCATCTCACTGGTGGTCTCTGAAACACACGGAGCTCAAGCTGCCTTTGTACGTAGGTGTGAGGTGGGCAACCAGAGCACTTGGTGCCAGTTGCAGGCTTTACACAAGGTATATCCATTTCCAAACCGTGGTATTCTGCATGCAGGAATGTGGCAGGAGGCAGTGCAGACCGGTTGCTTCATGGAGTGCTAATCCTGCCACTTTGAAGCCAGCCCTGGGTATCTGGACCTAACATTATGATACACCTATATGTTTGCATTTGACTTTTGCCTCTCATGGAAAAATACATATGCAGACATCCCTCACACTGGTAGCTCTCTGCTAGCTCACCTGTGGTTGCTGGAGCCATAACTGGGAAAGGAGAGAGAGAAAGGAAGAGAAATGTATCTCAGCCACAGGGAAGGTTCGGGTCAGAGCCTATAACAAAGCCAGTTCACCAGTGCCCATGGCTGGAGGTGGCTGGGCTCGGTAGTAAATGCTGGCAGGAAGGGGAAATTTTGTTTGAATCCTTATCCGACCTTTCTGTCCCAGAATGCTTAACAGACTGCACTTAGAAAGGAAAAATACAAACCTTCATGGCTCCCTCCCATAGCTCCCTAAGATACCTCTGGGCTTTGTGTAGGGAGTCTCAGTGAAGGGGGTGAATCCACTAACCTGGCGGGAGTTGATGTTACATGTCCCTTGCTAGCAAAAATAGGTGAGAAAAACTGCCTTTAAAGCCCTCTTCTCCCCCCGATGCTCACTTCTGCCCTCCCTCAGAAAGTCCTTTCAGGAGAGCTGATTCAGCTGTTTGTGTGGCTGTACACAGACTGGATGAAAAGACCAGATTTTACAGATGGGAGGTGTGTACCTGTGCAAAAAAACAGTGTTCTGCATTTGTGTTAGGATCTATAATTGCAGTTAGATTAGGTTATCTGTACTTAAAGTGCTCCTGGATTGGGACCACAGATGATGAGGCTAGCTGAAACCACATACCCAGGACGTATATGACCCTGGAGCACAGAGCTGAGTGATATCCGTGTTTCACTGGGATTTTTGAGAGGCAGCCAGCACTGGTTTCAAAGTGCTTTCAAGTATCATGGAGGAAATGTTGACAGACACTGCGATCCTCACATGGATGAATGTGCTCAGGCTGCAGAGAGCATCTCTGCATTTGTGCCAGGACTTGAACCCAAAGTAACAAGTGCAATGGAAGAGAAGGAGGAGGAGGAGGAAGCAAAAACTGTTATTTGAGCAGATGCTTTCTATCATTTTCTAGATGAGCTGCTTTGAGCCGAGCAGGAGCAGCTGTCTCCTGCACAGCGCAGAGCCGCACTGTGGATCAGAGCAGGCAGAGTTACCAGGGCAGAAGTCATTTTTCAGATCTTGGATTGAAGCTTCCCAGGGCAGAGCTGGGAGGATGCGAGACTTCCACCAGTGCCAAGCTGCTTGTATCCCCAACATCCTGGGAGCTGCTGCCCTGGCACAGCACTCACCTTTTGCAGTGAATAAACCTACCTCATCTCCAGACCAAGGCTCCAAAGCAGGTTTAACAGCACAATTATTGAGCTAACAGAGTGTGTAATCCTCAGATTTTAGAGAAACCAGAATGCTTGGATGTGAGGCTCCTCAGTGCAGATTAATTCAAAGTAGAACAAATGGAAGGCACAGAGAAGCATTATTTTCAGCATTAAATTTTCAGATTGTACTAAACACACACTGCAGTGTTTTCCCTATAAAATGTCAGGAACCTGGAAATACACTGTTCCGTGAAAGTTTGACTGTGTGCCACAGTGTACACACTGCACCATAAATCCAGCAAAATCAGATGGCAATTTTCCCTTCCTGCACTATGGGAAAATACCTTCTACAGATCAGCTCCTTTGGTAATACTCAACAATGTAACACAATTTAAGGAAAAAAATGCTGAGCACTCTCATGGCAGGATATGTTGGGCCATGTGGAAATTTTTCATGGAATGAACTACAAATTAAAAATGAGAAAAAATATTGCTCAGAGTCACACTGAAAAGTTCAAGAATAAAGCCCAAAAGCAAAGGCTCAGAAAGTTGCATGCAAATACCAATAAATGCAACCTCAACATTCCCCCCCCTTTTTAAACTTATTTTTAAATTTTGTGTGTGTTCACAGCAGTTTTGAGGATGGAGACACAGGAGCCTCCTACCTTTGTGAACAGTTGTTGTAGGAAGCCCATGTCTTAAACTCTTCTAAGTTTGCTACAGAATGGAAGAAAAGGAGACTTGTCCTCTTCTGCCTGTTTTCCTACTATAGCAGTAACATGTATGCTACCAAGTCCCACTAACTGTACAGAGAGAGAAGGCCAGACATCAGAGTGGACATGGCCCCTGCTGTGCATTTTCTTCTGCTCCTATGGCAGGGATGAGTTTTCTGTTTCTGAAGGTCCCCCTCCATGGGGCATTGCCTGAAGCCCTATCTAGGGCTCTCTTCAGGCTTCTCTTCTTCTTTTGGAATCAAGCCCATGGATTTGCCTATACAAACCATAGTCACAAGGTGGACTAGAGACCAAGATCTTTGGTCTTAAAAATCTCAGTCACTGGAGCTATATGAAAAAATCACCCAGTTATTTATTTTTTCCCTAAAGGATGACATGGTTCTTCATGTCTCTCATGTTCAGCATTCTTGTCCTTAGTCACAGTAACAGTATCCTAGTTAACGGTGACTCTTATTTTAAAGGGGAATGTGTACAAGTATGTCTTTATACTGCGAGATCAGTTGCCTGACTGCTGCTGTGTGCTGCAAGTGTTATTTATCTTCATGCTTTTTATCTTGGAACCTCACAGTTTCTTGCACATGCTGCTTCTATCTAAAAAGTGTTTCAAATATATATGCACTGGCCAAACTCTCTAGGAAAACAGTGTGAATAAACTCTTGCTGTGAACAGCACATTGCTATTCCAGCTACTCTGCATGTGTGAGAGAGGGCACGTGCATTAAATCCACATAAATGCAAAGTTTCTTGTGAGGGAACTGGACTTGTGCCCTTTCTGATACATAAGTAACTATACACAAGGGTTGAAAATATTGACAAATAATATCTATGTTTGTGTTAGTTGTATGCCTTGTTTGGCTTTTTTTTTTTTTTTGAAGGACAGGGAAGGTTAGGCAGAGGGTATGGCAGAGACATCTCTAATATGGGAGCAAATGGGCAGGTAATAAGCAACACAAAGAAGTGCTCCAGGACATCAGGGGGCTGACTGACAGTGAAAGGGCAATGAGCTATGACAAGTCCAGTTCTGTCTTTGCTTAAGGCACCTATGCAGCTCAGATTTGCCCAGTGTGGAAGCTATAAGGCAAACAGCCCAGCCAGAGTCCTACACACCTTCTGTAGCACTTTCCTGCAAGATTAGATAATAAATAGAGCTGGCCTCCAAGGAGTGTAAAGTAAAAGTAAGTTGTAAATTGAAAAAGCAATAAGGATACTTGCTCATAATATTTGCATGCAAGAAAAGTAAGGCACTTCACTGATAATTTCCCAATTACTAATCAATTGCTCTGCAAAGATCCTTTTTCCTCTAGGGATGTGTGATAAACAGAATCATCGAATGGTTTGGGTTGGAAGGGAACTTAAAGCTCATCTAGTTCCAACCCCCCTGCCATGGGCAGGGACACCTCCCACTAGCCCAAGTTTCTCCAAGCCCCATCCAACTTGGCCTTGAACACTCATAGGGAGGGGGCAGCCATAGCTTCTCTGGGCAACCTGTGCCAGTGTCTCACCACCCTTACAGTAAAGAACATCTTCCTAATATCCAGCCTAAAGTGAAGCTTATATCCTCTCTCTATTCCCAACGAACCAGCAGTTGAAAATCATGCCAAAAGCAAACCAAAGTCTGAAATGGGTTCTGCTACCCTCACTTCTGTGTTCCACTGTGACCCGAAAGTTACAGCAATTCCTCTTTCTGGCAAATGCCCACTGCTGCTTGTGGGATGCTGATGGGGCTCCAGAGTGGCATAGCAGCATGCGAGCTCTGGCAGGTTTGTGCTATAACACAGTTCAAAGTTTCTAGTCTTTCCTGTAAAGGAGCTATATGAAGAAGTTTAAGTTTGGTTGAGTTTTAATTAATATTCTAAGTGTTTTGTTGTTTGTTTTTTTTCCTGTAGGAAAAGATACTATGAATAGTATGTTTCTGCATTAGGATGTTTCCACTCCTGCTGAATTTTAGGGCATTTTTTCTGCTTATGTTGTATGATATATACATACAGAGGCCATAATATTTCAGCTTTGGAAATACCATATTAAGGCTCTGATTTATACTGTAATGACAGACATAATAGCCCACTGAAATCAGTGTTGCTCTGCATGGTTACCATGGCTCTTCTGCAAGGCTCAGATGGAATGATCTGCTTCTATGTTAATATGTAAGAAGAAACAAAAGGAATTAGATTTCATGTTCTAGAAAGAATCAATGCAATTTTTATGTTCCTGCCACACTCCCCACTGTCCTAAAATGCAAAGAAAGCCACCTCCTGAAAATGTCAAGTGTCAGCTGAGATGTATGTTAAAAAGCACCAAAAAAAAAAATAAAATTCCACTGCTGTGAATGCTGTTTTAATGGCACTGGAGAGGTGCGCGGTTGGAGAGATGTGCTCCTGTAGATTTAAACATTATGTCAATCACACCTGCTCTAAACAGAGTTAAGAGACAGAGAACTTTCACCAAAGGCCAGAGGAAAACCCACCCTTCTTGTCAATGAGATTTAGATAACTCCACTGCACCAAAATACAAAGGACTTGTTAGCGTTAGGCCTCCACAGTTGCTAGTAACTGGTTGCTAACCACTGTTAGCAGCAATTGATAGTCATTTTACAGAATTTCTTCAGGTTTTAGACTGCTTTAAATGAATGGGTAGAAGAAAGCACAGCACTTGGAAAGCAGAAAAGGTGTGGGTAGTTACAGTACCAAACTACAGAAGAGCTGTATTTCACAATAACTGTGCTGCTGTGTGCTTGGAGAAAATCACTGATTGTTCTCTTATCCCTGTACTGCTCTGAAGAATTTACAAAAATCCCAAGAAAACAAACCCAAGGAAGCAGCAGAATATGAATTCAAGAGCAGAACTGACTTGCACAGGGAGATTCTACACTGAACTGACTCATTCATGTTTTGGATCATCGAGAACAAACACACAATACTGGTCTGTTCCCTTTCTCTTCTTATGTCTCCATTTTGTTTGCTTTGCTTAGCTTAGATTTTTTCCTTTTTGGAGTCCTGCAGGGAGGAAAGAAGGAGCCTTTGTTTTAAAAAGCCTGAAACCAACAGTGGCCCATTGATCATAATTAAGTCTAAAATAATACGCTTTTGCTGACCTTTTTTGTATTGAATCCAAAAAATTGTATGTTATACCTGCTGTAGCCTTGGTCTGCCCGCCTGGATCCAGTTTCTTCCCCTGAGCTTCTGGTTCTGGGACAGTAACTTTAAAAGCCCAAATACATCAGTGTGTTTGCAGGGCTGCATGTGAAAGCACATCCTCTTCTGTCTGGTGCCTGAAGTGCTTGTTGGTATGAGAACAAATTTTTCATAATCAGATGTTCTCTCTGTCACGTACCCTCTTTTCTTTGACAGACTGCTGTCCCCATAACAACCACCTCTGTTGTCAATAACTTCCTCAGATGGTGAAATGACACACAGTATAGCAGTAATTCTCATAATAACACTGGGGGGTTGCATACAAATTATAAGGAACTTGGCCATGATGTGCATGGGCCCAATTCAGAGCTTCCCGAAGTCTCTCTGAGTCTCTCTGCTGATTTCAACAATCATTTTTTTTTTCAGGGGCTGCTTCTAACCTTTTGAAGTCAAATTTTTAATATGACAAAATATAGAGGCTTAAGCCTGTGACTCTTGGTAGTCTAGTATGCTCTAATGAGTAAATATGCTGATGGATTAGTCACAGAATGGAAGTACTTTAGGAGAATAGTGGAGAGATTCACAAAAAAAAGATGCCTTTTTTGGCATCAAGTCCGTTATCCTACCTTTATCCTAGGTTCTTGGTCCTGATTCTGCCCATTCTCAGACTGGGTCTCTACAGAGACCCACACCACACACACAGGTGGTGTGCATAGCCCGATCCTGGTTCTAAGGAGGTGTGCTCAAGGAAAACCCCCTTCAAGGGTCTTCTCCCAGACTGCTCATTAGACTCATCAACTAGTTTGACTTGGAGTTCATTAGCAGATCACACACAGAGACACAGAACAGCGAACACGATCACATGGAAAATAGTCGAAATTGGAATTTAAAAATAAGACAGACAGTGGCAATCAGTCACAGGGCTCAGCCACACAGACATACTGACCAGCAGCTTGCTTACATGCAAACGCTCCTTTTTATTCCCCTTCTCCAATCCACCTCAATCTTTTTTGTTCTTCCCTGATCTACCTTTGTTCCTCCCATCCTTCCCTTGGCCTTTTCTCCACATATCTCATAATAATCCTGTATTGTCTTAACAGTCTCCTGTTCGATCTCTGTGTTTCCCTCTCAGACACCTCATTATAAATCCTGTTCTCCTTTATGCAATAGTCCCCTTAGGTTGCATAGCCTACCAGAGCTTCATTTGTTGAAGGCCTCAGTAGGTTTTGCACCAGGGCAACAGCTAAAACATTCACCTTTGTTACTTAGGGGCAGCTGATTCAGATAAATCAGGTTTTCCGGATCTTTGTGTTTATTTTGAATAACCATTAGCCAGATATTCTTACAGTGATCACAAATTATCGATTCTGCATGATTTCCTCCTTTTAGAGCTGCTTATTCAATAGCATTTTCATTAGTCATCTCATTTGGCCCAGCCAGATGCACTGGCAAGGGGTGAGATTCCACTTAGTGCATTCTTCAGCAACTCAGCCTGCAGCATGCATTGAATTCCTCAAGCAGAGATGATATTTTACTATTTTGAATGCTGCATGTTTCAGGCCACCTGGGAAAATCAGTTTATGCCCACCACATTTGTATTGAATTATTACCTACGTCAGCTTTTGAATTTTCTGCAGATTTTTTTTCTGCTATTTTTTAATTTCTCACATTTTTTAATTTGCACACAGGAAAATGCATAGAGCTGTGCCCATGCATTTTCTTGCACAGGAAAAATCTTCAGATAGGTTTTTTTCTTGAGAGAAGACAGCCTCTGTGCCAGGTTGTGGTGGTGGGCAGGCCCTTGGCAAGCCTGCCGAGATAGCTGGCCCATGGCACTGGCGACGGGCACCTTCCAGCAGGAGCCCCTCTGACTGCACAGCCCACACGCTGCTCTGCTCCCATCTGCTCCTGCTCACAGGCTCAAGAGTACAGATCAGGCTGAGCAGTGCAAAAAGGGGCTGCTATGTTGCAAACATGAGTCATACAGGCCTGAACGTATAGGAAAATGCCTATTGTATAAATCTCACATTTACTGCAAGAAACTTGTCTGGTCTGCACAAGGGTGGCCGTGTGAGGGGCTGTTTGGATCTCGAAATCACCGCTCTGCCCAAGCGTAACGTATCTTTGGCTGAGAAATCAGTGGTGAACCCAGAGGAAAGATTCCCTTTGGCGGGGAATAACCATTTTCTCTTCATGTTTCAGAGAGAAGGGAATGAGAGGTGCCAGAGGAGCTGATGCGGGAGCACAGCCGCCGCCAAGCTCTCCCCTCGCCTCTGTCTGTGGTTCGCATCTGCTGCCATCCAGAGCTCGGGGAGGGAAACTGTCCGACTGCTCTGACAGACTTAGGTTTTAGTTTAACACAAAGCTTGGGCTCTGGACCTGGGTGAGTCAAATCTCCCTTTCCTATAAAGGGGCTTTTACTACTTCTCAGATGGGGAGGAATGGGAAGTTTTTGATGCCATCCTGTCAGCCACTGAAGACCGAAACAAGCCCTGTTGTCCCGACAAAATCAAACCCCTGGAGGTAGTAGCTTTGCCCACTCTTGCAACCTGAACGTTCACCCACAGTTTGTCCTCAGAAACATATTCTGTACCAGATCTGCTCATTGCCATCTCCCTCATATGCTTCTTTCCTCCTCTGTTTCTTTCTTTCAGGGTTGTATGAAACATTAAGAAACTATAAGGAACAGAATACTTCTCATGTGCTCTTCGCACAGGACTTTGGGGGTTTTTTGCGCAGTGACGTATCTGGGGCGAAGTCTGTTTCTTCCTCAAGTCTTTGGCTGCACAGAGCACTGTGGTGTCTCACAACTAACCTAAAGTGATGTACTCTAGGTGACCCTGCTCTGGCAGGGGGGTTGGACTAGATGATCTTTTGAGGTCCCTTCCAACCCCTAGGATTCTGTGATTCTGTAAAGTGGAAGCCTGTGTTCACTGTTAGCCTGTTGCAGTGTTTCAGTACAGCCTGCTGCAGATGCTGGAATACTTTGGTTTGGGATTGACAGATAAACTGGGGTTAATACGTTAGGTTCATCAAAGGGGGCATTACAGGAGCGGCATTGCTTAAATAACCGTTCTATTTTGCAAAACCATTTGGTTTGCACAACACAGCACCACCCCCGTGGGACTTGGCAGGGGCTCCTCACCACCAGGGCTGTGGAGCTGCAGGGAACCCACCTAGGGCTCGCTCCCGCCAGGCACTGCCCGACTCCTAGCTCTGTATAGGGGTGTGTTTCGGCAGTTGTGCACCGACGGGAGTGTTTTCTGCCGTGGTCACTTCACCAGGGCCCAAAGGGGTGTGTGCGGGAGGGTAAAGGCGTGGATGTTTCGCCACCGCTAATCCCGGAGCGGTTTGAAGCATGACAGGGCCCGACGCCAGGACGCAAAATGGCGGCTGCCAGGCCCCAAGATGGCCGCCGCGCAGCCTCCCTCGTGACGCAGCCGATCCGGGCACCCCGCGCCAGCGCTTCACGCGGCGCCGCTGCCTGCCCCGGGCCGCTCCGC